>JABUIW010000217.1:8449335-8506141 GCA_013363375.1 Menidia beryllina
ATGGATGGATGGATGGATGGATGGATGGATGGATGGATGGATGGATGAATGAATAGGTAAATAAATGAAAAAGTAGACCATATGTGTTATTGATACAACATAAATAATGCCATTGTGTCCCAGATATGAAGCTGTCTTGAGAACACAGCAGCAGCTTCGGTATGGACGCCACCCTTTGTGCACCAGTGCCATGGTATTTCTGTCTTTCTGTGCCCCTTGACCAAAACATAAATACATAAATAAACAAAAAAAAAACATATGAACACTTTAATAACCGTGAGCACGGTACAAAGAGTGGCTGAAAAGTTTGAAAGGATGCCGGGCGGAGGCGGCGCCCCTTGGGCGGCAGCAGGTGGGGCTGGTCTGGGATGGGCTGGGCACGGCACACCGCAGTCGGCGTAGCGGCACCGAAGCATCCAGCAAGCGGGGACACAGACACGGAGGGAGGGGGCGTTTAAAAAAAAAAAACACAACAAAACAGCTCAACACACGGCCGGCGCTGACGATTTGGAGCGGCACCGTCGTGACACCGCCTGGGTACAGGACGGCGTTTTTTCGTCCCATGTATTATTAGAAAAAAAAGGTGAGTGTTGTCAACGGCTGCTCCGCGCGCGGCGGCTCGTGCTGCTGCTGCTGCCGGGAGGAAAGCCCGTCACCCCGCCCGTCCGCCGGGCTAACTAGCGGATGATGCCGCTCCCCTCCTCGGCCTGGCTAGCTCGCCAGACTCCGTTCTATAGCCGGGCAAATTAGTCATCTTTGAGCTTTGACAGTAACTGGCCATTTGCTGGTTTGACTTTAATCCGGCGGCTAATTTCAGTGCCTATATAGAGCTAACAAGTAGCTTAAGCCTCTTACTCTGCTTGCCTGGTGGCTTAGAGCCAGTGTTACGGGCTAACCATGTCTCCGGCTAGCTTAGCGGGACTGCGGTTCCCCTGTCTTGGTTATTCAACCCGCTCGATAAAGTATCTTTCGTGCTGGTTTTACAGCTATTGGGCGTAAATAAATAAAAAACACTTTCCTACCGACAGAGCAATGTAAATGTGTGAGAGAAAACCGACTGTAAAAACAAACTTATGTTAGGTGTTTTTCTCCTGTGCATCATGTCAGGCTTAGCCACGCAGGGCAGAGTCTGACTCCACTCAAATCAGTCGCATTTTCACGTTTATCATAACAAAAAACAAACACTATAGCTTCTTAACCTATGTTGGAGGAGAAATCCGATCAATTTGGCCATTGTGCTACATCAGAGGCTGAGGTGTGTCAGACTAAAACAGTTGATTTGCATGAAGCCAGACTGCTCTGCTAGGATTTCCAGCATTACATGAAAAGGCGTTGCAGATTACTGCAGGTTTCTAGGATTTATTCTATTATTGTCTCCTTAATTGCCCCAAAAAGCGTTGGCTTGGTCTCTTATTCTGCCATGTGTCACTGCTGCCAACCAGTTTTGCTAAAGGACCTAAAGTTTCGTTGGCTGTAAATCTGGGAGATCAAATTAAAATTGGGAGATCATTTAAACATATGTTTTTTTTTGTTTGTTTTGTTTTTTGCAATAGATGCTTGACACAGGATCTGGTCCAAAGCGTATTCAGCTACTTCTGTCTGATGATGTTGCTGCAGCTCTGAACGGAGAGCCCTCAAAGTCTTCTGTTTTTTCCTCTTGTGGTTTATGTTATCTTTCCCTCTCTGACCGCATCAGTCCGTCGTCACCATGACAGCGGAGGAAACTATAAATGTGAAGGAGGTGGAGATCATCAAGGTGATCCTGGACTTTCTCAACTCCAGAAAGTTGCACATCAGCATGCTGGCGCTGGAAAAGGAGAGTGGAGTCATCAATGGACTGTATTCAGACGACATGCTTTTCCTCAGGTAATCCAATGTAACAGTCCCACTACAGTCTGGTCAAAGGTCGTCACTTTGTCTTTGTGATTCCAACATGCACATCATCAGTACCGCAAATAACTGCTTTTGCAGCAGAGAATGGCTGATAGTATGACAAGAAGTGGGGTCTTGTTAAATAATCAGAGAAAAAGGCCTACTGTTGATTTATCCCTCCCGTATGATACTTTTATTTTTCAATGGGGTAAAGGAAAAGGTAGTGTGAGAAACACTTCAGGATGCTGGATGACTGGATTAAGAATAATCAGATGCTTGAAGTTGTGGGAGTTTGTCATTGTGTTCTTTTGTTTATAAAGGATGTTTTACAGCAAAGGTGTTAAGAAAAGAAGCATCGATGACTTCAAGAATTTGAATGGCTCAAATCGTGACAGTTACTTTGAGACTGATTTAATTCAGGAAGGAAAGTTCCCTCACAAACGACAATCCAACCAGATACCACATGTTTTAATGAGGCCAGTGTTCTCCTCGGGCGAAGTTTGGTTTGTGTGCATGTACTAAAACAGCCCAGCATCCACACCTCAGCTCAGCTTTGCATACTTAAATGTTTATTTATATATCACAATGCCCCACATGGCCTCAGCAAGTGGCATTGATAATCTGCCTACCTCATTCTGCGCTGCCTTAACTTACAGTTACTTTAGAGCAGAAATCGAGGGAAACCATTCCAGCCATAAACTCTGAGCCTATTCTCTACACTCAGTATTGATTTACAGCGCGCTGCTGCCACAGATGTGAGTGCTGCCTTGAATGTGAGCCAGAGAGGGTTCTCATCCCCTCTACTCAGCCCGAGCATAACATTTGACTCTGATGATCAATCTTCACTGGAATTTTCAGGAAGTGTTTGCCTGTATTTCTCTGTCTCCTTTTTCAACGAGTCTGTGCAGAGGTGTGATGAAATAGTTTTTGCCTCTCTTTCAGGCAATTGGTCCTGGACGGCCAGTGGGATGAGGTTTTACAGTTCATCCAGCCTTTAGAGTGCATGGACAAGTTTGATAGAAAGAGGTAAGCTCATGGTCTAAGTCACCTTTAGTTCTGGCCCTGTTGTGTTCCTTATGTTTTTACTCTTAAAGGACAGTAATGAACACATTTACTGGTATCAATGGTAAACAGACTTTTGGAATACTCTGCACAGGTTTCGTTACATCGTCCTAAAGCAGAAGTTTCTTGAGGCTCTGTGTGTGAACAACGCCATGTCTGCTGAGGAAGAACCGCAGCATGTAAGTCAAAGGCTGCTGTTAAATGACTAGTTAGAGGTGTTTTCTGAGGTTCCCTGAGCCTCCTAAACCTGCTTAAGAGGACACGTAAAAAGTCTTTTATGACTCTGCTGTACAAAATCCCACACACCAGCGTGGCTGGATCAGTAGTAAAATAAGTCAGCATCAATGTACATCCAATATGTCAGTAAAATTCTGTTTTTAAATCTAAATAAGCCAAATGTCAAACCATAAATAGGCAATTTACAAGAGTATCTGCCCCTTTAGTAATCATTTTCAGGATTACAGCAGTTGTATCATGATATCGTCTTAGAGTGGAATCTCCTTCAGAAAATACAGTAGTAGAAAAGTACACTTACGATTGCTTAAACATACGAATTTTCCAAACTCCAAAGTGAAATTCTCTAAGGTAAAGTGCCTATAAAGAACCCTTTTTATTGATTATTTCTTTATAATGTATTTCTTTTTACATCTCTCTTATATAATGCATTTGTTTTATTGCTATGTGTAATTCTCTAGTTATCATAGGTTTTTGGGCTGTGGAACGAATTATACGAATGACAGTGTATTCTTATGGAATATTTGAACTAATATACAGATATTTTAACATACAAAGAAGGTCTCGACAAATTTAACTCATATGTAGAGGTTCTACTGTATCATGTTAGATGCTATTTAAAAAGGACCTTATTATTAGCGTCTCTGTGGGTTACAACGACCAGTGGCAACATTAAAACACGTGCCTTCAACCAGAACAGCAGCCGTATGCCTGCAGGGATGCGGGGCTTCTCAGGAGAGCCTAGCGTGGTGCAGCTCGCCTCTCAGTGCTTCTGTCCTGACGCTGTGGCTGGTGTCTCTCTAACGTTTTCCAGATGGAGTTCACCATGCAGGAAGCGGTCAAGTGTCTCCATGCTCTGGAGGAGTTCTGCCCCTCTAAAGATGACTACAGCAAACTGTGTCTGCTGCTCACGCTGCCGCGCCTCACAAACCACGCTGAGTTCAAGGCGAGAGCCTCCCTGTCACACACTCAGGCCTACACTTTAGTTCAGCAGGGATGAAGTGTGTTACTGTTGAACTCATCCCCCGTAGTGATATTTTTTTTCCTCGGTTTAGTGCGAGTCCCTCGCGCGAGTTCATGTCAGTTGAAGTAAAGATTTGTGTGTTGTTTTTTGATTCTGATAGGACTGGAACCCGAGCACTGCCAGGGTGCAGTGTTTTGAGGAGGCCTGCATCATGGTGGCGGAGTTCATCCCCGCGGACAGGAAGCTGAGCGAGGCTGGATTCAAGGCCAGCGGAGATCGGCTCTTCCAGCTGCTTCTGAAGGGAGTTCTGTACGAGTGCTGCGTGGAGTTCTGCCAGGTACCAAAAGCCCACCGGCGAGTCCCCGCGGCCGTCGGGGCGCTGTTACAGCCTCCGTGTCGTGTCCCCGTGTGCAGAGCAAGGCGACGGGAGAGGAGATCACGGAGGGCGAGGTCCTCCTGGGCGTGGACATGCTGTGCGGGAACGGCTGCGATGACCTGGACCTGTCTCTGCTCTCCTGGATGCAGAACCTCTCCCACAGCGTTTTCTCCTGCGCCTTCGAACAGAAGCAGCTCAGTATCCACGTGGACCGGCTGGTCAAGCCCGCAAAGACGGGCTACGCCGACCTCCTCACGCCGCTGATCAGCAAGCTCTCCCCCTACGCCTCCTCGCCCCTCCGCCGCCCTCAGTCCGCCGACACCTACATGTCCCGCTCCCTGAACCCGGCGCTGGACGGCCTGTCCTACGGGCTGTCCGGGCAGGAGAAGCGAGCGTGCGGCGGAGAGGCGGCGCCCGGTAAGGGCGTCTCTCCCATGTCGCATTCATTCGCCAACTTCCACTACCCCGGAGCGGGGGGGCCGGGCCTGAGCAGGAGTCTCATGATGGAGAGCTCCGACTGCCACAGCATCTTCGAGGAGTCCCCCGAAACGTGAGGCAAAAGGAATCGAACCTTGTTTCTGGTTGCCTCGAAAAGCAGCGCGGTTAGATTTAGTTTTTACGTTGCTGCATTTTCTCCGGGCAGGTCGAGGACAGACACCCCCGTGGATAAGATGATGGGCTCAGGTGGAGCTCAGAGCCTGCGTCCGGCCTCAGCACCAGGCGAAGACGCACCCGCTGGTGGCTCTGCCGACAGGAATGAGGTGAGTACCACTTTAGACCGGCTGCCTGTGGTTGGGCTTTTAGATCGTGCCCCCCCCACGTTTCTTTCTTGTATTGATGGTTGTTCACGCTTTCACGTTTTGCTTTGAAGTGAAAAACTTTTTTTTTAAAACATCCAAAAGAGGAACAGAAGGCTGTTCTTCAGGAATTTCTTTAATGTCAGTACTATAAATAAGGTGTATTTATAAGTTCACACTTAACAAGAACTCGTCTTCCTGTTTACATATTTGGAAGTATACATTGTCCAGATGTGGTTCCATTAGCCATATAAACTATATTTAAGCATGACACATTTGGTGCTGTAAAAAAAAAAAGAGTTCAACTCACATCCTGTTTGTCAATTAAAAACAGCCTCCTTCAGGATTTCTTTTACAGTTTTTACTGCTACCATTGAGTTTTTCTTTTTCCACTTTCAAGTAATCCTGGGTCAGTGGTCACGTGGGGGCTCATGCTGCCTGCGAGCACAGTGTTAAAAGACTATCTGTGTCTGTCTGCCTCATGGTTTCTATTCTGGGCCCCCCTTGTGCTCCTCTCTGCACTCCCCATCGCCCCAGAGACCCATGAGGGGAGGCCAAAGAGAGAAGCAGCCTTTGGGGCCTTTGTGATCCCACCGTCCTATCCTTGTCCCCTTGTCTCCTCTCTACCCTCATCCCTCCCTCTCAGTACTCTCAGTACTGTCACTGTGGCGGTGCACGTCCTCTTTTCCAAACTTCCAGTGAATCTGTTCCCATCAGATTGTTGGCCGGAAGCAGAGGACAGAGGAGGGAAGTGACCGGTCCACAGCTCTTTCTCCCAGCCTGCTTCCTCCTGTCATACCTGAGCTGACAACAGAGCAGTGAAGGGCTCACAATAATGCTTTTAAATAGAGTTGACTAAGGCTAGTTCATTTGTTAAAGATTTCAAAATTATTTTAAGCCATCACATTATAGACAGTAACTTCAAATGAATAGCAGTGTGAAAGCAGAAGTAACATCAATGAATTCAGTCATAAATGTGACATTTTCCTTGTATTAGTATTTCTGTGGCCATCGGGATTCTAAAGGAAGGACTTTTTTTTTTTTTGTCTGAAAGGTTCAATCGCCCATCATTCCAGTTGTAGTACAACCCAGAAAATGAATTTAGAGCCCTTAAAAAAGTTTTCCCACATAGCTATTTGTGTGTTACCCAGGAACATGTCAAATTAAATGAAGTATTGTGCTTTACCCCTCAGCTTCGTGACTCAACGGAGAAGTATGAGGAGTATTATCGCCAGCGTCTGCGTGTGCAGCAGCATCTGGAGCAGAAGCAGCAGCAGAGACAAATGTACCAGCAGATGCTGCTGGAGGGGGGCGTCCAACACGAGCCCCCGCCCAAGGACATGCAGCACAGCCTCACAGAGAAGTTCCTCAACAGGTACGGACACCGCAAATGTGTATTCATCTGCACAGCACAGACGAAAGGCACGAGACGGAGAGAAAATGCGCTCTCCAAGTTGGCCCCCTTCAGGCACAGCTATCCCCAAAATAAGCCTGCCGATTATTACGTGGCTCTCCGGATCGTCAAACAATGAAGGAGCAGCTGTCAGAAAACATAAAGCTGACGTGTTTTAAACCCCCCAAAAATGATGGGTCCCATGTGGTTTTTTTGCTCACGTAACATACACCCCCCCCCGGCCAGCGTGGCACCATCTGCTCCGATGGGACGGTCACCTCATGTTTAATCATGATTTGCTCTGTTTTGAACCCCTGTACTCCCCAAAACCAGAATTGCTGAACGTGTATTTTATCTCCTCAGCATTCTTCCAAAACACCACATTATTTAGTTTAGCTGAAATACAGGGAAGAAAATGTGCCAGGAGAACAGTCTATCTTCCAGCTCAGTCAGCAAGGACAAAAGACCTTTGATTTACATTTCCTCCCGGTCCTCCCTTTGCATCCCCTTTTTTCCCTGCTGTCTACATATTCCCCGGGGTTGCTCAGTATAATGACATCATTACTTCAGCTCGCTTTTGTCTTGCCCCTTTGTACTTTCAACTACACGTAAATTACCTCCCCAGCCAAAACACGGCCTGCTGGCAGAAAGGAAAATAAAACCGTGTGCCGGTTGAGATTGACGCTCGTGCATGTGCAACTGTTTTGCGCAGGTCCATTCAGAAGCTGGAGGAGCTCAACGTGGGGATGGAGGATTTGGGAGAAGAGGTGAAGTCTCTGGCCCAGCAATGCAACGGCAACGGGAACACGCCCACCTCCGAGGACAACAATAACCCTCCCGCCGTGACCCCGGAGCACAGCCAGGCCCGGGGGGGAGGGGTGCTCAGCAGCACCCCCCAGCGCACCGTGGGAGGCCGCTCGGTCCCCCCTCCAGACGAGTCCCCCGTCGTCTCGCAGAGGTGGGGGGAAATTCTTCTGCTTTGATACAGTTTTGCCGAACGAGATGGTGACCGCACTTCCTGTTTTCTCAACAGCGGGCAGAAACCAAAAAGTCAACCCGGTGACTCTCCAGGATCTTTATCCCGGAGTAAAGAGGTAAGGGATGCAGAAGAAGAAGCACATTTCCACCAGGATGGGACTTTTAAAGCTCACCCTCCACGAGAGAATGCTGTGTAATGATCATTGGGTCAGAGGGGTTCAGACCACATTATAGGAGTGATGTGTGTTTACAGGGCGAGAATGCAAAAAGCCTGTTTGTGCCGGTGCACACTTTGGAGGACACTCAGGCTGTGAGGGCTGTTGCCTTCCACCCGTCTGGAGCTCTGTATGCTGTGGGCTCTAACTCCAAAACTCTCCGTGTGTGTGCGTATCCAGAAAAACTGGACACCAGGTAAGGCGACTTCGGCTGCCTTGCAGAGGTCTTTTGTTTTATGTTTTTATGATGAAAACAGCATCTCAAAATTAGAATCTGCGTTGTAGACAGTTTAGTTCCAATTTAAAGTTCATTTTAGAAACTGGCTCAAACCTAAAATTGACCTCTGAGATGATAAGATTTTGTCCCCCTAAGGGAAAAATTCATATAGCAGTGTTATATAACTGTTGATATATATGTAAGTTGTCTTTCTTCCATATTTTCAGTAACATTGAAAAGGCCGTTCTGTTTCCTCCCGTTTGTTTTTCTCCGTTCAGCGGATCCAGTCCCATAAAGCAGCCGGTGGTTCGCTTCAAGAGGAACAAACACCACAAGGGCTCCATCTACTGTGTGGCCTGGAGTCACTGTGGGCAGCTGCTGGCCACGGGCTCCAATGACAAATACGTCAAAGTCTTACCTTTCAGCGCCGAGACGTGCAACGCCACAGGTGAGCCGGCCGGGCGGGCGGTCAGCCGGCAGCCCTCCACTCTGGGGCGGGGCGGTCTCTCACGTCAGTGTTTGTGTGTGTTTTCCAGGCCCAGACCTGGAGTTCAGCATGCACGACGGCACCATCAGAGACCTGGCCTTCATGGAGGGTCCCGAAAGCGGGGGGGCCATCCTGATCAGCGCCGGAGCCGGTGACTGCAACATCTACACCACCGACTGCCAGCGGGGACAGGGGCTGCACGCCCTCAGCGGACACACAGGTACGGCACAGAGCCCCCCCCCCCCCCCCCCCCCTCTGAGCCGTAGTCTGTTACTGACGCCTCCTTTCTGTTGGACCCTTTTTATTCAGGATATCATTTTGAAACAGACTCTTGAATAACAGTAATGACAATCAGCTGATTGTTACAGAGATAATACCATCAGATTAATTAAACATGAAAACATTATCAATTAAATGATCAATAACAATTTACTATAACAATTATAATTTTGTTTTAGAAAAGTATATATGTTTGAAAATACATTTCTTTAAATGTTTTGAATCCATAAAATGCTAAATTCACAGCGTAAAAGAATGTATTAGCATTCAATTACATGACTTTTAATACTTTTAGACTTTTCACAGTCGACATCAACACTTACGAAATGGCAAATGATTAAAAGCCAAACTATGTGAAGCAAAATATTAAAATAAGCAATGACGAAAAAACACGAGCTTCAGGGTGTGACACTTTAGTTATTTCCTATTACTTAAGTCTGAGGTGTAAAACATCAGGTTATTTGTCTGTTGTTCTAAGAAAGAGGAAGATTAAGGCCTCTGCTTTAAGAAGTCAACATTTCCATAAAATTGTTCTTCCTCTGTTTCATCGGCCGGCTTTTGAAGGGTGGATGATGATGACGATGATGATGATGATGATAATGATGATGACGCGCCCTTTCTGTCCAGGTCACATTCTGTCTCTTTACACGTGGGGGGGCTGGATGATCGCCTCGGGCTCTCAGGACAAAACCGTCCGCTTCTGGGACCTCCGGGTGCCCAGCTGTGTGCGGGTGGTGGGCACCGCTTTCCACGGCTCAGGTATGGACCGGGGGGAGGTCGACCTCCATCGGGCTTTCCGCACCTGCTCAGAAACTGCGATGATTCATAATTCGTGCAGCCACACCCCTCTTTTTTTTTCTTTTTTTTTTACCAAACAGGCAGTCCTGTTGCCTCGGTAGCGGTAGACCCCAGCGGCCGTCTCCTAGCAACAGGACAGGAAGACAGCGCTTGCATGCTGTACGACATCAGAGGCGGGCGGATCGTCCAGATGTACCGGCCGCACAGCAGCGACGTCCGCTCCGTCCGGTTCTCCCCCGGAGCGCACTACCTGCTGACCGGCTCCTACGACACCAAGGTGATGGTCACCAACCTCCAAGGTGAGTCTGACCTGAGGTCAGTTTCCCAGTCCCGTACGAGCATCCCAAAGACAGTCGGGCGCGGACGTCCAAAAGCAGAGTGTCGCATATAAAATTGACTTATTAAAAGTAATTTGTTCCAATCAAGAAAGTTGTAAATGAGAGCTTGTCAGGAGCAATCCGTGTTTACCATTTTGGGTTTTGGTTGAAATGGTCAGTCCGTCTTTCGTGTAAGGTTGAGTTTGAGTCTGAAGCTAAAGTGTCTTTGGACGTCCGCGCCGGTTTTTCTGTCGTCCAGGTGACCTGACCAAACAGCTGCCCCTGACCGTGGTGGGAGAGCACGGCGACAAGGTGATCCAGTGTCGGTGGCACACCCAGGACCTGTCCTTCCTCTCATCCTCTGCTGACCGCACTGTCACACTGTGGACACACAACCCATAACACACTCACGCACACACACACACACACAGACAGCTAGTTGCTTTAATCGTGAAGACACACTCACTCCTCCTAAAAAGAAAAGAAAAAGGAAAAAAAAAAGTTTTTCCGTAAACACTGGTCATACTCTTACCACACTTAACAGTAGGAACACACACACAGGTGCACACACTCACCTACAGGTTCAGAAACCCTTCCTGTCACAAATCTGGGACACATTCAAAGCACATGATCTCCCTCCTCTGGACATCTCTCACATTTGTAACCCTGATCGTTGTAATGCTGAGGTGTGTAAAACCGCTGGATTGTTAAACACGCTGTTCCTTCCTGAATCTCTCAGTGAGCCACCCCCCCCCCCTCACCCCCTTTACACACACACAGAATCCCACCCCTCACTGCATGCGTTTGTGGCATCACTGAGGAGTTGTGGAGGTGAGCGGAACAGGATCGCTTTGTTCATGATGGTGCCTTCCTTGAGTTCTCAGTATCCATAACAACTCTTGATACTTTGGTCAATTTGTTCATGATCAAATTTTAGGTCATTTTTTTTTAGACATGCTCATTCCTGTTTTTTTTTTTGTTTTTTTTGGTATAATTTCCTCATAGCCTGTGTAACGCTGCTATCGTGTAGAGAAAGGAAAAGCTCACGTAAACGTCCTTAGTATGTGGTGAGCTTTTTCTGTCCGGAGGCTAAATCTTTGATCCCCCCCGTGGGATGCCCGATTTTACTGTATCCACTGCAACGCTACTACTCAACATCTGTAAATTTGTGCATTTGTTACAAATTTCTTTCTTTTTTTTTCTTAGTTTCTTGCTTGGAGCGAAAGGCCATTATTAGCATCAAAGGGAAATTAAAAAAGAAAACAAAAACCTTGTTTGGTCACCCCTACAGGAAGTTGGGATATTCTATTGATCAGAAGCTTTGCTTTGGTTGATGCTGTTGTGGTGAACAAACAGAAGGTGGCAGACTTTGCCCACATGCACAAATAATATCTGGAAGATATTAACGGGTGTTTTCTTATTTATTTAGGTGCAGTATTTTGAGTATTATATTATGTTTTGTTTTCCATGTGCACTTTTTCTTTTAACATTTTCCTCTAATATATTAATTTACTCATAAAGATGCATATTTAAGGTTTTATGTTAGAGTATATATTGTTTCCAGAAATGAGGCCAAACTGATACGAACATAGATGTATTTATTTAATTCCGTTTATGTAAGTAGTTTTTTCTGTTTGCTTTTGAAATGCTAGTGGCTCTTGTATTTAAGCCTTTCTAATTCTTGTTTTTAAAAAAGTGACTAATTAATTCAAGCTAACCGAAGTCTGACTGCTGGTACGTTCAATAAAGTGTCTTTTACAAACCCTTTGGTGAGTTGTAAGTGAACAGTTTACACTGAGCGTCTCAGAAAGTCACAACAGGATGCTGAGACTGAATGAAGTTTTATTTCTGACCTCACTCAGAAACTTTTAGTACAAAAGAGAAAAGAGCTGTACAAGGGGTTAAATTCATTGAGATGTAACTTATTTTCTTTTGCTACTCTGTGATAACTCTAAAACCAAACAAAGACTTTGCATTTAAACAAAATACATACATGAAGAGTGCTGAACCTCTGACCAAACTGACAAACACCACTGTGAGTGGACATATGACTTTTTAGTGGTGGGACGGCAGTTAAGAGAACACAATCATAAGGACAACACAAACAGCTACAGTCGTGCATTGAAAAATACACTTGAAATGTGCAGCGTTACAGGATCATTAAAAGATTTTAAAAATGACTTTGTCCCTGATGCTACGTTGAGATTTTTTTCATACTGACTTGTGATGCTGACAGTGCTTCGTTTTGTCCACTAGGACACATGAAAGAGACACACACTTAGTGGACAGCAATGCTTGGCCACACTTCATGAAAAAAATTCAAACAAAAGAAGAAGAGTGTCCGTTTAGTGCTCGGTTCAGTTGAGGCTGGAGGTGGACCTGGCAGCGCTGGCCGCGGAGGGCAGGGTGACGCGTTGCTCGTCCATTCGTTTGGCCTGAGAGCGCATGATGAGGCTGAAGAAGTCCTCGTCTGGTACGGTGGGGCCCCGGACCGGGGGCGGGGGAGGGGCGCACCGCTGGTCGTCCAAACGGGAGCCCTGGAACAGAAAAACCGGGTGCATGAGAACAGGATTTCATGGGTGTTGCACTCAAGTCTACGTCTCTCGGACGGGAAATCGCTCAGGGCTGGGTGGGATCGAGTACCTGGCACTTGACGAGCATGTCGAAGAAGTCGTCGTCGGGCTCAGCGTTGTCGGCGTTGGCGATCAGGTGGCTGAGCACGGCCTGGTTGCTGCTTTGGTTGAGCCTGAGGCCCGGCAGACTCCCCCCTGCTGCCGACGACTCCTCCAAGCGCCTGCCCAGGGTCCCGGACATGTTGACGGACTCTGACACAGCTGAAAGTTTAGGGGGGGGCGAGAAGTCAGTCGGAAAATCTGGTGTGGCTGTGATCAAAGCAGGGAACGTCTTTAATGAACCAAAGAATACAGGCTGATGCAGTTTCCTGAATTCTTAATTCTATTTGTGAGTGACATCAACAAGTTGTTAAAACAGAAGAAATGGCCACTGGCTGTGAAAAATCACGATTTCTGCGTCACATCTTGGCTTCAGACACAATGAACTCCATTGTCTCTCCATTCCTTGTGCTTTGTTTATGTTTTAAGCTCCCACCATTAAGAACTGTTGCTTATTATGGCAGTTTTTTGTGTGATCAGTTACCGGTGCTGCAGTCGCTAATAAATGGGAAATTTCCATTTACCGATCAAATTTTCTCAAAAAACACTTATTTTATCCCCTCAATTAAGTGAACTGTTGAAGTAACGATGTGGCCTAAAGCTTAATTATACATTTTAACTGCTGATGTTAGTCAGAGACATGATTGAAGGAGGCAGAGTGGTATGCCGAACACTAAATCGGACGAGCACAGAACAAGTTTCTTTTAACCCGCTCTTTACATTCTGTGGTTCGAATATAAGCACCCACATTTTCTGATGGTCCTGGGAGGCGAATCTGGTCCGCTGTTCAACGATAATCTGCTGCCTCGGTCCTGTATCGAACAGCGCTGATCGTCCATGCGGTTGCTCTGGAAACGGCTCAGGAGGTCAAAGAAGCCTTCGTCCCCGAGCATGTCTGGACTGAGTCGCTGATTAAAGGAAAAAAGAGACATAAAAAACGTGGAAAAACAGGAGTAAGCGTCGTTTAAAAATGGTTCAAGAAGATTAAATGAAAGGTGTATTATTGGATGAGTGCTGCTGGGCACCTTCTGGGATCCCTGGGCGGCGGTCTGACTGGTATCCAGGGTGTTGCTGGTATCTTGGAGGACCTTACTGGAGCTGCCAGACTTGAACTTTTTCCCACGCAAACGGCTGACGAAGAACAGTTTGGAGGAGCTCTTGGTGAACGAGGGCTTAGACTGTTTAGTCAGGATGTCACTGTTCCACTTCTGACCCTTTTAAAACACAGGAAGAGAGCGATTATCACACCCAGCGTAGAAAAAGTGACAGGAATGAGTGGGCCGACGTGACCAGCAGTAAAGGTCGATACGGACGCGCAGCTCACATTGATTTTGTCTGGAGTGAGCGTCATCAGTTCCAGGTTCTCCATGCTGTGCCGTCTGCTCATTCTGGGCCTCGCTCCTGGAAAAGCCACATAAGGCCCATTACTAGGTAATCCTTTAGAAATATACCAAGTCAACTACTGTGTAGTCTTTACTCTGCTCTTTACTGTGCAGATACTTTATATCTAAAGGAAACATATAGATCTGTACCATATACAATCTTTTTATATTGTCTCTATTTTGTATTTTTTACTCTTCATAAGCTACTGGAACCAGAATTTCCCTGAAGGAGGGATAAATAAAGTTCAAATAAAGTTGTGTCCAAGTCCAAGTCCAAGTGGTGTTGTAGTGTAATTCTCACCATGTGAGTTGTAGTCTATTTCCTTATTTTCCGACAGCGAGGAGCTGTTTGTGCTGTAGCTCAGACCTAAAACGGTCTGCAGGTCAGACACGTTCATGCGGGCGGTCAGCTCCCCGCTCCTGTCTCCAGTCTGAAACAAACCAATGCCGATGAGTAGAAGCACACGTGAGGGGCCCTTCAGGTTTTTCGGTTTTTGCACCGCTCTAGTAGGGGATCCACGGCTTTTGTTCTGTGTCTTTTCTCGCACCTCTTTGCAGATGTCCAGGTGCTTCTCAGCAAAGTGCATGGCCTGGTCGTGGTTTCCCAGTGCGGTGTGAGCATTTCCCAGACTCCAGCATGCACGACCTTCCCCGATTCTACAAACAAGAAGGCACGCATTAATCCACGGGAATGGTTGGGTTCAAACACAGCCAACGGCGGGTGTGTGTGTTACCTGTCGTTGAGGTCCTGGGCTATGATGAGGTGTTTGAGGTGATAGTCTATGGCTCGCTCATAGTCCTGAAGTAGTGTGTAGGTGTTGCCCAGACTGTAGCAGGCCTGCGCCTCCACGGCTCGGTCCTTCAGCTGCCGGGCCAGCTGCAGCGTTCTCCTGACAAACACACACAGGACAGGCGTTTGCTTCCATCTTCAAACTCCAGCAGGTCTCCTCCCTCAGAAGATGCCAGGAATGGGAACAGGAAGGGAGATCTCCCCTTTAGTTACGTGTTGCATTTCATTAGAAAATCAGCCCAAAATCTGAATAATCAGCATAAAATCAGCATAAAAGCGTGGTCTGTGTCTTACTTGTAATGCTCAGCTGCCACTTCAAATTCCCCCAAGAAGATATAGGCGTTGCCCAGGTTGCAGTACGCACGCCGCTCTGCCGAGCGGTCGCCGAACTCCTTAGCAATCAGCAGCCGCTGGAACAGAAACACGCCTGAGTGACAGCGCTCACAGTGAGAGGAGAGAGAGAGCGGCGGTGGCTCCAACTCACCTGTTCATGAGACGCCACGGCCTTGCCAAAATTGCCCAACAGGTAGTGCGTGTTGCCGAGATTGCCGCAAGTTCGACCCTGGGCGGCTCTGTCCCCGAGCTCCTTCACTATGGCCAAGTTTGCCCTGATGACAACAAGAAGCCCCCTGGCTTAGATATCTACAGAAATACACATTAGGGAGCCAAGCGTTGTTGAACAAAATGCATCTCAGCATGCTTCGGACGACCCCACACACTCTGTGACCTACTCATAGTACTCGGCCGCCTTCCTCAGAGCCGTCATGACCTCTTCTGGGAAGTCTCCGGGCTCGGCCCCGCTCCAGCAGATACTTTTGCCTTTGGCGTGGTACACATTCCCAAAGTTATACAGAGCTCGAGCCTGCCCCACCTAATGAAAGCCAGGAGAGTGGTGTCCGCTATCCTCTGGAAACTGCACAATGTCTGACCGTCGCGGTTGCTTCGGGTAAAAAAATGCCGACTCACCTTGTCGTTGATGTCCCTGGCTATGTCCAAGTGCCTCTGGCAGCAGACCACCGCCTCGTCGAAGCGACCCAGCACCTTTAACGTGTTGCCCAGGTTTCCGCTGGCTTTGGCTTCTCCCAGCAGGTCGCCGATCGTCCTAGGAGAGGTTGAGATGTTAACGACGACGTTAGCTACTCTGACAGCAGCCGCGTTGTGCCTTGCGTCGAGTGCCTGTCGGACCTGGTGAGGGTGAGATCGTGCCGGTGGAACTCCAGAGCCTTGGCGTAGTCGTGCAGGTGGAAGTAGGCGTTGCCCAGCTGGCTGTAGATGGCGCTGAGCACCTGCAGGTCCTCTGTGCCCACCTGGATGGCGGCCTCAAAGAAGGAGACGCCGGCTCTGTAGTCCCCCGCCTTACAGAGCCGCTCGCCCTCCAAAGCCAGCTCCAAGCAGGACACCTCCATCCTGCAGCAGAGGAGAGCTGTCAAGCAAAAGCTCCAAACCACCCGGACGAACAAAAAGTGAGCAAAGCGAGTCAAAGAGAGTCCTGTGCGGCTGCAGCCCAACGCCAAATGATTAGACTTCACTCTCAGCATGGGAACAAAACTTCTTTCGAAGCAAAAAAAGCCTTTGACAGGGAATGTTGTTTCGCTACTTCCTTCCACCCACAGAGAACAATGGCTTCCAAACGAAGTTTAGTTTATTTTGCTTGATCTCACATCCCTCTGACGTGCCCCTGAAAGTGAGGTCGTTCCGATGTTGAACAAAGCAGGACAATGAAAATGCTCGCTTACTGCCACTGATTTAAAATGAGAAGAAATTCAAATATCGTGGGAGCCCGTTAGTGCCGCAAGTGGTGTGAACTTTTCTGGACATTGCTCCCAAAGTCAGTGGTTTATTACAAAACATTCGGCTCCAGCGTAGAAAAATAACATTTGTAACGTTTGTTAGCAGCGTTCACAGTGGGCCAAACTAACAAAGCCTAGCAGACTCACATGGAGCGTCGGACTTGCTGTTGGCTTATCTTTGAATAGGAGATTAAGCGGCGTGTTTGAACAAAGCAAAAACAGACGGTCAGCCCTAGTTTTTCAGGAAACTCTATTGTTGGGAGGAGATTAGCTTCCCTCAAAAATCTATTCAGCTTGTTTATCTCAAGTTTTCCTCTCGTTTCCACCCAGCTTTTATCTGAGGCCCTCTCAGACCGAGGACCTCTAACACACAGGCATGGTCTGGGCTGGAGCCCTCGCATGAAGTAATCGCTTACACGGGATAAAGTTGCGCACCTGAGGGTGACGCAAAAACACGAAACGCGGCAGCTTGTCTCACCAAACAGCTGGGCTATCATTTGTGAACAAAAGCAAACACGAGATTCTGAATCGGCAAAGCCTGGCTCAGCAGTCTTAGGCCTTAAATTACAGGAGCCTCTTTTTTTGTTTGCAACATACTTAACATTATAGCGTTGAACACTACAGCTCTGGTGAATACTATCCTACCTGCCAGCTTTTTGGGTCTTACAACAACAGCCGCAGCAGCACATCGAACATCTGGGAGGCATCTAGTGAGGTTTCCACTGGGAAAACTTCCCGGCTGCAGCTCCTCTGTTTCTCTGAAGCATGGACCTTGGTCTATTACCTTGGACCCCACAGAACAGCCTTCACTACAAGAGGTCGCTCAGCTAGTTTGTTGCTCGTTTGCCTTAAAAAAAAAAAAGCTTAAAAACATATAGCTTTCCTTTTTCTTTGACACCAAAGCCGTCACTCGTTTGACGTCACAGAGATATTTAGGCATCACGCACTGGAAAACTTTCAAGGAGACGCGGGTGATGTTGTCACAGTATTAACTTCCAATGCATGGCAGCTGGGAAATTGCTCCATCAGCAATTCCACGGCTAATCTACTTGTCTTTCCTCCAAGTGCTCGCTCTTCTGGCGACCTGGTCACCTGAGATTTACGTCTGTAGGGTATGCTCCTGACAGATTACAAAGCTGCAGAATGCTAAGTAGCTTGATTAGAGCTGTCAGGCATAAGCAGACTCTGAGCTGACGTCTAATGGAATCAATTCACTGACGTTAACCATCTCCACAGAGGCAATCAGGCCTCCTCTCATTCGGCAGACATCCACGGTCCAGGCGAAGTGGACACATGTGTGACCATAAACAAAGCAGGTAGGCATGAATTTTTCAGGGCTTGTTTAAATATTTAAGCCAGGTTTTTGGGCCGCAGGTCACACCTGCTGCTGGAGTGGTTTACCTTTGTAGGGACAGCTGACAGACGCCTTTGTTCACAAACACACCTTCAGCCATCACGCAGCACCCACTGCACCATAACCCCTTTTATGAGCCAGAATATACATCGGTTTATGATGCAACATCCCATTCATTGTAAGTCAACTAAGTAAAGAACCTCTGTTACATGAAAGTCACGAAAAGCAAAAGTGTTTTCCCCTTCATCCACCAACAAATTCAATTCAATTCAATTCAATAATTTATTGTCATTGTCCAAAAAAGGCAACGAAACAACAAATAAGTGAATTAAAAGCTGAAACTTGTGAGGAGAAGGAAAAACGATCAAAACGATCAAAAGCCGAACAGCTGAGCCACACTCTCCACACCATGACTACACTTTGGCAAAGAGACATGAGGTTCCTACCTGTAGCGGACATGAAAGGGCTGCTCCTCAGCTCGCATGCTAACCACTGAGCCACCGGTGTCCATTGAAGAGCATAATATGAGGGAAAATCCCAGTTTCGTTCCCGAAAAAATGGTTGCGTTTAGGAAAAGAGAATCAACAAGAGAAAAAAAAAAGTTTTTGGTCAAACGGAGCTGGGCAACAAGCAAAGAGTCACCAAACGTGACCACCCATCTGCTGAATAATGACACCAGAAGGGGAAAAGAGCGTTAGGGTCCTGAGCGTCGGTCCACACGGCCGCTTTGGTGGACTGTGTGCTTTGCGTCGCTGCCTCTCCTGTTAGCAGCGCTCTGTGAAGAGAACACAAGATGCTGCATGTGAAGCCTCTTTCAGGCTGCACGGTTCCATGGCAACACCAACCAAACAGCAGCGTGCACAAGCAGGGCAGGCAGCAAGCGAGAGAGTGGGGCGGGAAAAGAATGGATGGCGCCAGCTCATTGGAGCTGTCAATCCAACACGGTGACTCAGTTCATCCAGGAGTGCAGCGTGAGCTCTGAAGTTGCTACAAAGTGACAAAGCTACTAACGTCTCGGGCTGGAAAACAACTGCATCTGCAGAGTGTGCAAACGCAAAGCATGAGAAACCCCGAAAAACACAGAGAGCTGTGGGCTGATTTGTCAAGTTTTAAAGTAAATGGAACCTTTGTAAAGTGCATAACAGATTCATCTGTGGAACCTCCACCAAAGGAAAGGGCACAGAGAAGCAAGCTATATGGATAAGAATGACAGCATCAAATAAAACAGAGCCAACTATTACCTAATTTCCCCATGACATCATGAAAGCCACCACCATTTGTCCCCCAAATTGAAAAACATTGGCTCTATCCCGCACACACACACACACACACGCAGATACACAGACACACACACACATAGCCAAACAAAAAGGGGCACACAAATTACTAAGTACTAACTGGGTTAAATCTTTACTCTGAGTAGCAATAAAACAGCAACACAACATGACAAACAGGCAGCAAATGTCAGGAAAAACCTTTCAGAAGAATAAAAAGTCTTGCATTTCTCTGCTACAGGGACTTACGAGTTCATGTTCACAGACAGGAAAAACAAACTGCAGGCATTTTACAAATGATCACAGTGTCGGTTTTCCATCTACAAGTTCCTGAAAGAGCATGCTCTGTTGTGGCTTATTATTAACCAGTTTATGAGTAATTGAATGGTTAATAACAGGTTACCTGTTTTTTATTTTTCCATTTCTGCCAAGTACTTGTCATGCTCTGAGTTTGAGCTACAGAGAAAAAAAAAAATCTACTTCAACATCCCGTGTGAAAAAAAGTTGAGTTAAAAACAACTGTCATCATTTAATTGGTTTACTTTTCCCTGTGTTGGAAGCCTGTGCCTGTACCTGTGCCTAAACATGCCTACAGTTTTCAGAGCCTTTTTCCACCACTATGTCCCAGCTGGGTGTGTTTCTGCCCTTCCCTGTTGAAAGGCATAAACCGGAACAATGGATGCATTTATAAAGTCTCTCACAAAAAAAGGAAAACAGGCTCTTTTAATGACAGTTTTGGGAGAGGTAATCATCGACTCTTTTTAAAGCCACAAACAGGACATGATTTCATCACTGAACACACAGCAGTTTTGATCTATTTTCCCTGGGCTTTAAAGCACTAAAATTACAACTGCCACTGACTCCAGAATCTAAATAAGGACACACTATGATTGCACTACAAGGTGGTAAAAGTCTGGATCAAAACATAAGACAGAAATAACATGGTTAGCATTTGGATACTGACCGGTAATTCTTCCTCACAGGAACAGGAAATCTGGGAAGCCTGTAAGGAGGAACAATGATGTGACTATGAATAACTACGTTTAAAAAACCTATGAGGCAATACCTGGTTATTTAACATTTTTGTTTTAATATTTCTGTATTTTTCCCTCAGTTGTTTCAGAAGATCAAACACAAGGAGAAAACGGTGCTTGGTGATTAACTATCCCTCTTTGAGTTAATATTAAGTCAAAAAACATTTTGTTTTACCTCGAACAAAATGATAAAAACTACTGAATATGTTGCAATGACTCTGACTATGGGTGTTTTGATAAAACATTTCTAAAACAATATGGAACAGTAAAGGGTTGTTTCAAGGTCAATTGAACTTGTTTAGGATAAATGTGTCAAAAGAAATTAACATACTTTAGATATAAATGCAAAGTGTAAAAACAATGCATGTGTCTGTAGAAACTTTTGAAGCTAAATTAAAATAGATGTTGATACACAGTTATTGTTGTTTAATACAAAGTAGCGTCATCATGCAGATCTTTTTCCATGTGTTTGTCACATAAGATAGATGACAGTCAAACTAATGAATGTACGATTCCGATTGTTAAACTAAACTAGCCGGCAGGAAGCACAAAAACAAAATATTTTTACACGTTTGTGGTGTGATTTGTGTGGAGATTAAACCCTTTTAGACAGATGCCCCCATCTCTGCCAGCCCCAGTCCCATGCATTTCCCTTCAGTGTGTACTCCGGGCTAAGGAGCGTAATCTAAATAGTGGTAATTTGTGCACCTGTCAAGATGCTTGATCTCTTTAAACAACTAGCATTAGTTCCAATTCGAAACTACAGACGTGTGCGAGTAAACTGCTAAAGATTAGCTCCGTTAGCTTGGTTGCCGTAAACTTACGTTAAGCGATCCAGTTCGAACAATGGTGGCTTCTCCTCTTCTTATCTTCACGTTCTCACAACATTAAAACATGCCTCCCTCTAAAAATTATTTGTAGTAGTTTAAAATAATAACGTTTCTATCTACAGCTGTACACTACATTGTATTTTTTTACTTTAGCAGCACTTCAATTTAACTTTTACGGGACAGAAAAAAATTCACTGTAGTAATAGCTTCGTGTGTTTTCGACGAGTGGCCAATCAGAGACCGTCATTCAAAGTTAACCACGCCTCGAATAACAGTCATTGGACCAATCGATTTGAATAGAAAAGAGATGACGTATTATATATAATAAGTAGCTGTCAGTGCATTGGTAAATAAACATGAACGTTTTTGTTATCTCTGTCTTTAACTTGTGTGAATTACCGAGCTTGGCCCCTTGCCGTATATTTAGCCTTATAGTGTTCTGTACATGAAAATAGCTTTAACTATATAAAAACAAATGTTTTTAATGAATACTTAATGTGTTGCAGTAGATTATTCAAAAACCTAATTACCACGAGAACACATTCAGTAGGACGAGGTTTCAGCTCAGTCTCCTAGCAACCACACCCCGCTTCCTCGCGTTGATAGTCCCAGTCCAGACGTGCAGCGCCGCGTGTAAATTACATTATTAATGATTCCACAGAAACTAAACCTGCCCAAGTAGCCATATGTCATGAAGGAAAGAGAGTGTATTACTGTAGCTACCTTCGAGATGATGTCAAGAGCCAGGGCACGTCTGTGCCTCGGACCAGCTTTGTCACACTGCTGCGGGACATAATCACCGTGAGTAACCGGCATCGACGAAATGTTTATGACAGACTTGACCACAGCCGCTACTCTCACACTGCTATTCTTACACTTAACAAGCTAAAAAACAATTTCATGGCGACTTTTTTTTTCTTTTCTACCTTTTTTTTATTCCCCTATTTCAAATCTCCAGGAACGGAAATGAGATTAAGTAAACTTAATTTGTTTTGGTCTAGTTATAATAGTTTGCATGTCTAATTCCTTAAAATATCTGTTGAAAATGTCAGCACTTTCAAAGCAATATCATATCTATAACATAAAATCTTGCCTTTAGATGCTGAATGTTTTTGCTGCCTTTTTCCTGTCTTTCTCAAAGCATACATTATTTCTCATAATTAACACTGGATCATGTAAACTGCCTTGAAAACAGTGATGATTGTTGAATAATTGACGGCTTTGCAGATTTTGATCCCATGTTGTCACCTCACAAGTGGCGTTGCTAAGTGATGAACAGTTGTTCCACCCTCTTTCTTCCCCGTTCCTAGGACAGGTGTAGAGAAACTGGATGGCATGTTTTCCATTAAAGAGCGAGTACCCGTGGAGGGAGATTCAGAGGAGTCAGAGGAGGATCTCCAAGCAGAGGACCGGCCTACTGTGCTGTGGGAGAGGCGCATTGAGCAGAGCATCATTGTTGACCTCAGTGAAGATGAAAGTCTCCACCTCAGTGATCTGGAGAATTCTTTAGCATTGAATCTGTCTCAAGTAGAGTCTGCTACCTCAGAAACCAGCATTCATCTTAGTGGCAAGTCTCTGTTGATTTGTAGTATTTTTATTGGCTGGTGTGACTTATTTTGTTTGTATTGTATAGCTATGATCATGAGTGAAATCCCAAATGCTGTTAAAAGTTTTTGATAAACCTTTTGAAAATGTTTATTTATTTATTTGTTTATTTATTTATTTATTTATTTATTTATTTATTTATTTATTTATTTATTTATTTATTTATTTATTTATTTATTTATTTGTTTATTTATTTATTTAATCAGGACAGTGCACATTAATGAACAATCTCATACAGATTGTAAATGAGCCAATTTCTAGCATAGTTGCTAATTCGCATCTGTCGTCCTGAGGCAGGAAGACAAAACAACACAAAATCACATAATACAATATCTTGTTTGACTTGTTTGCAGACAATATTGTTAGTTGCATTGTTTATAGAGGGCAATCTTTAAAAAGTTGGCGCATACAGACAATCACTTATACTCTTTAATTTGCCTTTTCGTAATTGTGTTTTTTAATTTGCAGGGAGCGCAGAGCTGTCAGAGTTAGATGACACTACATCAAAGAGCAGCGTTGTCAGCAACAAGAGTGTGAAGGCATTAGAGAGCAAGACTAAGAGCAGCAAATGCTGCATTTCAGCCCAAAGACCAAACACCATGCAACATGAGAAGCCAGTAAAGCAGGATGGTGAGGACTCGGGGCAAAATACCAGCGACGAGGATCAGGAGGATCTGCCTTATGACGAAGACCTTGGAAGTTCTTACTTCGACCACGTAGCTGGCTCTGAGTTAGACTCTGAAGGAGGAAGTACTGTTCATGGAAGTTCTGATCTCCCTCCTCTGACTGAGCTGTTGCAAGAGGAAGTCGACACCAAAAAGGGTGACCATTTTGAAGCTTCCAGTTCGCATGAGAAAGCCCCACCACACCCTGGTTCTGCCCTCATTAATCACTTGTTGCTGCGACACTTCTCCCAGGAGGAGCTGATGTTTTCAGGTAGGATGATTGAGGCTGAGACCCTGCCAGAGGTGTCCCTGCTGGAGAGTGGCGATGACACAGTTTTCAGCCTGGCTCCTACGCACAACAGTGCAGCAATACACAATAACCACACAGAAAGCTCACAAGAAAGGAGTAATACTGCACCAAAACATGTGAACTTAGATCTTAAGACAGAGAAGAAAATCGATTCTTTTTCCTTTGCTGCTGCTAACCACAATGAATCCAGCTCTGCGAGTTCAAACCAGAGCAGTGGGGATATCACTGCAAATGCAGCCATGCATGAAAAGGTAGAAGAAGATTATCAGAGTCAGAGAGTCCCTCTGGTGCGTACCAGATCCTTTAGTGAGATGAAGTATGGCCAAGGCAAAGTTCACTACCCCCTCCCTGACTTCTCTAAGGTTCCACCAAAGGTAAAGATCCCCAAAGCTCTAAGCGGTCCCAACAGATCTGTTCCTCCAAGCCCTCGTACCATGCACAGAGCTCAGTCTTCACCAGAGATTTTAGAGGTGATCAGCAAAGTCCTGGAGGATTCCGTTCCCTCACCAGTGAAGCCCTATGTCTTCAGGGACAATGAGAAACAGACTTCCCCGGTACTGGTGCATCACCTGCAGGTAGAGTTAATGTTAGATATTCACCATGCATCCACACCTGATTTTATTTATATGTATAATGAAGGTGTGCTCTTTGAGATTTTATAAATCTAACAATTTGCGTCTAATTCCTTCAGGTTGAATATGATAAATTACTAACCAAATACGCTGAAGCAGAGAACCTAATAGACCAAATGAGAATAGGAACAAATGTAAGTAATCCACTTTTTCTGTTTAAGTACAGTACAGAGTACAAATTTGCAGATTTGCAAGTAAACCTTTCAAGTCAAGACTCATGTATTCTAACAATAAACTCATTAACTTTCTAAACAGACTCAGCCATCCTCAGAGGTGCTTTATTCAGAACCCGGTGTTGAACATGTTGACTTTGATGACAAAGGGAATTACGTTGAACATTTGCCAACTCATCTTCCCCTATCAGGTATTTCTGTCTCTATTATTCGATATTACGACAGGCTGAAGCTTTAATTTGCTAAAGTAGTTTATTATTCATAGACTAAGACAGAGCGGAGAGAGTACTGTTTTGCACTCTGTTCTTAACCAACTTAGTCTAAAAAAGACTTACCTGTCCTGAATCATTAAGACTTTCCACAATTGTCATTTTTTAAAGTGTGCCCTTTGAAATTCTCATAGAAATGGAATTTATTAATGCATATTGTTCAGAATTTGTTAGTCTGTGTTGGGTATGCACTCCTGTGCTGGTGACTTTTCAGAGGACTTAGATGAGGAAGGCATTACTCACCACAAGGAGCCGACTGCAGTTTCCTCAAACCACCATGAAGACATTTCCAGTGATGGCGAGAGAATGACTGCTGATCTCAGAGAAATCATAAGCCAGTTTATGCAGAAGGTACTGTTATTTGAAAATGTTCCTTCAATATCATCACATGTTCATCGTTGAATACGGTTTATCGTTGAGAGGCTTATGAAGACATTTAAAAAAAACAATGCTTTCAGGTGGAGGAATTTAAATTTAGTGCTAGCAGCATGGTATTAAGCACACCAGAAAAGCAAATGGTAAGAACTCTTTCTTCTTCAGAGAAAATAAACATCAGAAAAAAAATCTTCTGAAAAGATAGACATCTTCCAATAGCATATTTTTGCATGTGGATGCATAAAACAAATGTGTCCTTCGTCAGATGTTGCGAAGCATGATGGAGGCTCAGGACCAGCTGGAAAGGAAATACATCGCTAGGAAGGAAGAGCACAGAGCCCTAGAGATGCAGAACCACATGGGCCTGTCCAGGAATACTGGCACCTTTGACCCAAACAGGTTATTATACTGTAGGCCGTGTTGTTTAACTTGTGAATATTTGTCAATATCATATTTGTACATCCTTTCATGCATGCGTTAATGTGTGTGTCCATATGTCGTCAGACTAGTGGAAGGAGACATATTCAGGATAGGCATGCACCTCGAGGACATAAAGGAGATGATTGACAAAAATGTGTACGAACAGATTTCTCCACCACAGTCATCCTCCACTCCCATGCACGTAACATTGTCTCTGCATGCCAAGCCCGATCCACTCCGCTTGCCCACACTTTCACCCCCACGCCAGGTAACAAGCTCACAGACACTGCTCTCAGTTTGCCCCGCTGCTTTTTGACACTCAGAACTCACTCATTCAGACATTGCCTGTTCCCGGGGCTGTACGGTACATTGTCTGACGTACACACTTAATCTCATAGAAGTTTCGAGGCCTTCTCAACAAAGAATCTTGGGCATGTATTTCATTATCTCTTCCTGTTTTGTCGGATGCTCTCATCCCAAGCAAGTGTCCAATCCATCACTAAGCTACCACATACTTTACAGTGATCAGTTGATTTACCCATGCATGTCTTCTGGCTGCACAGTGGTGTGGTGGTCAGCACTGTCACCTCACAGCAAGAATGTTCCCGATTTTAATCCCCGGGAGCCTTTCTGTGTGAGGTTCTCTCCCAGTAAGCGTGCGTTCTCTCCGGGTACCCCGGCTTCCTCCTACCATCCAAAAACATGCAGTGTGATGATTCTAAATTGCCCATGAGAATGAATGGGAGTGTGTGTGGTTGCTCATCTCTCTGTGGCCCTGTGAAGGATAGGGGGTGCCCCGCCTCTTGCCCAATGTCAGCCGGGATAAGCTCCAACCCCCCCATCACCCTACTAAGAATAAGGGACATAGCAAATGCATGAATGGATGTCTTTGAATCGTGTATCTGCAGTTACATTTTTCAAAAAGCCACTAGTCCATGAGGTGGAACATGAAAAATGATCCATTAGATATCTCAGATTACCAAATGGAAAAATTAATATTTGCATTTGGAATATCATTTTAATGTCTCATTTATTTATTTATTTTATTACAGATAATCTATTTCCTTAAGAAATGATCATTTTATCATATCAAAAATTTGTACACATAGATTTGTACTATCAGCTTACTATTTATAGTATAGCTGACAGTTGATCTAAAATTAAGCTTACTATGTCAAATAATTTTTCACCGCTTTTTTACTCTTGATCTGTTCAACTGTGAAATAATGTGTAAATCCAAGCTCTGAGCAAGAAGGTCCAATATTTATCCACTTTTTTGCTCTGATGGTTTTTTTACACAACTACTTAACTACATTAGCCATCCTCTGTGAATTGTTATGATCTCATATCAGTTAATATTTACACCAACAAGAAAATATCTGTGTGGATTTTGCATTTCAGGGTGAAAGTTCAGGTTTTTCCTCTTCGAGTTGTGAGATGACTGCAAACGAAGAGGAAGTGAAACGTGAGAAAGTGGAAAATAACAGTGGGCTTTATGTAATTGGTGAATTAAACCAAACCAGTGAGCTCATGACTGCTAACAATTTAATGAAAAGCACCGGGCATAACATCCACCATTCACGGTACCAGTGATTTATCTTTTTCATTGTTTATCGTAATATTTGTTTGTTTATAGTCAATATTTATTTTCCCTATTTATTATCCCATTATGAATGCTGCCACTCCTAGGTATTTCAGCATTATTCTATAAAGAGTAGGTAATTAAAAATACATTTAATTTAAATTAATAATTGAAAAACAAGAATACTGTATAAACATGTATTAAGACACCATATTGTCTTCAGCTATTGGTACTTTGAGAGGCACTTGCATGTGTTTGTGCTCATATAAAAGGCACGTTCTCTGCCTTCCTGTGGGCAGATAATGTTTCGGGTACAGTGTTGGTGTTAGGTTTCCCGGTGCAGAAGGAAGAGAGTGTTTGGATCGTGTTGTGCATGTTGTGTTTTCTGGCCCGATTCAGAGACTTACTGGACTCACTGGAAGGACTGGACACCCAGTCAGCAGAGGATGAAGAGGGCAATGAAACAGAAAGGAGTTCTGTTTTGTTTGAGGTGACCGATCACAGCAACATCTTAGAATACCTCAGAGGAAAGAGTTCGACCTGTAAACAGACGCAGTCTGCAGCCAACAGGTCAGTGTGGAGGTATGTTAGAATGTGTGATCATTTGAACAGCTGTAATCAACTCTTAATATCTAAACATCTCTTACTCAGTAGTGTGTGCGATCAAGGGGATTGTGTGAGTCTGGCAGTGGAGGTCTCCTGTTCCTCTAATGCACCTGCAGACTCAGAGAACCACATCATCTTAGAGCCTTCTTTCAACAGCTCATATGAGTCAGAGGTCAGTCCCAGATAAATAGTTCATGGCCTGATAATTAGCAAATCCTCCCTACCCAAAGTTAAAGCTAAGCAGTGTGTCTTTTTACAGCTGCAGAGGATTGTGAGTCCAGAGACAGACAGTGGATTTGGTAGCTCGTATTTGAACCAGTCCTCCTCTGGAACATTTAATTTTCTTGCAGGAAGGTAAAAATGTTTTTGAATGGCTCAACATGCACATATCTTATTGGCCTGGTAACGAGTGGTTATAGGTGGGTCTCCCTTCACAGTGTTCAATCACAGAGTGATGGAGTAAGGAGCTCAGACAGTGAAGGCTCCTGCTCCAACCTGCAGACAGCCATCCACTCTGTTCCCCTGACTGACCACAGGTGGGCCAGTCCTTACACATCTGTCCAATCACAGGACTTAAAAACAGCAGATGCTGTGGAACTTTGGGTAGAGAGCACCACTAAGAATTCCCCAGTCAGGCTGAAAGGTGCGTGAACCCTTTCCCATGCTCATCTCTAATGGCATCTTGTCTGATTAATCCTGAGTTGATAGACCATTCTCCACAGCTGACCAAACAGGAAGTGACCAAAAGCAGCCTCCTCAGCTCAAACACCAGGTGCATGCGCCTGTACTCCGCTCTACCATGGATACAGAGGACAGAAGCAGTCCACTGCAGTCTTGCTCATGTAATAGGTCAGTAATGGTTGTATGCAGCTGATCCACTGCTAAATGAAAGATTTTATCCCTGTCGTCTGTCCTATTCTCTTTTTATGAACAGCAATATACATTTGTATGTAATTGTTTGTATCCAGTGAGGCCATCCAGGCTTTGCAGTCAGAGGTGTCAAGGCTTAAGAGGGACCTGGAGGAAGGCTTAGTCCAGCTGCCGCAGTTAGCCCAGAAAATGGACTACCTTACCTTAAAATATGGACGTGAACGTCAAGTGTGCCGGTCTAAATCCAGACCCTACCGGTGGGGAGCCATATTCTGCAGTTATTCAGTAACAAGATATGGATTGTTGGAGTATATTTATGTGACTCTTTGGTTGAATTAAAGTGGTAGCTGATTAAAGTAGTAGTCTATGCTTTTATGTTCTTATAATTGAGCATAACTTTCCACAGTGAGGAGAAGTCAAGCGACAGAGGTGGGAGTGACCTAAGTCCTAGTCAGTTGAGGGTAGAGGACTGGATCTCTTCAGACATGGATCCCAGCAAAAGCAAAGGTGCCTCTTCTCCACATAACGCTGAGCTCATTATTGTAAAAACTTGTCTTTCTTACGCTTCATTTCTGTTCTGGAATACAGGAGTAACTTAATTTCTTAAGAAATCTGGTCGTTTTCTCTTTAGACACAGCCTGCAGTGACACAAGCTGCTCTGAGATCATGCAAGATCCATCTGCAAGAAAAAAGAGAGGAAAAACAAATGTCTGTTCGGCAGCCAAGCTTGAAGATAAGACAGTACAGCCCAACAGAGGTAAGAGCTATGCTCGCGTGGCAGGTGTTCAGCTGTCTGCTCCAACTCTTTAAAGATAAGGTTAATGTGATCCAAGGTGGAAAGTTAAATAAATAGTTATTTTGTATTTTTGTGAGTTTTCTCACCAGCTGCTGAAAATGTTACGTTTGATTTAAACTCATTTGATTTTTACTCAATGAAAACAACGGCAGTCATTAACACAAAGAGTCGCAGAATTGTCCCAGAACCCTCTGCAGTCCACACAGAAGTGTGTCTTATTACAGCACACACTGTATCACAACTCATCTGCCTGTGATCCACAGCCATCAAGAGTGTCAACCCCAAGGATAGGTGGTCTCGTTTCTCGATTCCATCTTCCCACAAACCTCTTCTCCAGGCCAGCTATGGCTCAACCAGTAGCCTGCCAGCCAGGTAAGCATGTCTCACCTGCACAATGCTAAAACCCTGTGCACGTATACAGCACTTTCTCATCAACTGAATGAGCTATTAAGCTTTCCTAAAAGAGAAAAGTTATCTGCCATTGTCCACCTTTATATCCAGCTATAAAGTGAGGGAGCCACAGCTGCAGTCGCTGTCCCACCATAGAAAACGCTCCACTCAGTCAGACACTGCCCTCCTGCCCAGCAACGTGTACTTCCAACGCATGCTGTCTCCAGTTTCGTTCTCCCGCAAGACTGCCAGTAAGACCAGTGGTCGAAGAGGAGAGAAGGTCACAATTATCTGACTTTAAAAGCACATGACTCATTAAATCAGAAATGAACATCTGCTGTTCTTCGTAAAAGGGGACAGCTGGTTTGAACATAGGTAAAAATCTCTATGAAATGCATCTTTTTTAAATAGATCCGTGCTGCTTCGCAAGGGGAGGACATAAACTGGACTTTGGATCAAGCGATTGAAGTTGCGCGCACCATGAAGAGGACCACCGACCGCATGGCCAGGAGATTGTCTGCAGACCTGGCAAAGGCCCAGCTGAGCAGGAAGCTTCACAACATGCAGCCACTGGGGGGCAGGAAACACCAGCCTTCATAACACCACCACCTGGCAGTCTGAATGGTACCCGAGCTCCACGAAGCATACATCTAAAACATTGTTTTATTTTGAATATTTACATTTTTTGTTGCGTTTGTTTTCTTGTTCAATTTAGACATAATTTATAATAGACAGAAGTTGTTGAAATAAGGACCAGACTAAAACAACTTCAGAAGTCTTTGAGAAAAGGCCCCCCTTGATTAGTCTCACTGGTGTGTAACATGGAAACAAAAAATCACTTTTTGGTAGATCAAAACATTTTTTTCTACAGAATGTCATAAAGTTATAGATTCTATCAGACATGTTTTTCACAGTGATCCATATCAGAGCAGTTCAATCATTTAATTAAACGGTTTCTATTGTTTTGATTCTAACTGCTTCCCCATTGTACTTTCTGTAAGATATACAGACGGCCACAGGCAGAGGGAGATACTGCGAAATAAAGTAAATCTAGGCTAGTTTTATAATACATTGTTTCGGGGAAAACCCTCCCTGTCTTCAGTCGAGTATCAGCTTCTCTCCTTGAAGCTAATGTGCTCATTTGATGTCTTGAATGTCCCTCCCTGGTGGCCTTTGGCTGTTATTGACACTGTCTTCTCACTGAGAGTCTCTCGATCTGCTTTGCGTCCCCGTTCTTGTCAAATATGACTGAAAGAAATGGCTGAATGCTCTCCTACATTCAGCCATTACTTGTGTGGTGTTCAGTGTGTTTGTTTTTCTACAGGGGCATCATGAAAGGAGAGTCCAAACAACATTCCTGAGCCCCCTGCTCTCATTGTTTTAACAAGAGGTGGAGTTCTCAGTGTTCATTAACCTAGAAGCCATAACTTCTCAACCAGTGCAGTTTTATACTAAACTCATATATAATGAGAACGCAGACCAATAAACCCATGCTTTTCAGACAGCACAAAGTCTGAGACTTTCTGTGCCTCATGGTGTGTGTTTGATAATGCAGTTTTACACTTTACTGTGGAATAAAGCTAACCTACACCATCACTCTAATCCTCTGCAGGTCGCTTTGTCTCACAGAAATTCAAATGGTTGACTGGAAAACACTGCAACACAATCACCTGAACTCAAGCCCAAAGAACTTTAGTAAATCAGAATTTAAACTCCAACAAGTAAGAAATAATTGAATTTTCAAATTAAAATGAATCAAAGGCAATACAATGAAGAAGTGGGTGAAAATAAGGTTAGTTCTGAGCATTTCACACCCACTCATAGAACTGGTCTGAAAATAAAAACTTGGCATCACAAGCAAGTCAGCATATTGGGAACAAATAGCTTTTGCAGGGTAATTAGGGGAAATAAAAAAGGTGGAGCTTTGCAATCAGATATGATTCATTATACAGTGAGCCATGAGGGCTAACGCAGGAAGAACATTGTCTCTGTGGGTGGTGCTGCTTAGCAGCATTTTGAATCCAGTGAATCAACATTACTTCTGAGAAATGTAATATTGTGTCTACTCTGTAAGTCGCTTTGGATAAAAGCGTCTGCCAAATGCTTAAACATAAACATTAACTTTGGAATAACAGGTCGCTGGTCCAATGCTATATTGCGAAAAATGTGTTTTAAAAAGAGAATCTAAACATTTGTGGACTAAAAACAATTATTCATGGTAAAAATTTGACTCTGAGCTTGGTCACGGTTGAGCTGTAAACCTGGTAATAACTTACAAAGTAACTTACTGCCTGGATGTTTAAACTGCCCCGAAGGATTTAGAGGTAAATGTGTACATTTGGGTTTTGTCTTAATTTAAAAGTACAAAAAATCCCAGGTCACCAAGAAAACTCGTCGACTTCGTGAGCTGATTAGTTTTCTCTAACCTTAAAGACAAACCGAGCTGGTCGTTGGCCTAACAAACAACTTGTTTTTAAAGTTTTATAATGATAATATCCAATCTTTTTGTAACTATTGGGAAGGACTAACACAACTTTGATTTACCTACAGTGATCTGAACCTTAGATCTCCAGGTTTGGTAACTGGTGGCTTTTCTATAGAGTACAGATGTTTTTTGTGGATCTTAGTAAAAAATTCTCTTTGTTTCCTATCAGCAAAAGAAATGGGTCATCACTTGGATCAAGTTATCCGCTTATGTAAGAAGTATGCATTTCTCAGCTGGCTTGTCTGGATGGAGACTAAAGATTCTCATGCAAGACATCGTCAACACGCTTATATCTAAACGAATCGCTTGGAAAAACACAATACGGCTGGTTTGTGATACAGGTGTCATTCTCAACATCCCCATCCAACAAAGGGGAGCTTCCATCTCCTGTGCTGATAGGCCACTTTAGCACCCCTGAGGGGTGGAGTTTCAGCCTTGGGGCTCTTTGGTATTTGCTGAAACAATAAAGCACCTGTGGTCTCCTCTCAGAGGAAGAAAAAGAGGAGTGCAAAAAAAAAAAAGTTCAATTTAAACCTGTGCTACTGCCCTGAAGTCACTTAGAGCATCACACATCTCTTCCCCCAGGTAGAAAAACTCCCAAAGCATGGGCGCAATGCAGTTAAAGATGCTAAAACTTTTGCTTTTACTCACCTCAACACAGGTAAGTCAATGCTTTTTTCTTCATTTACTTTTACGGAATCACAAGTATTCGGACAGTTTACCATCATAGAGAAAAAAATCTATCCATTATTTCTTCTATCTGCTATGTAGAGATTTTTTCCTATATCCAAATACGAGATTATGTGTAGAGGATAGACTTTTCTAAAATGAACACAGGCTCTTCTGAGTGTGTATCTGCTTTCAACGAGGGCATGCGGCAGGCCCAACCTCAGCTCAATAGACAAATTCATTCCTACCTGAAAGAAATGCCTGCCCTGAGCAAGCCCGAAATCTGTGTTGAGTGAAGGTAATGTGCAGCCTGCTGCCTCTCTTGCTCTCAGAATATGATACAGGGCATAATTTGCTCCAGGATATGATGTGGAATACCAACAGCTTGCTACCCCTCCAGCGATGCCCCTGTCTTGAAAATCTTATATCTGCTTTCACTCATCATAAACATATTTTCTTGTATCACTCACTCACCTGCTCCATTATCTCATTTCCAGATATGCACGGCAAAGAATGGTAAGTAATTTACTATTATTCAGTCTTCAGACGAGTTCATATAAAGGGCAGTATTTCTTTGAAAACGCACAAAACTTATTCAAAATCCGACTGAAATATGCACGCCTAGCTTGCATCGTCCATTTATATTTACCTGGAATGGGAATACATAGCGTTTCCAAGCATATTTTGAAGTCAATCCAACAATTCTTTGTCTTTATCTACCCCAGACATCACGCTGTCTGTGTTTACGGTGACATCAAAGAGCATGACTGTGCAGTGGAGCGGCCACACTGGTGCCAGCTCCTACAAGATCACAGCGACTCCCAAGAACTCTCCAGAGCAGCCGGTGTTCGCTCAGTTTGGTGGCAACATGGTGATGGGCTCAGTTAACTCCCTGTCACCAAACACGCTGTACACCATGCAGTTGGAAGCCATGGACAATGCTCTCAATGTCCTCAGCAGCGCAGAGACCGAGGAGACAACAGGTCAGTAAGAGCAGCAGACCCAGAGGTGGACGCACACAAGAGCTGTTCCATGGGAAAATGACCTGCGTTCAATTCTAGAAGTGATTTCAGAGGCAGGATGACCCCCTATAAATATGAATATCTGCTAAAATATCTGCTAAACTTTTTACGTTTAGAAAAATATAAACTAATGATAATACTTCACCTTTCCTAGATAAAAGGTAGGAACACTGTGAAAAACGCAAAATGAGAGGAACTCAAAACCATAAAACTTTATTTTAAGTGGATAATAAATACTATACATCTTAAGTTCAATTAACTTACATTTGGCTGGCAGACAAAGGCATGCCAAGGATATCAGGATTCCGACTCATCACGTTTTTTTTTTATAAAGCAGCAACACATATTGGTTGAATCATATATAAATCTAATTCATGACTTAATCAGAATTTCTTCTCAGATTTTTCAAATACACTGTTGACCACCTCATCGAAATAAATTACCTTCAGGGAAAAGCAGAGTCTTTATTTCAACAGTGTAGTAAAGTCCATCATGGATGTGAAATCAGTACATTAATACAGAGAAAACATTGTTATTTGGGTAGAAATCTCATATTTGAGAATCTTATCATCAAAACTTGACAGTTAAACTTGACTTATTATCAAAACTTGTGTAGCACAACCCAATGCTATGCTATGGTTCCATAGGCGATAAACAAGGCCTGGGCAGAGCAATTCAAAACATACAAGCTCCAGCCATGGGAGAAAGTAGCTGTCAGAGAGGAGTGAATAAACAGTGAACTTGGCTTATTCATTATATAATGCCATGACATCTGTGTCTTTCTCTCTCTTATTTGCTCTGCAGCTCCTGATGTTCCCAGCATTGAGCAGGCCTACTCAAAAAACAGCGACAGCATCACTGTTGAGTTCACGGAAGTTTTGGGGGCGACCGGCTACATCCTGAGAACGGAGTCGAAGATGGGGGATCTCTTCTTTGAGACCATTGTGAACAGCTCCCCTGGCACTGTGGAGCAGCTTAAGCCCTACACCGACTACATTCTGACTGTCATGTCTGTCAACACGGGGGGAAGAAGCCAACCTTCATACCCCACTGAGGCTAGGACAGGTACCGACAGAGTCCCTAACACCTTGTATACTGAGCATCTGAGATGATCAGAAAGGTCTTAATACTGTTAACAGTCGTTTCAGTCCACTTTCACTTGTCCAGACCGTACACTGTACAGTTTATCCAATATATCAATCGCTGTATTAAGTGTGAAATGCAGCCTTTATGTTGTTCCCGTCGAACAATAACGCTTTATCTCGTTCCGCCGGCAATAAGGGATCATCCTTTCACTGCCCATTGTCATTGTTTTCTACTGTGTGGCTGCTAACGCAAGAGGGTGGAAACTTTATCCAACCTTCTGTACAGTACCATTTTCATAACATGAAAAGAGAAACCATGAGAACTAGGTTGTCTTCCTTCCTGAAAGAAAGTGAATGAAATATGATCTCAGAACAATGTTTTTTCTCATACAAAGAATGGGTACGGATGGAACTGAATTAAGAAATATTCATTTTGAATATCGAAGTGGTTCGAAGTGGGATTTGAACTCATCCCATGTGCTCCTGTCTGCAGTTGTGATGGCGCCACAGGTGAACACATCGTCCACCAGCAATGACAGCATCCTGGTAATGTGGGCCCCTGTGAAACACGCCGTCCTCTACACGCTGTGCATCATCCGAGAGGGCTCCAGCACCCGCCTCAAACTGAACACCACCAACACAGAGGTGACTTTCAACAATCTTGAACCAGGGACCACCTACTGTATCAAGAGCACTGCCTGGGACTCCGAGGGTCGCACTGGGGATGACCTCACCGTTTGCCAGATCACGCGTAAGCACCAGCAAGGCTTATAACCACGTCAACGCAAACCTGATCAATGACTGCCTTTACAGCGTTCTCATTCCTTTCCCAGGTCCTCTAAGCCCAGATGTGACACATGTCCAAGTGACCCAAGGCCGCTCGCTTGGGATCGCTGTGTACTGGGTGTCAGTGCAGGGAGCCAGGACTTACATGGCCTGGACTTCAAGCGGCCAAAACTGCTCCACTGAGAATAGTTATTGTTACATCTTGCCTGCAGAGTGTGGCCAGAACCACTCTGTGTCCGTCACAGCATACAACGAGGCCGGACCTAGCAGCCCCTCACAGCCAGCTGACTACATCACATGTGGGCTGAACACACACACCACCCTCATGAGCCAGTTAACTACAGTCACATCCAAAAGACTTGAGATGAAATAGAATATTACCTGTTAATACGTAATTAAAAAACAAAACTCGGTACTTTCAGATAGAGCTGATCACAAACTCCTTTTTACACTAAATTATTCTTCCTGTCTTAAATTTAGCTCTGATAGAAGATAATAATCCCAAACACAACAACAAATCTTCAACAGAATGGCTGACAAATAATCAAATCAAGGTCTTGCAGACCCAAATTTGATTGAAATGGACAAATATCTTCAAAACTTTGTGGATGTCAGAGACAGATAAAAACCAAACAACCACAGAAGTCACAGAGGGGGTAGATACTTCATGATTAGAATAAAAATTTAACATTTTATGGAACTTATGTATATTTACTGTCTTGTTGTAAGTCATTTAAGGTGTTTGAACGCCGATGAAGACATAACCATCTCTTATGGACCGTTTTCTTACAGATCCCTGCCCCCCGGAGAACATCTGGGTGCAGGAGCCCACGGCTGGGAACTGCTCGGTGGTGTGGGAAGAAGTGCCGCTGGTGGAGCACTATGTGGCTTTTATAAAGAGGGACGATGGAACGGAGAAGTCCTGCAACACCACTGAAACCACCTGCAGTTTCTTTTGCATGTGTGGCTACACCTACCTCACCAGTGTGTTCCCCTACAACCAGGCCGGCACCAGCCTCTACGCACACGTCCACAACTACACCACCAGTGAGATCACGGCTCCTCCATTCTTCCGAGTCACACAATGAATTATATAAACCATTGTTGCAGTATCAAGCACTTGATATCACGTCATCAAGGATTATACTGTGCACGACACCCATTCTACTAAAGGATATTGACACTCTCCATTCTCCATTTCATGCTTTTTCTCTTTCTTTCTCTTGTTATTCTAGTCCTTGACTAAAGGTTTTTGGTGGCTTTCTCTAAAATATTAGATGTATGAACTTCCCTGAAACGTGGACCATGTCATTGTTTCAAAAATACACCTAAAAGCACAAGTGTGAGTCACACTGTGTTAGGTCTTGGTGTGCTAATGCTGTCTCACCAGTGAAGGGACCGAGTCATCATGCTTGCGGTTGCATTTTATAATAAGTTAAATGTTTGTTTCAGAAAATAATAGCTAACCTGACCTTGGTCAGACTGTTCTGATATGAAAAAAAGCAACTCTTTCGTGTCAACCAGGTTGAGATCCACATCCTAATTATTTTTTTGTCCGCTCTTCTTCCCCCATTTTATTCCACCTTTCAGTTCCTTGCTGTCCACAGAATGTTACTGTGAAGCTAGTTTCCACGGAGACCTTGGAGATCATGTGGTCGCCGGTGAAAGGGGCCGAGCTGTACGAGACCACCGCGGCGCAGACCAACGACGCCATCCACTGCAACGACACGTCGCCGGTGTGCGCGCTCTCGGACCTGAGGTGCAACACGGCCTACTATGTGACCGTGAGGCCTTGCAGCGAGTTGAAAGGATGCAACCAGACGTGCCCCGCGCACACACACGAGACAGGTAGTGAGAGGTTGCTGAAAACGACCAGATAATTCTCACTTCTGTACTCCTTTAAGATTCAAATCCATCAATGTGAAACACATCAAAGCTGTGAAGTGTGTATTTTTGAAAAGGCTAACTTCTTCCTGTTTCCTGTCTGCAGCTCCCTGCGCTCCGGAGATCCTGAACATGACCCAGACGAGTAACTCGACTTACAGAGTCATCATCACCACGCCTAATTCCCCCAACACAAACTACACGATCACGGCCACCGGACGCAGCGACAGACACGCGTGCCTGTCAAAGAACAGCTCCTGTGACCTCACGCAGCTGTCCTGCGGCTCCACCTACGAGGTTGCAGCAGTGGCCTCGACTCGAGTGGGAAGAAGTCTACCAGGATTCAGCAAAACTTTGGAAACAGGTACGACTGTATTGTTTACGACTGCACTTTGAAGTCGTACCATTTAAAAAGAGCACTGTTCAAACTTTAGCAGGCCGCAGACCACAGAAAATAGCACATTTGGGATCCTGGCTGTCATAAAATAATTATATTAAAATCCAAAATCGCTAACCCTAACCTTAACTTAAAACTAATTTTATTATTTAAATAACTGAGGTTCCCTATGAGATATTTAGGCTATGCTGATGACTTGGCACACAAAACCAAAAACTCCAGCTGTAGAAAAGATTCTCGCTTTGTGTTCTTTCCCCAAAGGTCCCTGCTGCCCCGCGACGGTCAATGTGACCCAGGTCACCCAGGCTATGACCAATGTGACGTGGTCGCCCGGCAGTGGAGCTCGCTCCTTCATCGCCACCCTGACATCTCCACGGGGACACGCCAAGTGTCACACCCTGGATGCCCACTGCTTGATGGGGTGCATCACCTGTGGCACGAACTACAGCGTCCAGCTGGAGGCCATCAGCAGCACGGGGCACAAGTCAGAGTGCAAATATCATGGATTCTCATCCAGTGAGGACAGATACGGACTTTACCTTAAGCTTCAGTCACAAGACCAAACACGAATATGCTGTGAACATGAACATATAAAATCTTCTACCGTGTTGCAGGCGCCTGCTGTCCAACGGGGGTCAAGCTCTATCGCCGGACCAATAACTCGCTTAGGGTGTACTGGCGGTCTCCGGGCCCTCAGGCCCACAGCCACACCGTGGAGCTGTATGGAACGGGAGCCAACTACACCTGCATCGCAGCTGCGGGCAGCATGTACTGTGACATCCAAGAGGACACGTGTGGGGATGTGTACACGGTGGTGGCCGCGCCGGTGGGACAGCGCGGGGTCAAAGTCACCTTCTGCCAGCCGAGGACATACTCAGGTGGGTCGTACACGAGCTCAGATATTCTTAATAAAATCTGTTTCAGTTTGTGGTTATTGCTCAAGGGTCTAGGTACATGTTTTTATTAGTGTCTGTATAATTACAGTTCCCTGTCCTGGAAGTAATGCCGGCATGGGTGAGTATCACTTATCAATAAAATTTGTCTTTTTTGTTAAATACAGTTAAATAACAGACAAAAGTCTGTTAGCATAGTGTGAATACACTATAGGAAACAGCTAGCATGATTTTCCCATAATGGTTGTGTCCATCCTAATAACTGACGTCCAGTCAACCACCATCGTTGTAAAACCTTTAATGATGCTGCCCAAATAAGGAATATCAGTAGTGTTAACTTCTTATGGACTTTATATTACTCAGAATTTCCCTCTTGTCACTTGTTGGAGTGTTACTTACTGGAATGCCATCTTAAAAAGCTTAACTACATGACAGGTTCGGTTTGGAGGATTTTCTGTTTCATAACTTGTCCTCCTCTTTTACTGGTTATCTGTTGTTTTTTAAACTCATTGTTCATTATAAGTTTAGGAAAAACAGCTCTCTTCTTGTATCTCCAAAGGTATACATTTTTGGAAAGAACATGATAATTGACAATAAAAAAGAGCTAATAAAAAAGAAACTGTACTTCTTTATCTTTTTCAAGTGATCTCCCGGGGAATACCAAGTGTGAAGTAACTGTGGTAAGTTTATTGTTCCTCACTACCTCCATCAAGATGACAGATGTTCAATGATAACACAGAATCCACGTTAGGTAACAGCCTTAGAGAAACAGCATTTTGCTTTTGTTCACATTGTTCCACTGATTGTAAAAGCAGTTTTCATGGGACCCATCCACAGTATCCCCTCCCAAAATGAAGGCTATCCTGTGACAGCCTTGTCGGCAGCCCTGAACTTGCTGTACACGATAGAACAATACGAGAGAATGTTTGAGTGGAACAAAAGTTTGAGGGAGAGCACAGCTCTCTGCTTTTACCTCTGGGACTTTCGCTTCTTTTGGATAGCTTTTACCTTTGGGAATTGTTAGATGCATTTTTCAAAAACCTTACAAGTAAGAATGAGGGAAACGTGACTCAGGTAGAGGTAGATAAAGATCTGCTGCAGTACAAATTTATGACACTGACACTTGTGTGGTTTATAATGTAAAACCGTTTTTATTTCTATTTTGACTTACAGGGAATACCACGCATCACCCACACAGCAGATGACTGTGTTTACATCAGTGGAAAATATAAAGATTCAAGACAAAAACATGAAAGATTTCAGTGATTGTTCATTTGCAACAATAAAGCAAATTATTTTTTTCATTTTTTATTTTAATTTTTGTCAACTAAAGCCATACAGTAGATGGTGAAAAGTAAGTCTGGGGGAAAATTACTCCTTTGACATCACAATAACACAAAGCATTAATCTGTGTATTTGAATTTTTTCTGATTATGAAGAAATGCATTTTTGCTGTGAATCTAGTAATTACAAGCATATTTTCAATGAAACTTGATGTAACCTCAACATTTTTTGCTTTTCGGTAGAAATTAAAAAATGTTTTTTTTTAAAACGTTGAAAGAGCCGAGACATAAAAGTCTAAAAGAAATGTAAAGTCGTAACTTTGTTCTGGCCTGTGGGTTGAAAAGTATCACAGCGGTAATCCTTTCCAGACGAAACCACGTATTAAGACCTCTCCAAGTAGAACGCCTCCATTTGGCTGCAGTCTGACATGTCTCCTGATTGGTGACCTATGAAAGGGGGTCACTGAAAGTGGAACAGCAGGAATAGATCTGGTCTGCCTGGAGCCATGCATGCCTGCCCTCTGGAAGATACGTCTGATCATGTTGCTGGAGAAATATGCAGTGTTGCCCTCACTTTCACTGGATGTGCTTTCTGCCACTTGACAGATGAAAACAATAAATCACTATGTTTTTTGCATCCCAACACGGTGTGCTGTGAGTCATTTCATGTGGGATTGAGGGGAGCTGGTTTGGATATGGGCTCAGTCCCTCGAAATATTCAAGAAACATATGAGTACGATAAATTCCCTAAATTCCACTGGCTGAGTGGTCGCACAACTGACCTACAAGCTTGGTATAACAAAAGATATGATTTGAATTGGAACATATATTTCTCTGAAACCCATATATTCATATTTTCAGAACTAATAGTTCTTTCCTAGATTTACAAGTACATGTTTAATGTTGATAAACCATCTGTTTAAGACTGGAGGTTTCAATGTTCAACTATTTTCAACTTAAAAATACCTTTGGTCCATTTTGGTGAACTTACTCTATTCCAATTTAATATCGGTGTATTTCAGGTGAACTTTGGTTGATTTCAAATGAACTGTGGATAATTTCAGATGAATAATGGTCAATCTCAGATTGATTTTTGTCCAAAGGAAAAGACGATGTTTCTGGATCAGGTTCACAAATAGCTTCTTGTTTGCATGATGGAATTTCAACCTGCATTTGGGGAATAGTAAAATAAGTTAACATGCAATCATTTGTGAGAGATTTTAATTTAAATATTTTAATACAAATCAGACTAGAGGCATGAAGCTCAAAGACATCTAACAATGAACACTTGATTTCTCCATAGTATGCAGTGGCGTGTGCTTATAAAAACCCGTTTCCTACTAAACGTGTTTTTTAGTGTACACACGTGTCTGTATACATGATACTGTAATTATTGAGATTCCTCATATTTCCCTCAAGTTCTCTCAGGGGTGAATGACCAAAAAACAATTACTTGGCCATATTTGTAAAACGTGCTTGTATTATCCTTACAGTTAAAGACATATGTGTTCAGAGTTACTGTTTGGAAACCCACAATGGGCGCACATGCAGCTCTGTTAAACCGGTGGACCTTTTGTAAGCTGCTCTTTGTTAAGTAGGCAACAGGCTATCAAATTCATTTATGTAACAGCGCCAGCACAAAACAGCAAACATAGAAATGTGATGCCGAATCCCGAAACTGCACATTTTCACTGAAATAAAAGTGTTAAAATGATCTCCTATTCATATCTTCTGTCAATACTTTTTTAATCTGGTCTGTTTGGATGAATGAATCAGTTTATACAATAGGAACCTCATCCTATGAAACTTTGTTTAAACAAAATACTGAGCATACTTGGTAATTAGAAATCTAAGTTGGTTACTAAAACAAATTATATTCTTTCTAAAGGACTTTTTTTTTCTACGTCCCCTTAGTCTGACAGATGGGCAACAGCTGCTCAGGATGCAGCCGAAAACACAATATAAAGACTGAGGTGTTCACCCAGGATTGGAAATCCCAAAACACTAATCTGATGGATTTACATTAAAAACTGTTAAAGGAAACTGATTAGTGAAATATGGAAGAACTTGAAGTGAACAGTTCATTTATAGAAACCTAAAATTTAAGCTGTTAAATCTCTCCTCATGTAGAGCTGATCAGCACAGGGAAAACTTTGAATTGATACTTAATTTAATGCTTCATAAAGTATTGATATGAGATACTAAAGACTAGGATTTACGTACTTTTGCCAAACAGCACTTCAGTGCACATCTAAATGTAACAATATTAGCTTCACTGCTTTTGTTGTCACTATTAAGATGTTTGCACTGTAGTGTGTTTCATCAAAGAGAAACATTCAGAATCCTTTAAAAGGATTGATGTGCATTTTCTTTATCTACTATTATAACTTATGACAATTGACAGGAAGGTCAATACAACAGGAAACCAAAATAAAAATGTAATCATGACAGGGCATAGCCATTGGATACTTTGTGAAACGTCTAGTGACAAAGCATTTCCAAGAAAAATTACATCAATCCAGGATGGACTTTTCCAGGACTTGTGCAAATTCACCGTTGAGTCACAGTATATCCCACAAAAGAGATCAGATTACTTCACAGCAGAGCATTTCTTTTCTTTTTTTAGAAAAAAAAGCAGAGTTAGGTATACACTGTCGATTCTGAGAGAGAGAGAAAGAGAGAGAGAGAGAGAGTTACAGCTCACAATGAAGGGTAGGATCATGTGTATGATCCAAGTCTTAAATATGGATCATAGCTATGAGGGAATGTAATCAAATATTCCAGGTATATGGAGGAAATACAGTCGGAATGTGATAGGATGGGGACTTGAAAGTCACCTCCACCCACCTTACCCTATACTTTACTTTGTTTCCTTCTCATGATGACTAGGAGCCCATGGGCATCCACCTGTCCTCGTTTTAGGCCTGCTGATTGGTTCCCAGGACACTGATCTACAATGCTGAGTCTGTAAAGGTTCCAGATGAGTTGCCGTGTACAGTACTAACAGATATATGTAACATAGGAGAAGCCAAGCACATACAGTGGATATGATGTGGACATTTTATTCATCAGTTGTCCTTTTTTCTGTCCTACAGGTATTCAAATGTAGTAATGAACTTATTTATCATGAATTTTTGTTTAACAACTGTCTTTAACAACTATGTCCTTTTTTTAGATACATCATATCATTGTGGCTTCAGGTAAGTGCTCTCTTTTGTCATTTGTTTTCTTTTAGGGGCTGCATTATTCATATATATATTTAGAGATCAGCTATCTCAATTATTTTTTTGTTTGTATCATATTGTCACATTTGTGGAGTAATAGTTGGAGAAAAGTATATGGACCCGATAGAATAACAAGAAATCACACATAATGAGTAAAGGTCCATTCATGCATTTGTTAAGATAAGGCCTTCCTGGAACTTGATCAACAATAATAAATCTGACTGAAAAACATATCAGAGGGATTTAAACTGAATAAGGATAAAGCTTTTGTAGAATGCACAATATGTACAATCTGCAATATTTTATTTAGAGTAATTTTCCTCCTCTGTGTTTCTGATTTCTGAATATACTTGATCCTCTACAGAAACCCTCACATTGTTTGCAGTACCTCTTGCTCTTGTGCATTCCTCTCCAAATCAAGCTAAAATATCTTCTTTCTCTTAATTTAGGATGTACCATACTGTCTGCGACATCTCCCTCTGCATCCACGCTGAATATACAATGGAGCAACTACCCTGGAGCCTCGGTTTACGTTTTAGATTTGAGGGTTGTGAACTCAACCAGCATCGCCCCACTGATGCTGATGCAGTCAGCGCCCAGCACTCAGAGGCTGGTGCAGGGGTTAAGACCCGGACATGTTTACCAAGTCACACTGAAAGCCTTTGAAATTTTGTATACTCCTTTGTGCACAGTTACTGAAATAGCCATGACAGGTAAGAAAACACTTTTTTTTTAAAAAACACAACCAGATAAATGGCCCAGTGGAAACCTTTCTGTCGTATCATGCTGAAGAATAACGCTGAGTTCTCCCTTTCACGTCTCCCACAGTTCCTGCAAAATCGGAAATCACGTTTTTGAGACCTATCTCAAGTACATCTATAAAGTTTGAGTGGTCCAGTGTGTTTGGGGCGGACAGCTACATCTTGTTTGTGGAGGAGCTTTTTACTTTCCCTGCAAAGATTTACAACCAGACCTTTGCAACCCTGAGCGGACAAGTGGATGACCTGAGTCCCTCTACTACTTACATCTGTTACGTCTACTCCTCCAACAGTGCAGGGAGAGGAGCCAAAGGCAACATCAGGACAGTCGTGACTTGTAAGTGCACATGCAGTAAAAAGCCTGTTTTGCTGCCTCTTTTTAAGAAGCTATTCTTTAGAAACCTCCAGCAAGTCACCTACATACGGTTAATTCCTGCATTTTCTATTCAAAGTGGTGCAGCCGCCAACTGGTGTGGCCATTCAAACAACGGGAAAGAGCACAGCCCGTGTGACATGGAACCCTGTAAACAAAATTCTCCTTTACCAAGTAACTGTGAGTGACAACGACAACCCCGAAAACAGGCCGGTCACAAGCAACACCACAGCCACATACATGGATATTAGTCATTTGGAGCCGTGCTCCTCTTACACAGTGGGAGTATCATCTGTCAACGTCTTCTTGGTCCCTGGAGAGGCCTCTAATATTACACACACTACCTCTCGTGAGTATCTTATGTTAATGTCAATATTTGATCAGTTTTAAGCAATGCTTTGTTTCTGTCCCCATTACCTTTCATTGGTTTGGGCCCCACTGACCCTGTCATAAAACTAGGAGTACATTTTGTCATATGCAATCTATGCAACGTATTACTTAACAAATGTATGTATGTTAAGGCTTTTGAAATGAAAGTTTCACTGATAAAGAAGAAAATCTGATAATTGTGTTATAAGGGCTTAGTCTCTGACCTGTCAGGTGCTTTTGGTAATCTAACATTTTGTCTTTTTTTTACTTTTTCCTCAGCTATTAATGCTGTAACATCTATATCTGTGGACTATAGCTGCTCCAGTGGCATGGTGACAGTAACATGGGACTCAGTGTTCGGGGCCAATCTCTACAGGGCCACGGCTATCGACGGCACGGGGGCCTCCCTCAACTGTACATCGGCCTCCACCAGCTGCCAGATCACCATGCTGACCTGCGGTGAGAGGTACCAGGTCTACGTCACAGTCGTGTCTGATGACTGCGAGAGCACCTCCAACACCTCGGCCTTGTTTGAGACAGGTGAGACGAGCACCTGCACATGGCTGGTCCACCTTTTATGTGTTTTTGTCGCTCCTTTTACTGCTCACATTGTACATGGAAACATGCTCCTTCCCCTTTTTTTTCTCGAACACAGACACATGCACTTCTGGGCACACTCTATGTTTACCATGGATGCTCCCCATGGGAAGCTGATTAGGTTCTTCTCATGGTGTCCTATACTCTATTCTCATTTTGAGTGGCGTAACACACCCACTGATTAACCAAAGAAACCTGCCATCCAACACCAGTCTATGTAAAACATCTATACAATCTTTTGAAGACAGGGAGTTATCTCAAAGGTCAGAGACATTAATACTCTGAAAAGGTAAAAGGTGAAGAGGGTGTGCCAGGGGAATTGATCTAAAACCTTGAAACCATGCTCTGATGATGTAATAAATGTTATTCAAACAAAAAAGGGCAGAAACTTTGCTGTGTTTTTCTCTTCACTCATAATTTTGAACATATTCACTGCCAACTTCTCCTCCCAAATCCCCTCCGGTAACTTTGCTGTTATTCATTTCTCCTTCACATCGACCACTAGTCCCCTGTGCTCCGGCCAATCCCAAGACCGAATATGACTGCTCCTCCAACGTGATTGTCTTTCACTGGCAACACACCAACAACACCAACTACTACGTTGCCACAGCTGTGGACAAAACGGGCTCCGTAACCGAGTGCAGGACGACGGACTCCTCGTGCTTCTTCACTAACACTGGCTGCGGTCAGTACTACACGTACAGGGTGTACGCAGTGAGCTCTCAATGCAACAGCAGAGTCAGTGAGCCCGAGTTTGTCCGAACCTGTGAGTAGGAAATCACTCATTAAAAAAGAAAAGCATTCTTCAACTTTATTTTTTAAAGGGGTTGTCTCTTGTGCAATCATTATATTCTCTTTGACTTGTTTTAACTAATCAAATAGTCATAAATGTTAACTAAACCAATGATCCATTTTCCTCACCAAGCTCCTTGCCAACCAACAAACGTAAAGACAGCGGCGGAGTGTCAGTCTGACATGCTCATCACAACGTGGGACTCCTCAGAGGGAGCCCTGTCATACACCGTTGAAGCACAGGGGAACAACGGGGAAACCTATAACTGCTCCTCAGCCACCAACAGCTGTGCGATTCCCAGTGTGCCTTGCGGTGAACACCTCAGCGTGTGGATCGTTGCCTCCAATGACAACTGCTCCACAGGCAGGGTGTTGGGAGATGCTGCCCAGACCGGTACGTCTGAAGAGCAGCGTGACCTCACAGCTTTCCCAGAAAGCAGGTGCACTTCTTTGTTATAATCCACAAGGTTTTCCCTCCTGTCTGCAGTTCCTTGTACGCCCTCTAACGTCTCAGCGTCGGAGGAGTGCAGACAAAATTCTGCAACGATTACGTGGTTGAGGAGCCACGGAGCTATATTCTTCGTAGCTGTTGCTGAAGATGCAAATGGAAACTCATACAGCTGCCAAACTCTGGGCACCAGCTGTTTGATTGAAGGCCTGAGATGCGGCCAGAACTACACAGCCAGAGTTCTTGGCTCTAATTTTCAGTGTAACAGCACAGAAAGTCACCCGGTTACATTTGTGACGGGTAGGTGATTCTATTATGGAGGAAAAAACAGCAAATTAAAAATGTAGAAAAAAAGTTCTAAAAGCAACATTTCACCAAAGGCACAATAAACTGATATCACCGCTGCTTCTCCAGCTCCTTGTCCTCCAACCAACATCGAGGCATTCAGAGACTGTGATGCCAATCATGCTCTGGTAGTGTGGCAGAACCATCAGACATCGGGCACGTACACCGCAACACTGGAGGATCAGGATGGGGTTCGGCTCACCTGTACCAGCAACACAGTCAACAACTGCAAAATCAGCCCGCTGCCCTGTGGACGGAACTTCAACGTCACGGTCGCCCGCAGTGACGGAAACTGTCAGTCCGTCTCGAAACCTACTAGCATGGACTCAGGTAACATCAAAAACTGTTTTCAAAGCACCATCATCAAACAAGAATCGATCATTACAAATTAAATAATGAATTAGAATTCCAAGCAAAAACTAAACAGAGAGGCACAACCAAATATTTTAGTCAGTCCCACAGAAATGCAGACTCCGTATCAGGGAGAGCAGCTGACATACAAAATTGCCAGATCAAATGTAAATACTCAACAAGGTAGAATTAGGATTCTGAAATGTCTGCAGAGTATGAGGACGCATAGGTAGATGTGACAGATGCAGTATATGATCTGGTGATGTTGATAGAGGAGTCCAGATGAGGACAGAAGGAGCTGTATTGGACTTTTTTAGATGTAGAGGAATCGTGTGACAGAGTGCCATGGGAGGGACTGAGCTACTGCATATGGAAGTTTGAAATATCTGACAAATGTAAGAGGTGTTGGACATATATAATAACTGTAATATGGTGCTGAGGTGTGCTGTAAGTATGACAAAGAGGAGGAACTGCAACATGGATCAGCCTGGAGCCCCTTTCTTCTTCGACGTGGAGATGCACAGGCTCACAGATGAGGTTAGACTGGCCTCTCCATAGACTTTGGTGTTCACATACAACTGTCTGTAATGAGATCAGTGAGCAGGTGGATGAAAAACCTGGAAAGAGGAGGAAAGAAAGTTAGCTACAGCAGGACAGAGAGTGTGAATAAGACCCGAGAGGATGGGTAAGTTTCTCACTGAGGAAAAGACAGGAGAAAGAGATGAAATAGCAGAACTGGTGAGAATGGTTTGGATCAGAAATAAGCACATCAGAGGGACAGGTTACATGTGCTGCATGAAGGTGATCCATAGCAAAAAAATGCTTGAGGCAAAACTAATTAACCTTCTAGGCTGAGTCACAGAACAAACTAATTCAATTATGAAAGACAAACAATGACATCTACCTTCCTGTTTTAGTTCCCTGTGGTCCTGAGGATGTGAGAGCCAGTATGAGCTGCGGGACTGACAAGCTGCTGGTCACCTGGAATGTCTCCATCCCTGCGGAGAACTACACAACCATCATCTCCAGAGGAATGGGCGACCCTACCTACTGCAACTCCACAGAGACCCAGTGCACCGCGGGAGGACTGACCTGTGGGAGCACCTACACGGTGACCGTGCTGTCGGTGACCGGGACGTGCTTCAGCATGCCGAGTGCAGATGTCACCGTTCAAACAAGTGAGGGCTGTAGACACATGTTGGAGGTCGGATGTGGAGCTTCTCTAGATGTATTGTTTGCCCAATTCTTTAGTTGGAAACCTGAGAACAAACCAGAGTAGATCAAACGTATAAAAATGACATTTATTGAGTCACAGGCAAAGTATGTCAGCGCTGGGCTCTTCACAGACATAAACCTCTCTCTGGGTATCAGTCGGCAAAGAGCCCCGAACTCTGTGTGTCATGGGTATTTGTCTCCTGGGCTGGGCCCACCCCTCAAAAGGACTGGACATGACTGAGTGCTTATTGGCCAGTTATTTACTAACCCTAACCTTGACAGGAACCGGCCAGATCTTAATTAATGTAGATAACCTTGGAATGTGGTAACAAAGTTTGTGTGTGTGTGTGTGTGTGTGTTGACCTAATGACATGTGTCTAAAGCAACAGAGACAGAAAGAGAGGAAAAAATAATCTGTGGTTACAGCCAGAGAATTTAACACAAAAGTATAGTTCAAAAAGGAATAAGTCAATCAGGAATTTACATAGATTATGTGATAGCATACAATGCGAAAGTGAGTAATTATAGCCAAATTCAAACAGTATCCTCACACGTCTGCTTCGTCTCTGTTTCCCCTCCAGTGCCGTGTCCTCCCACCAACGTCACGGCTGTGCGTGCATGCGCGCCACATCCTGTTCAGGTGTCCTGGGCCGCCGCCAGCAATGCCAAACACTACAGCGCTGTAGCCCTGAGTCCCCGAGGTCACAGGTCGGAGTGCGCCACCAACGAGACGCTGTGCAGCCTCGCCGAGCTGCAGTGCGGGGAGGTTTACAACATCAGTGTCTCTGCAGCTGATGACAACTGCACAGGTCAACCGAGCAGCCCCGTCTCCCTGAAAACTGGTAAGACGGCACTGAAGAAGCCTTGTCCAGTGGCTTAGTCTGGTCACTGTGTGCTTCAAAACATGTCTTATTCCAGATTATGAACAGCAAAATCAGGTTTTATGTGATTCCCTCTCCAGAGCCGTGCGCTCCGTCTAATGTGAGCAGTCGGGTGATGTGCAGCGCTGGACAGGCCCAGGTGTCCTGGGCCCCCACTGCCAATGCGGTGGGCTATGTTTTGGAAGCCATTGGCGACCATCAGAACCTCACCTGCAGCAGCTCCACCTCCAACTGCACGCTGAGCGGCCTTGTCTGTGGCCAAGCCTACGACCTTATGGTGTCCGCCACTGACGGCACTTGTGTCAGCGACTACAGCCTTCCATTCAGGCAGGACCAAGGTACGGAGAGAGGGCCGATATTCTGGGTTCTTACAAAATCTATCCTCGAATTCGGTTTCTGGCCCTAATTTGACGGTCAAATGCTTTCTGTGCAAATATTTAGCTATGGTTTAGGCAACCCTGTTCTTCTGCTTTCTGGTCGCATAAAAGGTTGACTCCAAAGTAAGATGTATACGTCACATGATATACGCTGTTACTTTATAAATTCCGCTTTCAGATCAAGAACTTTCCTTTGCTATTTTCTGTGTAGAAAGAAAGAAAAATTAATCAAATATAAGCATCCTTTGGCACCTTTGTAACTCTACTAAACAAGCAAAACAACAAGTGGTATCACACTTTTCTGAATGTTTTTTTAAAAAATTTAACAGAACTAATGCTGACTGCTATGTCCCAATTGAATTTGAAATTTCTTCCTCAATTCAATTAAGATATTCCCCTTAACCTTCTCTCTGAATTTTATGTGTATTTCTAAATGTATCTTTCTTGATGTACTGAGTGTGTGTGTCTGAAGTGTAGCTGTTTATTCATACGTGATAGAGGTATTATTCCTTTCAATGCCTTTCCTAACTAATTTTACAATGTTCTGTCCCTGTCAGTCCCTTGTGCTCCACAGAACGTCTCCACGCAGCTTCAGTGTGGCTCCAGTGATGTGACGGTCAGCTGGATCTCTTCTGCTCTGCCTCTCAACTACAGCGTCACTGCTGTGCTGGCAGGTGGAAACATGAGCTCGCTCACCTGCCACACCAGTCACTCCAGCTGTGTTCTCAGTGGCCTTCAGTGTGGCCAGGTGTACAACGTCTCTGTTGCGGCTTCCTCTGGCAGCTGCAGCGGACCACGCAGCCTTTCACAGACCATTCACACAGGTAGTGAGAATGCTTGTGTCTCGGTGTGTGATAATGTGCATGAAATGTATTGTGTGACAGGGTTTTGCAATGTGTCTGTTTGCCCGGTTCTTTAGTTGGAAACCTGAGAACAATCCAGAGTAGTTTAAAAGTATAAAAATGACATTTATTAGATCTGGGTGGGGGCGGCACGGTGGTGTGGTGGTTAGCACTGTCGCCTCCCAGCAAGAGGGTTCTGGGTTCGAATCCCGGGGGAACCAGGACCCTTCTGGGTGGAGTTTGCATGTTCTCCCTGTGTCTGCGTGGGTTCTCTCCGGGTTCTCCGGCTTCCTCCCACAGTCCAAAAACCTGCATGTTAGGTTGATTGGAGATTGGGGAAATTGCCCTTAGGGGTGAATGTGAGTGTGAGTGGTTGTTTGTCCTTGTATGTCCTGTGTGTTGCCCTGCGATGGACTGGCGGACTGTCCAGGGTGTACCCTGCCTCTCGCCCGTTGACCACTGGGATAGGCTCCAGTTCCCCCCGCGACCCCAACAGGGAATAAGCGGTATTGATAATGGATGGATGGATGGATGGAGATCTGGGTGTGACGGGAATTATCTCCTTGGCTCGGTCCGCCTCCTCAAAGGAGGACTGGACAGAACCATGTCCTATTGGCTAATTACCTCGGGTCATGAACAGTCCAGGTCCTAATTCACGCAGATGACATTGGAATGTGCTAACAAATGATGTGTGTTTGTGTTGACCTAAAGGTGAGGATCTAATGCAACAGAGAAATAAAAAGAGAGTAAAGGAAAAGAGAGAACAGAGAGTCTGTGGACACAGCCAGAGACTTTAACACAAAATATAGTTATAAAAGGAATAAGACCATCAGTGATTTACATAGATCATGTTATAGCATACTATGCTAAAGTGAGTAATTATAACCAGATTCTAACATGTCTCAACAGCACCGTGCTCCCCTCAGAGCTTAACAGCACTCAGAGACTGTGGCACAAATTCTCTCTTGGCCTCCTGGGATGCCTCTCCTGGTACCTCCACCTACTTGGCGACAGTGACAGGACCAGATGGCTTCTCTGAATCCTGCTCCACCTCAAATACTTCATGCTCTTTCTCTGGCCTGCGGTGCGCCAGTCAGTACAACATTTCAGTAGCTTCCACGGACAGCCTCTGCTCAAGCACTCCCATTCAAACCGTCACGCAGACAGGTGGGGACTCATCCTATGTATTCCGTTCTATTTATTAAAAAATCTGTATTCCTGTTTTTAACCATGTGACCACGAAATCTGCCCGTTTCCGCAGGTCCATGCAGCCCGGTGAATCTGACCAGCGTCCTCCAGTGCGGCTCAGACGCGGCCACCTTGTCCTGGACGGCGGCCGCCGGGGCAGTGGCCTACACTGTGCTCGCCCGGGAGAACGGCTCTGCCCGCTACGCTTCCTGTCGGAGCAACACCACTTCCTGCCAGCTGAGCCGACTGCAGTGCGGGAAGATTTACAACCTGACTGTGATGGCTGAGGATCACAGCTGTAACGGCAGCGGAGCAGCCAGCGGCGTCCTGATGACAGGTAGAAGACCGGAAGAGGGAACAAACATCCAGTCCTACAGACTTTTTGAACAGTTGTACTGACCCTTGTCTCTTCCTGTCTCCCTCTCAGCACCATGTCCTCCCTCGGTTCAGAGCAGCACTCTGGTCTGCGGCAACAGCTCCTCTCTTCTGTCCTGGACACCAGTTACGGACGCCACAGGTTACGTAGTTAACGCGACGGCCTCCGGCGGGCACACCGTTTCGTGCAGCTCGGTCACGGCCTTGTGCAGCCTGAGAGATCTCCAGTGTGGTCAGACCTACGTGGCCACAGTCACTGCTCAAGGGAGCGAGTGTGACAGCGCACCCGGACCCAGCACCAACATAACCACCGGTGTGTGTGTGTGTTTGTGTGATTAGAGTTTGTTTGTGTTGACCACGCCATGCCTGCTCCGTTTCACAAACACATATTGAAAACACCTCTCCGTTTGCTTTCAGCTCCCTGTCCTCCAGCCGTCATAACCAAACAGTACACCTGCAGTGCCAGCACAGCACTGGTCAGTTGGTCTGACCCCGCGGGTCGCCTCAGCTTCACGGCTACGTTAGCCGGAACCGACTATGAAGACAGCTGCCACACGACAAACACCACGTGTTCGTTTCAAAATCTTCCCTGCGGGGCGGATTTAAATGTGACGGTTCAAGCCCACGGGGCGGAGTGCAACAGCAGCCTCAGTCCCAGCGAATCCCTTCAAACAGGTGAGCACAAAATGGACGATAACACCGCCATCGCACACCAAATCTGAAAACCAAAACAAGTTCTTTTCATCTTGGAGCAGAACCAGCTGCTACACCATCTCTCGCATCCTTCCACACACTGTGTGGATGATGATGTGTAATTTAATGATAGGGTTTTTTCTTTTTGCTAACAATTAATCATGTATCCCTTATGCTTGTTTGTAACTACATTCTTCTCCTTTTTGTTTCTTCCATTCTCCTCTCCAGTTCCGTGTGCCCCAAAAAATGTGAGCACGGCTTTGCTGTGCTCCAACCACTCGGCCCTGGTGACGTGGACGGGAAGCCCCAGCGCGACCGGGTACAACGTCACGGTGACAGGCCAGGATGGGCATGCGCATCACTGTCACACCAGCTCCACCAGCTGCCAAATCCCCGATGTCCACTGCGGGGAAACGTACAGCGTCACAGCCACACCGTACTCTCAGACGTGTGCCGGATCCCCGAGCACGACTCACAGCTTCACAGCAGGTGGAGAAAAGGCCCGGCGTTAAAATTCCTCGTCCATCTCAGCTCAGAACGGCAGTTTTTAAAAAAAAATGTCTTTGCGTCTCAGGTCTGTGCGCCCCCGTTAACGTGACTGCGTCTCCATCCTGTGAGCACAGCGCCGTCTCTTGGTCCCATGTGACGGGGGCTGAAATGTACATAGCAACAGCAACTGCAGACGATGGACACAACCATACTTGCAGCTCAAATGATTCAAACTCGTGCAATTTCACTGACCTCCACTGTGGGGAGGCCTACGCTGTGGCAGTTGTGACAGTGTTTGAAGGCTGCTGGAGCCAGACGAGCTCACCAGTGCAGCTGAGAGCAGGTGAGATAAAAACTAAAGTGAGCAGACTGTGGGTCTTCAGACAGCTTTAATCCAAAGATGACGTCATTACACGTTTTTTAACCTTTTTTTTTTTTACTTGTTATAGCTCTATGTCCCCCTGTTAACTTGACTGGCCACGTCAGCTGTGACACTAACATGCTGACCCTCACATGGAGTCCGGTGACGGGAGCTGATTACCTTTTGCAGTGGGAAAGGATAGGTGACACGGAGCCTGCTTCACAGTCCAAAACCTCCAACACTTCACACACTTTGTCCAACCTGCTGTGCGGAGAAAGATATGCTTTCCGCATTGCAGCTCAGGAAGGCAACTGCAGCAGCAGCTACAGCCCGCCCATAGAAATGAGCACAGGTAGGGGGTGTTTCTATAGAAACGGCAAATGAATTAAGTGAAGGCTGTGGAAGTGTGTAAAAATGAATGAGAGATTTGCTTGTCCTTTCAGCTCCTTGTCCGCCCACAAACTTAACTGCTCGTGTGGACTGTGGGACCAACAATGGCAATTTCTCCTGGGCTGAAAGCAGCGGAGCAGGTTTTTACACCGTTGAGGTGACGGGAGAGCACGGCCACGTGGCATCCTGCTCCTCTAATGACACCTCCTGCGCAGTGAAACTTCACTGTGGACGCTCATACTCCGCAACGCTGGTGGCTTCCACCGACAGCTGCAACAGCAGCAGGCACACTGACGTTGTTTTTGACTCCGGTAAGATACCAGAAATGTGCAGAACACGTAGTGTAGTTTCCACAGGACCAAACCCTAGCGCTGGGATTTAGAATTATATAATGTAACTGGGTCTTCCTATTGATGTCAATTGTGCTCAAGTCTGGAAAAGGGCAAGAAAGAGTCTCTAATTGAATAAAACTGTCCATTTGCTTCCAAAAGAGAAGTGATCCTGAGTATGAATACACAACATTTATCAGAAAAATTGAGAAGCAAAACATTTGTTCAAGCATCAAACAAAGACAGTCTCAGTGAGATGATTAAGAGTGTTCACCAGACATGCAGAACAGGTCATCAACCATGGTTAACGACTGATTGTACTAGTTGAGAAGATCAATAAATGATTACTAAGTAACTTATTTAATGGTCTCCTAAACTCTCTGCCACAGCGCCCTGCTTACCAGATGATGTTATGGCTGAGCTACAGTGTAGCACCAACGTGATGACAGTGAACTGGACACAGACCTCGGGCTCAGATGAGTATACCGCCTGGGCCATCAGCACAGACGGACACAGAGCCTCCTGCAACTCCACATCCAACTACTGCTCCATCCCTGACCTGAGCTGTGGAAAGGTGTACGAGGTGGTGGTCACCTCCTCCTCCGTTCACTGCGAAATCATCGCCGGCTCTGACTACAAAGTTCAGTCTGGTAAGGGAAGTAATCAGATTTGAAATAACATGGGTTGAAGAACTGATACCGATTCTGAGCTAAAACTGTCTTCAACCCCTCGTAGCTCCTTGTCCACCTGAAAACACGACCGTGGAGCAGAACTGCAGCTCCACCATGATGACAGTGAAGTGGCACCATGTCAGCGCAGCTCAGAACTACACTGTCAAAGCCACCTCCGCTGCAGGTGTCAATGCTACCTGTGACTCGGACTCAGACGCCAGCTGCTCCTTCCTGGACTTGAGCTGTGGCCAGCTCTACACTTTCACTGTGATGGGACACACTAACGTGTGTGTGAGCGACATGAGCACTCCCATAGAGACACTCACCGGTACGGTAGCAAAGTTCTCTTTGATAACTGCTTCCTAAAGAAATTGGTTTTCAGGCAGTTTGATGTTTTGTGTATGGGAATTTGGCCAATGTCCTCCTGGACATGAAATAATATATATATATATATATACATTAAGGAACTGGAATTCTCGGTAAAGACATAACATTGGCATTTGTGTATCAACACAAAATACAAATGATTCATTCTTAATATACCATTGTTATGTCATATACAGTTTATCTCTTGGCAAAAACCAAAGAGCAGCTACTAATATAGCCAAAAAACCCAGACGGCCTCTTTGTGTGCTCGTACATCCGTCTTCATCCCTCTCTTTCTGTGTACCTCCCTCCTTTTCCAGCACCATGTCCTCCAACCAGTGTGTCAGCTGAACTGAACTGTTCCACACACAGCGCTCTGGTGAGCTGGAGCAACGCTGCAGCGGCAGCTGCAAACACGGCCTACAGCGTCCAGGCAACCTCCTCCAGTGGACGCAACTCCTCCTGCAGTGACCTGGGCACGTCCTGTTACCTTAACGACCTGGTTTGTGGACAACAGTACTCAGTAGTTGTGGAGGCAATCCACGCCGGCTGTCCTGGTCCTGTCAGTGCTCCGGCCACTCTCAACACAGGTCTGCGTCACTCGAACCCCTCGCACACCGGACGGGAGGAACCGAAATTCCATGACTAAAGACGATTAACTTTGTCTCCGTTTAGAGCCCTGTGTTCCCGTAAACGTGTCTGTTCACTACAACCTGAGCACAGCTTGGGTGCTGTGGGGTGCAGCAGAGGGGGCCGGCTCATATTTTGCTCGGGCTGTGACGGGCCAGGGCCTGATGGCTACCTGCAACACCAGTGACATCGGCTGCTTCCTGAATGGCCTTCAGTGTGGTCAGGCTTACAACGTCACCGTGATGGCAAAAAACCTGGCCTGTGACAGCGAGATCTCTGAAACCTCCAACCTCCTAACAGGTTTGTTCACAGGTTGGGAAGAAAACAGTGTACAGTGATGGTATTATATGTATTATATATATTGTGTTATATATATTATTGTTATAGATAGATAGATAGATAGATAGATAGATAGATAGATAGATAGATA
>JABUIW010000217.1:8506151-8530416 GCA_013363375.1 Menidia beryllina
ATAGATAGATAGATAGATAGATAGATAGATAGATAGATAGATAGATATTAACGTGTGTTTTTCCTGGTGATTTAGAACCCTGTCCACCAACTAATGTTCAAGTCAGTGCTGCGTGTGAGCAGCTTACTGCGACCGTATCGTGGCAGCAGAGCCAACTCGCTGTGGGTTACGTCGCCTACTTTGAAAACCAAAGCGGCCACTCTGCCTCCTGTCTTGGGGCAGACACAGATACGAGCTGTGCGGTCTCAGAACTGCAGTGTGGAACGGTGTACAGTGTGTGGGTTAAGGCCCTCGGGCAGCAGTACAACAGCACAAACAGCTCCATCCTCTCTCTGACTGCAGGTAATGAAACTCTACTAACTGCCATTATAACAATAACATAGAGAAGCCTGCAACATTTCAAAATAGAAGAACCAAAAGGGGGTAAAAGCACATAAAGTAGCCATGGAATCAGTCGGTTAAATTGAATTTTTGTGAACACTCAAGAGTTCCTGCTAGTTAAATTGCTTATTCTAAAAAGTGGTATTTTAAGCCCAGACATCAAGTTCTCCATCACCAAACAACATTCAATTTGTAACAAAATTCTTTTAAATGTATCTAGTTTTACGTTGATTTCTATCTCCCAAATCTTCCTAATCCCACAGGACCTTGTAAACCCGAAAGCATTGAGGCCCGAGTGGACTGCAATACCCACTTGGCTGCTGTATCCTGGCAACCAAGTGTCGGAGCTGTGTCCTACCTGACCTTGCTTACGGCTCCATCAGGCCACACCGCCGTTTGTGCCTCCAACCACACCCACTGCTGGCCGGGCTCCCTGCAGTGCGGAGAGGAGTACAACGTTACTGTGACAGCCGTTGGGGAGACGTGTAACAGCACAGCTCGAATGGCAGGATACCTAACAGCAGGTACATCCCAGTCTGTCTTCATGGCATCATCAAATGGGCCTAAAACATCCAGAATGAATTCTTTAGTATATCATGAATAGGAAACTTCTAAAAAAACAACGATATCGCACTTTAGTCAAACTTTTTTTTTTTTTTCCAAACTTTGTTTATTGAACATTTTGAACATAAAACAGACATTGTTGGAACAAATTCAAAGTGTCAATACAAACTCAATGTCACAGTTCTGTCAACCCCCAATCCACCCTGACTACCCACCCCACCCACAGGCCAAAAAATAAATTAATAAACAAATTAATTAAAAAATACAAATAAAATAAAAAGTATAAATAAATATAAAGTATAAAGAGAAAAACAGATGAAAAAATAAAATAAAATAAAAAAGGGGTAGACATGAATGTAAATGTAAATAGATAAGTGGAGATCATGTTAGACATTCAAGTATGTACTCAAACATTCTTATTTTTCTCTCAAATGTTTGGAATTTAGATCATAAAAAAGGAATCAAACAACAAAAAAATTGTATGACAATATTCCTTGATATAATCAAATGTGTAGTATGAACACTTTGTCATTTTTTTACTCTTTGACTACTGTGATCAGAATTAATACAACTTTATTGTGACACAGTGATGCAAATGGCATCAAACTTTTATTTAACTTAGTATGTTTCATGTCCGTCATTGTGTTGGCGGCAGATCAACCAACTTTCAGTATATTACACCTGAAAATACTTCTTTATTTGTCTATATTTGTTTTTTTAGAGACCTGCGGTCCTGTGAATGTGTCCGTCCACTACAACATGAGCACAGCACAGGTGAGGTGGGAAGCAACAAAAGGTGGTAGCTCGTACTCTGTCGTGGCTGAATCCGATCAGGGCCTGAGAGTCACCTGCAACTCCACCGGCACCGACTGCTCCCTGACCGGCCTGCCGTGCGGTCAGATCTACAACATCACCGTGTCGGCCGGAAACCCGGCCTGCAACGACAATGTGACCTCTGCCCCCCTCCAGTTCGTGACAGGTATATCACCTACTGTACTTGCATGATGGATTTTCGGTCATGTTCAGGTTTGTCTGTCTGATTTTTGTTCACGCGTGTCCAAACGTTCTCCTGTCAATCAGAACCTTGCCCGCCGACAAACGTCCAAGTGAGCGCGACGTGTGGTCAGCTGACTTCCACTGTGTCCTGGCAGCGGAGCCAACTCGCTGTGGGTTACGTCGCCTATTTTGACAGCCAGAGCGGCCACTCCGCCTCCTGTCTCGGGGCAGACGCAGACACGAGTTGCGTGGTCTCAGATCTGCGGTGTGGCGCGGTGTACAGCGTGTGGGTCAAGGCCCTCGGGCGGGAGCTCAACAGCTCCAGCAGCTCCGTGGTCCCTCTGACCGCCGGTGAGTCGAATCTCTGCGCGATATCGTCCCTGTTTAGGACTCTAGTGTGGTCACCCCCCTTTTGTGCTTCTCCCTCAGCTCCCTGCCCTCCCGGAGAGGTGCAGGTACACGTCGGCTGTGAGGCGGACGGCGCCGCTTTGGTGTCCTGGAATCTGACCAACGGCGCCGCCAATGTGTCGGTGATGGCTAGTGGAAGCGGCGGAAGTCTTCAGACTCTGTGCACAACCCAGCACAGCAGCTGTAACGTAACGGGCCTGAGCTGTGGCGAGACGTACAACCTCAGCTTCGCCGCCAACAACGAGCAGTGCAGCCTCACGGCACCCACCCACGCCAACCTCACAACACGTAAGTGTCGGGAGAGCATCCCCACGCGTGGCGGAGCAGGTAGTCAGCGAGTTAACCCCTTCATCTGGGACGCCTCTCTTAGGGCCCTGTGCTCCTCAGCATGTGTCTGCCAGCCTGCTGTGTGGCTCGAGCACCGCCGAGCTGTCCTGGGAGGAAAGATCTGAGGTCGAATTGTACACGGCAACTGCAGTCAAAGCCATGGGAGGTGAAGAGAAAACGTGTAACTCTACCAGCTCTGCCTGTCAGATCGTGGGTCTGGACTGTGGAGAGGTGTACAACTTGACGGTCAAAGCTCACGTTCAAGGCTGCTGGAGCATGCCCAGCAACACTGTGCTCATCCAGACAGGTACTTTGTGAAAGATTTATTCTTCTTTGATTACATTAATAGGAATTACTCATGCAAGCAACACAAAAAAGACTAAATAGCAAAATCACCAGTTAACATTTCCTGAACTAAGTCTCCTCATATTACTATTCCATCAGACCAATGATGCAGCAGAAGCAATATTAATATAACGTATCGTGTTTGATATGACAAAGATATGACCAAACCCAAACCGGGTAAAAAAAAAGTTATACATTGGATACATTATGCAATAAAAAATAGACAAGGGGTTTAAATTATGGCTGTATACCTGTTAGAGGAGCCTCTTTTTCTTAAACTTCAAAAAAGCTTAAAAATGTCAAACATCTGAGAGGTATTTCTATCACTCACTCACTTACAGCTAGAACAGTTTTCAGCTGGTTAGTCACCTTTTTTCTTTCTTTCCTCTCTTCAGAGCCTTGCCAGCCTGTAATTACATCTACTCAGGTGCTCTGTCAGAGTGAGGAGGTCCAGGTCTCGTGGCACCAAGAACGAGGTGCCGTGAGTTATTTAGTTACAGCCAAAGGGAGCCTTGGACATGTGGAAACGCACAACACTAGCCAAACCTCTCTGGCAGCCACTTTACCGTGTGGTCAGTACTATAATGTCACGGTGAGAGGACTGGGCAGCGTGTGTGACAGCATCCCCAGCAGTCCTGCCTTCTTCAAAACCGGTACGCTACCTGGATTTTACATCACATGTTTCTTTTGCCCCGCCTTTTTTTGTTTCTCCTGCTGAAGCCATTATCTCTCCACAGGTCCATGCACCCCCCAGGGTGTAACCACCTCCGCGCAGTGCGAGTTTGATGGTGGTTCTGTCAGCTGGAACCCCAGCGATGGAGCCGATTCCTACGTGGCTACGGCCACTGCCCCTGACGGCCACAGCCACCGGTGTCTGACCAACACCACCTCCTGCACGTGGGACGACCTGCACTGTGGGGAGGAGTACAGTGTTGTAGTGACAGCAAAGGATGAGAACTGCACCAGTCTGCCCAGCAACAGCTCCATCATACATATGGGTATGTGATGGACAGTTCACCAGTTTCTGCTTTTTCAAATGTATATATTAGAACTTATATGGATATATACTCATATAAATGTAAATTCCTGTATTACCTATATATGTATATGTATGTATATTACCTATATATGTACAGTATAGGTAATGCAGGAAATAAACAGCTATTTTAAGGTCTGGATTTTTATTTGTTTCTTCATCATTATTTTAAAGAATATTTAAATCCATTCACATCAATGCTAAATACTTTCTTCCAGGTGCTTGTTTGCCCCAGAATTTGGCTGCCACGGTGAATTGTGACATGAAAGTCGTCTCTCTGAGCTGGGAGGCAAACAACAGGACGAAGTTGTACGTGGTATCAGCGGAATCCGGAGACGGATCGGTCAGTCTCAACACAAGCGTGTCCACAGCTCACTTTTCTGACCTCAGCTGTGGGCGAAACTACAGCCTCACAGTAACGCCTCGCAGCCATCACTGTCCCAGCAACCACAGCGCGTCAGCATCGGTGCACACCTGTATGTACTGTTCACGCTTTAATTTTAGAGGAATCCCACCATGTACACGCCAAGAAACGAAAGCAAGAGAGAACTTAAAGACGTCTAAAATCAATTTGAATGTCCTTTTCGTTTTGCTTTCTTATTTAAGGGCCGTGCACACCGATGGAAATCAATGCCGTGCAGGACTGTCTCTCTAATATCGCCGTGGTAACGTGGCAGCCAAGCAATGGCTCGGAGTACTACACAGCCACGATGCTGACGGACACAGGCATCTCAGAAATGTGCATGTCCGAAGCCAGTGCGTGCAGCATTCCCACTCTGACGTGTGGGCAGAACTTTTCTGTGTCGGTCACCGCTTCCAACGAGCAGTGTAACATCACCTCCAGTCAAACCACACATCTGCAGTCAGGTGAGACTGCCAGTAAAATAAACTCCTTTAAAAGTAACATGGTTCCATAATGGCACAATAACACTTATTTATTTGTTTTAATAAAAAATGTTCTTTGTATTTTCCATAAGATTTAGCTGTTGCAAATTATTTTGATGTTCTGAAACTTGAATTTGAATGTCTGTGACAGGTATCATGATCATTTTAAACACAATTTGGTGCAGGTTTTTACTGTAATATGTTGTGTGTATTTCATTTTGTAGCGCCCTGTGTTCCCACTAATGTCTCCGTGGCCGTGGAGTGCGCCAACAACTCTGCTGTTGTGTCCTGGCCCGTCAGTCGGGGTGCAGTTCAGTACTCGGTGATGGCTCTCAGTAGTCATGGCAACGCCAGCTGTGCGACCTCTGACCTCAGCTGCGGCCTAAGCAGCCTCGCCTGCGGCAGCAGCTACACCGTTCAGGTTGTGGCGATCGATGAGAGCTGCTCCAGCGTTCCCAGTCGGGCTCTGGTTTTCAGCTCAGGTAAGAGATGTAATTAAAGTTATCAGGATACTGAACATTCTGAAACTGGAAATTCCAGCCGTGCAATCCGATTGTCTTGTCCTCGTCAGGGCCCTGCCCACCTCAGAACGTGAGTGCCCAGATCGGCTGTTCGTCAAACGACTTGAGCGTGTCTTGGGACGCCGTCAGAAACGCTGACCACTTCTTGATCTCGTTAACCGCTGAAAACGGAGGGGCCAGTGAGGCGTGTAACACCACAGCCACCGCGTGCTCCATCAGCGGCGTGAGCTGTGGAAACACGTTCACGGTTCAAGTCACTTCCGTGGGAGGTGCCTGTCACAGCCAGCCCAGTCAGCCACACACCATCCAGTCAGGTACCAAAACTCTAACTCTGAACGACATCCGCTTTAGCACCAGTCCCGGCGTCCACTCACCGACTTATTTGCTCCTCAGCTCCCTGCCAGCCTCAGGGAATCACGGGCAGCCTGGACTGTGTGACCAATTCCGCCTGGATTTCGTGGGACGCCGCTCCCGGGGCGGACAGATACGCGGTGTCGGCCGTGGGCAGAGATCATCACACAGGAAACTGCACCACTTCCACCAACACCACATGCGAGGTGGAGGATTTGGCCTGCGGAGTTCTGTACAACTTCACCGTCACGGCTGAAAACGGCCAGTGCGAGAGTCCGCCGAGTTCCCCCGTGGACCTGCAGACAGGTGTCTCATCACTTTGAGCTATTCACAGTATTGATTCGAGCCGGGTTCGAGGGGTTGTGTTCATGTGTGATCCGTCTCCTCCCCCCCTCAGCTCCCTGCTCGCTCTCCAGCATCACCGCCTTCACGCAGTGTCACAACTCGTCCATCCTGGTGGTGTGGGGCCTCATGGAGGGAGGCGATGCCAACGCGGTGTACACGGCCATGGCGGAGGCCAGCGACCAGACCCTCCTGACGTGCAACGGCACCGGCCTCAGCTGCCACCTTCACGGGGCGCAGTGCGGCCTCCGTTACACCATCATCGTGTCGGCTTCATCAGACCAGTGCAGCAGTTTAAGAAGTCCTCCCTACAAGATTAGCATGGGTAGGTTTTATGTCCGTTTGCCGCATAAAACCTTTGCAACCTACTGGTGGTCCTTGTTGTGCGGGCAAATAGTCCAAGGAATTGTGCCTTTTACTCTCTAATTGTCGTAGATATTAGCTGAAATAAGATTTTAAAAATGGTTAGTTTATGCCAGGCTGTATTAGAAGCAGGTATATGACACACACAGAGCAAAGAGCAATCAAAATATTTGACAAAATACATTAAACTGTACAGGAGCACTAAAAAAGATGGTGAACGATAAAAGGCTCGGTCAAAGGCCAAACATGACGTGAACCATTTTTAGCTTTCCTTTAAAAGGATGGTCCTAGTTTTGTTGGTCACGGGTCCCTAATTTCAGCTACTGGTGTTGATGGTTGGAGGGAAGGTCTACTTCACAAAATCTCTAATTGCTTATTCAGAATTTGAAGAACTGCCGCTGACCGCTGCCTTTTCTTTTCCACAGAGCCCTGTCCACCCACAGACGTGATGCTGACCGCCTCCTGCGAGAACCACAGCGCTCTGGTGTCCTGGACGCCTTCTCCCGTCGCTGAAAGCTACCACGTTGTGGCCACGGCTACAGATGGACATGAGCATACCTGCAACACCAGCTCCAGCAACTGCAGCCTGTCCGGGCTCCACTGTGACCAGCAGTACGCCGTATTTGTGACGGCCAGTCACGAGAACTGCTCCAGCAAAGCCAGTGCAAACGCAACCCTGAACACTGGTATTGGTTCCCACACGTAGAGAAAATAACTGCTGAAAACCAATAAAAACAGATATTACTGTGATAAGTAGTTACGCTGATTCAAGTTTTCCTCCGTGTATCCAGGTCCTTGCCAGCCAGGAGGACTCTTGGTTACTTTCCACTGCAACAATCAGTCCGCCCTTCTAACATGGACGCCGAGCGACAATGCCGTGGGCTACTATGGCTGTGCTCAGGCCGGGACCAGAGACATGCTGTACTGTCACAGCACGGGCCCCTCTTGTACCATCGACGGTCTCCAGTGTGGAACGGCCTACAACTTCTCCGTCCAGGCCTCGGACGGGTCATGCAACAGCTCCTTCAGTGACCCCGTGCAGGATGGGGGAGGTATCTGATCACCTCCTCGCTCAGCAAAGAGTCTCAGTGATGTGGATTGTTCTGTAAAAACCCCAAACCTCCGCCCCGCAGCTCCCTGTCCCCCGGATGCGGTGGAGGTGCAGCTGATGCCGATGGAGACGGAGGTCCAGGTGATGCGCTTCAGCTGGACGGAGGTCGCCTGCGCAGACGCGGAGTACTTGCTGACTTTGACGGGAAGTCTGCTGGGAGACAGCCGGGCCCTGTTTGAGCTCTCCTCCTACTGGACCAACATGACGTACTTCGAGATTCCCCTCCCCTGCGGTTCGTCCTACGTCGCCACGCTGCAGAGCAGGAATGCCGCAGGCACGAGCGCCGAATCCGTGCCCCTGAACGGAACGACAGGTACGGCACGCTCAGCACCGCGGCCGCTATTCACCTCCTGTTTTACACTGATGGGCGGGAGAGGTCGGGCCATTCAATTCATCCAATCATATCGTAACGGCTTATTCCCTAATGGGGATAGGGGGAGACTGGAGCCTATCCCAGTAGTCAATGTCCAAGAGGCAGGGTACACCCTGGATTTTCAGGGCCACACAGAGACACACAAGGACGAACAACCACTTACACTCACTCCTAAAGGCAATTTGGAATGTACAATCAGCCTAACGTGCAGGTTTTTGGATGGTGGGAGGAAGCCGGAGAACCCGAAGAGAACCCAGGAAGACTCAGGGAGAACATGCAAACTCCACACAGAAAGGTCCTGGTTACCCCAGGACTCGAACCCAGAACCCTCTTGCTAATCACCATGCCACCCCCATTAAATTTGATGCAATAAATTTCATTTATATAGCGCCACAGCGCTTTCCAAACAGAGCAGGGTCAGACCGTACCATTCCCACCAAAAGCAAGCACTAGGCGACACAGGCAAGGAAAAACCTCCAGAGTCAGGAACACCTGCAGGAAGTGACAGGAAGAGAGAGGAGAGGGACGAGAAAGCACACGACTACGGGAAAGGGAAAAAGTCCAGTTAGTAACACGCATTAATGGGATGAGGTTGCTCTGAGAGGGAGAGAGAGAACAGGAGAGGGGAGCTCTGTGCATCATGGGAAATCCCCTGGCAGTCTAGGCCTATAACAGCATAATTAAAGGTGGACTCACCTAAGGGCCCTAACTATAAGCTTTATCAGTAAGCAAAGTCTTAAGCCTACTCTTCAACGTAGAGATGGTGTATGCCTCCCAAACCCGAACTGGATCCTGGTTCCACAGGAGAGGACTGATATCTGAACGCTCTGGCTCCCATTCTGCATTTTAAAGAACATATGCAATCAGTTCTATTCCTGCTTCTCTCCTCCCAGCCCCGTGCCCACCGTCAGGGGTGATCTACAGCGGAAACAGCTCCTTCGCCACGGTCTCCTGGAACGCCTCCGCGTTCGCCACCACCTACACCGTCTATGAGGGCAGCGTGGCGGCCGGGGCTCAGCTGTGCAACACCACCACGCTGTCCTGCTCGCTGTCCAACATGGCCGTCAGCAGTTTGGTCATCACAGCCAGCAACGCCGCCGGGGAGAGTCAGGCCACAGGCGACATAAACGGTTGGAGCTTAAAGGTTGTGGAAAGGAATGGACCAGCTGTGCTTTTTAAATAGCTAACGTGAACCTTTTTCTCTTTAGTGGTAACACAGGATCGCAGGAGGAGAGATCTCAGTGAACAAATACCAGGCGGTAAGTTTGGACGTGTGAGAACAACCAGTGCAATACCAAGCCATTTTTTCTGAGCTCTTTATGCCTAGTAATTATAAATATCTTTTAAAAATCTTGAGTTTTTGAGGGCTAAGTCTGTACTACTGCGCTTGATTTTAAAAGCTGTTTGTTTAACCCTTTAAAGCCTGGTCCAAGAAAAATAGGAAGAATATTGGATTTATTTAGTCTGAAGTCTTTCTTTGGCCCCTCAACATGTGAAGAAAAAAAAAGAAATTATTTTATCAAATTAGCGTGCAATAAGTCAAAAATGTATTTTTGTGTAGTCTTCTACTGGCTGTTATCAGGTATATCTGAATATGTACAACAGGGGTTTAAGCAAAGCTTTTACCATAGAATGATGCAAAAAGTGTCAGATCCAAAAGACTTCAGAAACTGTGTATCAAATATGATACATTTGGCATTATAGGGTTAAGGCTCTGTATTTGTCGCCAGTCTTCTCTCATGAGAAAAAATAAGTCTTGGACCTCCCTCTTATTTCTGTCTTGTCCCCCGCCCCCATCAGGAAGCCTCTCAGCACCGCTGCTGCACGTGAAGCAGGCCGCGCCAACCGTCGTTTTCCTCCAGTGGTCCCCCGTGGAGGACGCCGCCTATTACAGCCTGCTGATCAGGAGGCAGGGCAGCTTCAACGACACTCAGGAAATGATGGTGTACGGAGAAAGCATCATCCTCACCGACCTGAGCCCCACCTCCACGTACTGTCTCTCTGTGTTGGCTTTTTACACAGCCGCAAGCGGACCGGAGTCTGAGCCCGTGTGTGTGCAAACGGGTCTCGGGGTTCCACAATAAATGGGACAGATTCAGGCCTTATTACGTCATTATCAAGTGGCAGCAATTTGAATGTTGAATAATCTTCTCATAGTACACAGGGACTTAAGATATACATATTTGAGTAGTATTTTTCATTTCTGCTGGTTTATCCTTACAGTGCATTGTCAGAGGGCGTTGTTCATATCTACTAAAGACTAGTCTGTTGATCATACAGGTGGTAAATTGATTACTTCATAGCAACCGCATCAATACTTTTTCTGATGGTACTTTTTGTTTGGGGTTTTGTTCCTTTTTGTATCCATTGTGAATGATGCATGACCCACCATCTAAATATGTACTGAAACTCATCATTTGTACTTTTTGACTTTACTGAATGTATATTTAAGATTATTTTCACAATATTCTAATAAAACTTACTACTTTTTGAATCCTGCTTCTAAATATTTTACCAATGATTAATCACTTCCAAAATGATCTCATTTTAAAATATATAAATATTTAACTATAGGTAACTATCTATACACATAAAAAGATAAATTCTTAATTTAGGGGTCCTTTTATGTTGCCACCATACAAGAGAGCGTAATTTATAAAAGTGTTTTATTAGAAAACAAAATGCAAGAGAGCAATGGCTCAAAACACAACACAAGCAGGAATCAAGTGTGTGGTAAAAATGACCATTTGCAGGCTGCCCTTCGGAGCTTAAAACATTCTCAGACCATCTACACACCAGTCACGGACAGAACTGCCGACCGAGCTGCGCTGCTCCTTCACTGAAATCGGAACTTAAACCATTCATATAAGCACTCCATCATCTGTCAAATCTTAAAAAATAACTGTATTGCTTTTGTGCAGGCAGAAAATAACTACAGCTATCATTTTTAAATTACATATGTCGACAGTGTGGAGCTGAGCCTTTGAGCTGCACTCTGCCCATTAATAGTGTGTAGACAGTCTCCAGACATTATGTACAAATATTTTTTTGGGGGGGGCGAAAAAAAAAAAAGAACCATAGAAAATTAAAATGCCATTTTTGTCACTTTACAGATTAGTGAGGACTAAAGATGTTCTAACGGGGGGCTGGGACAGCAGAAAAAACAAACTGAAAGCAACATTACATTGGCCAAACACAACGACTCCAGATGTCCAATGTGCTGACATTCCTCCTCCTCAGTGACGGGGAGAACAAGGCTGGGCAGGGACACGGAAGGAAAGCACAGGAGTAGTACAGCCGTGAGCCCGCGTTTACTCGGCGCTCTGACTCCTTCTGCGTTCGTTGTGTTTGCTTTGATCGTTGCTGGATTCTTTTGGGTGGTGGCTCCTCTCTTTGCTTCGGCTGCGCTTGTGAGAGCGCTGCTCGCCGTCTCGCTCCCTGTCCCTCTCTCTGCTGTGGCTGCGCTCCCTTTTCCTGCTCTTCTCCTCTCCTCCGCTTCTATGTTTCCTATCTCGGCTTCGGCTCCGGCTGGACCTCTTGGCCCTCCTGTCTTCCCTGTGTCTGTCCCTTTCATCTTTGTGCCTTCGCTCATCTGCCTCTCCCCTGCTCTTCTTGTCTCTGGACTTCTCTCTCTCGGGGCCTCGGTCCTTGTGGTGGTCCCGCTCCTTCCTCCTGCTCCTGTCATCTCCTGCATCTCTCTCTTTCTCCCTGCGCTCGCTCCGTCTGTCCCGGCTGCCGCTGCGGCTTTTCTTGCGTTCTCGGCGGTCTTGGTTTCGCTCGGCGCTGCGGGACCGCCGCCTCTCCCTGTCCCCTCTGTCTCCTGCCCTCTCCCTGTCCCGGTCCCTGCCGTCCCTCTCCTTCCTCTGGCGGTCGCGCTCCCTCTCCAGCTCCCGGTCAAAGCTGGGGCCGTGCCGCTCTCTCTCCCGGTGGTGGCTCCTGCTCCTCGACCGTTTTGGCGACCTCCTGGGGCTGGGCGTCCGTCTGGGTGTCCTGGCAGAGAGAATGGATTTGAACTTTACTAAACTAAAAGTAAAGATAAACAAATCTACGCCCACAAATGGAGAACAGCTTTTTTTCTTATTATAAGATGCTTTAAAAAAAAGTTTTAAAATCTTGATGACACACAACTAATTTTTTACATCTTAATCTAAATATAGACACGACGGTACCCTCTAAAAATATCAAGACACCAAAGCATTTATATAATTTGTAACTCAACCTTGGTTTAGGCCCTTTTTATTTATCTCCCAAAATGTGTTATTACCTGGAGCGCCGCCTTTCCCCCTGTCTTCCTGACTCTGTGGATTCGGCCTCCTCCTCCTGTGGCTCCTTTTGCGCCACCTTGCGCGGCCTCGCCTTCATTTGCTGGTCGATGAGCTTTTGCACAGGCACCGGGATGCGAGGAAACAGAGTGGAAAACCATTCCAGCTTGGTCAGGAAGGAGCGGAGCATTTCTCCAACGGTCATCACACAGCCACCTCCAGCTTTTACATCAAGCTCCTATCAAAACAGGTTGGGAGAAAAAAAAAACATAACAATTTAATCGAGACACACTATTTGGGCATCGATAAATGTATTTGCTTTTTCAATCTTGCCTCACATCCGACAGTAATTTGTGATGACCAAGTACTGAACCTTCACCTCTGTTCATCTAGCTTAATCTCTCATATCAAACAAGCCTGCCTTTACTGCTGGTAACTGTTAACAGAGGAAACTAAACTATAATTATCACAAGTTGTTTGACTAATCTAACCTGTCTGCAGTTCCTTGAGTCTGTAGTCACAGCGTGAGCTTGAATAACCACCAAAGAATAATTAATTTGTAAAGAACCATCCCCAGCTTTCAAATGATCTTATTTTTCTATTTGATTTTTATTTAATTTGCTTTCTGATCCAAAAATGAAGGGGAGGCCGATAGCAGCATCATAGTGCTGAAAGGGATCAAGAGAGAGAGGAATTTACTTCCGTCTTCAGTTTTCCAAAAAGCTTTATGAACTCTCGTGGAAGATCAAAATTGCCCACAGTGTAAGCACAGATTGGAGCAGGTGGATAAGTGCACTCCAGTTGAAAAGATATCAGCTTTATATGGTAAAGAACAGCTGCTTTGCACTCACGCAAACCAACAGTGCTGAGATACAATTTCCAATTCACCTGCTGCACAATGGTCATCTAAAGAAAAAAACAGGGGAATTAACCAGTTGGGCACAATTTTATAATGATCAATTCAAATATAATACAACAGAACATCAAAGGAGGCCTGGTTGCACAGCCTGGGACCAGATTATGGTTTTATAGAAGTATGGAAACTAAACACAAATCTTGTGAAAACTTTGATATTTAGTTAGGAAAATGTGTCATTCCATGCAAATACTCCAATTGCCAGTTATCCCAAATTTAGTTTTGTGCAACAAGTCCTGATAAAGCCTTTTAAATAAACAGAAGGCATGCCTTAACATTACATTGACTGACAGATTTACTCAGCATCATATGTGGTACTTACCCTGAGCAAAATCAGCAGCACAGCAGTGAGCAAGTAACCTAGCTACCCAGGCTCACAGAACAAAAACTGGGGGACAATTAAGCCAAATGAAGGCAAAGGTGAAAAATCAGCTATGAGCATCACAAGGGGAGAGGGTTGAGGAGGAAAGCGGCTTTTAAAGTGTGGTAGTTGGCGCTGCATTTTGTGAAAGTAAAAAAAAAAAAAAAACAAACAACAAAATTTTAAATCATTACCCGGGGTGACATACCTCCTCATCATCCAGGAAACCGTCATACCACTCTAATAAATCTGTTGGGGGCTGAGTGTATCTGGGACACAGGAAAAAAAGAAAAGAAAAATACATTATTGGCTTGTTTGTTCCTGAAGATGATAAAATTTTACATCATCTGTAACAGCTGGAATACAACAGTACAATACAGTTGAGCATCCCCACACTTTGGGAGCTTTACCACTAGCACTCAACACAGCTCTGCTCCACAACTCTTAGTTAGGGCCTGGGACTTCCAAACAGTTACAATTTTAGCAACTACCTTGCCGGGATACCAAGCGGGCAGAGTCAAGCTGACATCAGGCCACTAATTGGCAAGGCAGTCACATGAGTACATGAGTCATGAAAGCGACTCCTTCATGTGAACCCCGTCCTTTTTTTCCCTTAAATACAGCAACAACAAACGTTCGATTTAATTATTTCTGTGATCATCAACATTGTTGATGCCTCATATACACAGTCAGAACATGAAGTTCAGCCAGTATATCATTCCAACAATGTCCTTCATTATTGTCGTGCTGGTGTCTCATCCAGAGACATCACAGGCCATTTTGTCTGTCTTTGGCCTTTCCACTTGATATGGACAAATGCCTAAATAGAGCAGTAGCAAAGCTGAGTACTAATGGAAAAGCCCCATTAGTGAGTTTAGAGTCTGGTCTGGACAATATCCACACCAACTGATATATATATATATATATGCGCACGCTATGGAGGTAATGTGTGAAAATAGCTTCCAAAACAGGGAAGAAATGCCTACATATAACAATACTAACAATCATGTGAGTGTCTCATGCAAAGATCCATACCTTATATACATGAATCCAAGTGCTCTTATGTATGGGGAGTCTGTGTGAGTGATCAGACCCATCAGCTGTTTGCGGGTAAGCTTGAGAGTAAACAGTTTGTATAGTAGACAGAAAGCTGTAGATACAATTCCACCAGTCCCAACTCCACGTACCTACCACAGATAAACATAACATGTTTGAAACCCAATCACCTCTGCACATCATTTACAGCAGATATGGTTAACTATTAGCCCTACACGACATTTTGTTGACCATTTGATCTAAAAACACTCCTCCACATTAGTACTGAGTAATGTAGAGGGGAAATATAAAAATCACGTACTTCTCACTTACCCCTCCGCACATTCCAGTCTGCCCTGCGGTTTTTCTGCTTCCTTTCTCCCAGGGCTCAACGTGAGTCACCTGTGGGTAAACAGAGAATAAGTATAATCAATTCCCATACAGTCTGACCGAACCATATACAAGACTATAACGCTGATAGGAATATACTTTTATTCCGAATAATTCGACACCTACCAACGTCTGACATGACACAACCCAGTCGGTGTGTCTTTTAACTGGCGTTAGCTGGTAATTAACGTCAAAACACCAACTATTTTTCGCAAAGAAAAAATAAGCAACACTATTTGCCGAGATATTTCCTAGTTATCATCCCAAATTTATATCCAGAAGTACGTATTCACAGATTTGCTCGTTACTTGACGACCGTTGTACGTTGCTACCACAATAAACCCATTTAGACGGTTACCTAATAGCATGCGTGCGGGCTAGCATTGCTAATGATAGCCTTACCTTGAAATATATTTCGTCCACAACTTCATGGTAGGTCTTTAATTCATACAGCTGAACTTTGAAATACGGCGAAGAAAGGACATTGGTAAGAATCATTGGGTTGAGGTTCATAGTCTTTTCGTTGCCCCATAGGGGCAATACGTTTCCATGTTTTCCTGATGTCGGCTTGCTAACGGCCTGTGTTGGTAGCTGATTTCCAACGTTAGCCATCTTAGCTGAATCCCACGCCGCGACGCTTGGTTTACCTTTAACGTACTTCCAGCTACAGAGCCATCGATAGTAGGGTACTAAATATCAATTGGAAATTGATATGTTCGCTTAAGTAATGCGAATCCGTGATTAAAATGTTAATAAGAACTTCCCGCCGCCGCTTTAGCTAAAGTGCTACAGCGAGGTGGAACCGGAACTGTAATGTTAGCAACGGACAGAGAGAGCGGCCGCCGCTGCGGCGAGTGACGTCAGCGCGGCTGGTCCCTTTAGTCCTGAGTAAAAGCCCGTGTACATGCACCGGTGTTCCCAAATGTTTTTGGCAGTATGCACGTTTGAACAAGAATTCGCAATTAATGCTCTTTACACCGCAGACCATTAAAAAAGCAGATACACACGCGCAAAAACTTGCAAACGTCTCACATTTGTACGTACTCTGAAGAGTCGTTTCACAGACAGGAAGTGGTAATGTCTAGCTTGACGGTAACGCTTTCAGTAAAATTCTAACCTGCGTCCCGAGAAAAGAAATATTTCGTAACCAAGAAACAATTCAAAAGTCTTTCGTAAACGACCTGGATATATTTTTTAATAAGAAATATAGTTTAGTTGATTGGCCATCACTTCAGCACATGGAACTCACCGAACAAAACATTCATGGGAACAAATATATATTTAACTTCTTTTACACTCACCTTAGGCACTTAAAGAGTGGGTGTAAAAATAAGGCCTCTACATTACATTTGAAAAGGCTAAGCATTAACATACATATGTTATACACAAACAAAACATAATCATCTTCAGGAACAAAATATACAATCTTCATGGTACTTTACATGACCTTGTCCTTTTTTTTTACCTCAGATGAACATTCATTCTTTTTCCAAATCCAACCATTTTCTATATTACTTTCTGTACACAGGCAGGGTATACCTTGGACGGGTTAGCAGTACCCTGGAGACACTGATAATGCGTATCAATTCTCATACCTTGTGTGATGTAGAATCACTGATTGGTATGACTTCTGGAGGAAGGTGGCGTTCCAAGGGAGAACATAAAAACTTTGCATAAAAAAGTTTTTTTTTAAAAAGGCTCCAGTTGCACTTCATACAAGGAAATGTCTGCTTGGAGGTGGCCATTCTACCACCATGAACAAAGGTATCTATCTGTGAAAGGTAGATTGACTTTACTTACAATCATAGTTTAACCATAAAAGCACCTATTGTCAGTTTTCTAGTCCTTTAAATATATAAGGCTACATTACAATGCCAACTCTCCACTGACTCACTGTACAATAAATAACAGACAATGACATAAAAAAGATTATCATTTTACATTAAGTTTCATAAAGGGAGGAAAAATAAAAACACTTGAGAAGGAAGACACAATATTTCTCCAACAGTATGTTCATCATTGAACCTCTTGTCAGTTAAAATGACCACAACCAGATATTTAAAAAAAAAAAGTTACAATACAAAATGTCCTGTCAGCACATGTCTTGTTTTTCAGTCCATTTACAAGGAAGCACAACTCACACAGTCCACAAAGGGTGGATAGACATGTGGGGTACATTTTTGCACTTTTTAATCATCACACAGGAGGAAAGTGTAGGATACATGCCGTCTGAATCCCACATCCTCAACGAGAACTAGAAAAGCAACAGAGATGTCGGAAAAACGACTTATCTCGGTCTCCAAAAAATGTTTCACTTAGTAAGCTTCACCTCCACCTTTGAACACTAGGGGGACTCGTGGCCTCTGGATTCTTCAGGCCTTGTGGGGGATGTATTCCATAAGAAGGAAGAAAATCTCTTGGGGTGAAATAGGAGCAGGTTTCTTTTCCACAGCACATAGACCGCTCGTTCTTGTGGCCTCTGCACCAAAAAACACAGCACACCCGTCTGTGTCGGACACATGCTTCTCAAAGCCTACTGCTTGATCACCACCTGCTCAAAGGCTCCGGTCACATCCCTGAAAGAGAATGCCACATGTTACAAGGTCGGAAATAAGGGATGTTATCTGATCCAACTGACAGGCATCCTTTCACAGGCACAAATAACAGTGGGGGAATTATAATGCTCTTATCATAATGACCTACATGATACACATCCAACATAAGCAATAACAGTAGATTATGCTTAATACAATCATTTCTTATCAGAATCTTTATCAAGTATAACTGCTGTTGTCCATATTTGTAGTAAATGTCAGCGAGTGGCACCCGCAGTCCACAGTTACATAATCACACCCACCTGGAGTGATGGCAACCCAAGGCTGTACTCCCACCAGGACCCACAAACAAGCTGAGCCCCTCTTCTGCAGCAGCAAACATGTACACATTAGAAATAAGAAAGCCGATAACCATTTCAAATAGACAGCTGACACTTCATTTGTGGGATTAATTAGAAAAAAGCAACAACTTATTGCAGAGCTTTTGCAGTGTGGGAGTGTTTGGCAATTTTACAGGACTGTATTGCAACACTCAACAGTAATTTGATCTTATCATGAGGATGCCTGGCAGCTTTCCACTCCAGGATTAGGTGTACACACCCTCTGCACTGGAATCCAAGATGCTATGGCTGAAATCCTGGCCTTGAAGGATTTTCTCTATTATGTCATCAGCGTCCACCCTGGTGGCATCAACTCTTTTTAGTTGATTCTCCATCGAGTTCTGTTTAACTGGGTGTCTAATGAAGAAAGATAAACGGCATTTGATACAGGAATCTTTATAATCTAAAGAACAACAAACAGCAAAACAGTATAGAAAATCCAAAAACGACCAAAATTTGAAAAAAGATAAGCAAAAAAACAAAATACGTATGTCTTTTTTCTTCACTGTTATATGATTATGTAAATCATTTGCAACTTGATAAACAGCTAGCAACAGCAATAACACATACTTTTACTGACCAATAACTAACTGTCTGTGTTACCTTAAACCCTTGGTTGGGGTGGAGGGGTTTTCACTCGCATTATAACAGGATGCTAACACTGTGGGAGTGGATCTGCTCTCCTTCTCTCCCCTTTCTCCCTGCTGATCACTGGGCTCAATGCTGCTGATGCCTGTAGAGGCCGAACCTCCTGAGCCACTTCGCCGGTGGGTCAGATCTGTGAAACTGGAGTGATTTGAACTGTAACCTAGAGGACAGGGGCGAAAAAGGGCCTAAGTGAGAGGGGATGTTTATGACGCAAACTCTAAGTATGGCTGTGATATTGTTGCTGCTGGTTAAAGAGAGTAAATGTGCATCACTGTGCTTGCACCTGAAATTTTTGACAGCTGACTTGCACAGCTGGAATGTCTGGAGTGTCCAAATGCTATCAGCTCATCGGGAACTGACACAGACTTTTTCGGGTGCTCTGTACAAAAAACAAACATTTAGTGAAAAGCTTTGTTCTGATCATTTATAAAGACAAAATGAATTGAAAGTTCAGTAAATCTTTGCGACTCAACCAATGGATTTCTACTAATTACTTATTTTTTCATTATGCAAATGACATATTTATTTGTATATATACCAGCGACGGATGGCGACATTTGAATGTCCCCTCCTTTTCTGTCTTCAAGGAGGCACTCTGCATTAGCCTGGGGGATTCCCACAGTCATGGCTGTAGATGGTGGACTAAAGGAAACACACAAACCGGTCAGGTAAAAGGTCGGAGTCCTAAGTATTACTGATGATAGCATAGATAAAACATTTTTAAAATACCTCATTATTGGGCTTTGTGAAATTGAATAGAATGGATTATATGTATTTACCTGGCCTGAAACGTTTGTATAAGTATTAACCAAAATGTATCAAAGCTTAAAATATAAATGCCTCTAAAATGAGGTTTCAGGTTGTAAAACATCCCTGAATATCTTTACACCACAGTTTAAAAGTGAGCACCTGACGTATGTACTATACAATACAAAACTATAAAAAAACATGGTACTGCAACATGGACGTGTCCATGGAGGAGCGGCTGCCCTTTCTCTTTCTGCAACATTGCACCAAACATTCTGCACTCACTTGCTCCTTGTAATTTCAGCAACTAGCGACAGATTTTTTGTTTTTTTCCCAAAAGGAGAGTTTGGCTTATAATAGCTGGAAACGCGAAAGAGGATTGATCATTAACAGCTGCATTCCATTGAAGTGAACTTTTGACAGGGTCCTGGTTTAACACAAGCCAGTTTAATTAAACCGTGTACTGGTTTTAACGTAAAAAGTGTTTAACTGTTTCTTTTCCCATAAAGTCAAAATATCTCCCAACATTTTAAATAAATCATCACATACACCATCTAAGACATTGAAAGTTATTTTATTCCATAAACCTGACTAATAAGGTTATAACATACTGCTACAGCAAACTAAACAATGAAGGCAGGGGCACACAAATGGTTAAAGAAAAGGAACAAAAAAGTAATGACACGTCAACTTAGCACCCATTTACTGTTGTAAACCCTCCACACACAATGAGTAACACTGTGTGGGATGAATGACTAAACTGTAGACGTCTCCAAGGCAGCAGCCTGTGTATTATTACAATAAACACCAACAGAACATGAGTTGAGCATCCAAAAATATAAGACTAAGCCTTGTGTTGGATGAGTATGTCATTTGAATATGGGAGGTTGAGACATTTGACTCATTTATTAGAAATTGTTCAACGTAGAACTCGTGCATTTCCTCCAAATGTGACGTCTGAGCTGATCCCATATATACTGTTTCTCTTTACTGAGGTTTGGCAGCTTAATGTCTAGGAGTGACTGGGTCTATTTATGATTAGATAACGATGAAATGTCGGCTACAAAGAGGCCCTTTGTAACATCAAAGTCTGTGTAAGCCTGTAATATCATAAAAGTGAGCGTGTTTTCAGTTGGGTGACAGACAGGATGTGTTGAGAGTGTGTTCCTCTGTGGTTAGATGCAGACTTTTGTACCTGAGTAGCAGTCTATATAACCGGAAGAACAAAAAACATGACAGACAAGCAAATATTTACAGATTTCCTAACTGAAGTGATGTGCAGAAATTAAAGAAACTGCTGTATAAGGTAAAGAGGAGCTCTTACGTTTTAAAGCAGGGGTCTCCAGACATTAGTTGTGTTGTGATGACAACCTATAAGAACAACAAGAAATTTTACATTTTAAATTTAAGGCCTATAAGATTTTTGGAGGCTCACACACCAGGAAGAATATGCACATTTCAAAATGATTCCCACGGCTCAGATAGATCATAACATCACAGGCTCAAACATATCCAGTGTCTTATGTCATACTTCAGCTTTCTCCAACAGAAGAGTGTCTAACCCAAGAACTGGTGACATTACGTAAGACTGAAGAGAGCATGCAGGGCTGGGATATGTGCTAACATGTGATACAGCCCTTTTGCAGCTGTGCATAGTGAGGCTGTGAGCTCACTCAGAGAGTGTTATGGAGCTCTGTGCTGTTTAACTACCATACCTTGAGAATTGAGTTGTCTTGTCGGGTCTTCTTTGTGTTGTAGCCTTCCAGGAGACACCTTCGAACAGTGCTGCCAGACCCAGCAAACTCGGACAGGTTCAGGTCTGCAAAGCCCAGCTGCAGGGAGTGCAACAAGATCAAACACCAAATTACAAAGAGATCACTTGGGAATTGCTTCAATTGTTTTTTCATTAACTCATAAAGTCAAGCCATCGTGCAAATGTGTGCATTTAAACAAAGATTTACACTATAGGAATGTATTGTTTCGAAGGACACACCCTACTACGTTTTAAGAAATAATTTATTACATAGGATGTTCAGCTGGTGGTTACTCAAACACTTCCCTTTTTTCACTTGCTATCAAAGGTATTGGTTAACATGCAACGGAGTTTTAACTCTGCAACCAAAACTGTAACAGAGCCGGAAACTCCTCAAAATAAAAACGCTCACCCAAACTCCTCTGAGAGTGCTTGAGGGTTAGCTGTTATGTATTGCTTTGGTAAGATTCTTCCAATATAACTTTTGTAATTAAACTTCTTGTTCACAAGTTGAAAGGCTTGACGGGGGATGAATTACCTTTGCAAATGTTTTTCCACCCTTCAGTTCCTAAAATTGAAGAGAAAAAAATGTCATATGAAATATGAAACATACAACACCCAGAACTTCTTGGATGACTAAAGTTTTGACAAATCACCTGGCTAATGGGGCTACAAATGATCACCCTCTTGTATTGACACAAACAGCAACAGCACATCATCTAACTTCCATTTTCTACTATGAAAAAGCATGCACATGAACAAGTACGAGGACAAAAAAGCCTTGCCTTGCGCACAGATACTCTGCACATGCAGGGGTCTAACACGCCAGTTCCAGCGTTGGCGCTCATCTTGCAAATAATAGAGAACCTCTTCTTCCAGCGAACACAATTGGCTTGGACAGGCTCGCTGTAACAGTCGCATTTAGAAACACATGCATAGTTTATAAACCAAAGGTCACAGGGCAGTGGATATCAAGTAAAATATCCTTTACATCTATATCAGTTCATTTCAAAGTATGAGATATCTATGATTACTAGAGCATTAAGAAGGAACATTGTTACTAAAATTGGGAGATAAGTTTGCTTTTGCTTCAAATAATTTAAGGCAAACTGTATTGGATTTTTTAAAAAACACTAATACCTTATATACTAACCCATTTGGTGTGGAGTTAACATGTTATTTTCTTTGTCTTATTCTAAGTCCAGTAATCAATAACAATAAATAATGGGAGAATGGGTATGAGTGGTTCCCTTTCTCTTTGCTTTGTTGCTGTAATGGACAGGTAACTTGTCCAGAGTATACCCTGCCTCTTTCCAACTGTGGACAGCCTTCAAGCAAGACAAAGCAAATTTATCGTTTTCAGGTATTCTTTAAGCATTGTTAATATACAAAATTAAAAAAGTTAATATACAACTTGTCCTAAGGGGGAAGAAAATGTAAAAGGCAGTGCAACAGGTGGACGCCTGATACAGTGTACTGGGTGTATTTAATGGCTTTTGGAGCCATGCAACATGGAAAGGAGATTTAGCTATAATCAGAATTAATCAGCAATGGAAGGTCGTATTAATTCGTTTTTTCATTGGTTGTTTTGTTTTTCGGCACCTTGATAAACTTACTAAACAATTTTTCCAAACCCTCTTAAATGACATGGAAAAAGCAGCCTAACTTCCAGTAAAAGTATTCATTCACTGCTATTGTTGCCGTCAACATGCCACCATGGACTGAAATAGCCGCTCCAGGAAACAACATTAACCTCCAGAAGGCGTTGCCTAGCAACAGCCATAGTTAACTGTACACTAGTCAACAGTAACCGACGTGTACCGGAAACAAATTATTTCTATCGAATAGGAAAATATATTTTGAATAATATGGACCCGGTTCCTTTTTAAATCACGTCCAATCTCGGCATACCGGGTTTTTAACGCCTCCCTGCGGGGAAGTGTCCAACAACCGGCTGGTAAGTTACCAAGAAGGAGATAGTTTTTTCACCCTGTTGTCCATTAAGCAGCTTTCTCGTTAGAGCAAATTATACGAAAGTGTCAGACGTCAGCCTAACCAAGACTTAAAACTGGTCCAGAGTTTTTTACTCGAGCTCCCCGTGGTCAAGCTATAAATAGAGGGAAATCTTACCGAGACGACTCCTCCGCGAAGCCTCCATTTAAAAGTCTCACTTTACAAAACAGAACTCCGTTCATGAAGGGAACCGACGACAACTCCTCCAAATGAAAGTCCACTTTGAATTTAAATCTGTTTTTCTTCACCAGAATGAAAGACATAATGCCGGACTTAGGTTCCGAAGAGGCGTTGAAACACACTCGGGGCCGGCAGAAGACTTTCGGTCCGGCTCTGCTGCCAGCTGTTAGCGCCAGCTGTTACTGCCGCTGGCCGCCGCGAGCACACGACGCTCAAAGTTCAAACCTCTTCCCTTCCACCCACCGGAAAACAGAATGCTCTACGTGGGGGGAAATTCCGTGGTTTAATTGGATAGCTGGGGAAAACGCAAAAAGGGGAGGTGGGGACAAAACGGAGGGCGCGATTTCCGCTTGGTATTTTTGGTGGTAGATTGTGGCTAAAGTTTGAATTAAGACTCGCTCGAGATGCAAATTTAAAAGGAGAAATGAGACGTTCTGCTCCGCCAACAACCACGTTGATGCACTGAGGTGGCTTTATTCACGTGCTCACAAAATGAGAAGCGACACAAGAGTGCGTCTGTTAGCAGTCATATGATTTAAATGTGATATAAAAGCAGACATGGTTATCAGAAACAAAGCCAAAACAAAGTCTTACTTAGATTGGTTTGTGGGCATGCATCAGTTTAACGAGTTATTTATGTAACACGTTCATATGTGAGTGAATTATTGCTCTGTTTCTTCTATTTTTTGCAGTCATGCTATGTTTATCTTCCTGAATCTTATTTTTCTCCACATGTATATTATCAAGTTGCTAAGTCTAAAGCCAGCCCTAATTTCTTTGCATTTTGCTTTCAAAAGCCGACGTTTAGGGTCACCTGTTTAATGTGTCATGAACAATAACACTCCAAGTTTCCTAAAAGTTAAGAGTTTTCATAATTATCTATCTTTTTTTAGCCTCCAGCCCTTCCTTTAAACCTTTTTCTCCTTGAAACTGTAGTTAAACAAATAAAGTTGACCTATGAATCATTTCAACAGAAAAAAAGACTCCTCACTCAAACTCTTATGTATTGACACAAACTCACAT
>JABUIW010000217.1:8530426-8550612 GCA_013363375.1 Menidia beryllina
CACATGTTGTGTCAATATAAAAGAGTAAACATTAAAACTCACATTCCAATTTCTTTGGTTGTATACTAAGATAGATGCCGGCAGTATGACGTTTAGTGTGTTCTCATAATCCACGAAAAAGGATAAAAGTGGAAGACATGCATTAAATGACTAAACTCAAAAGTGCCAAGAGATGAAAGTTGGATGGGGGGGGATATCATTTTAGTTATGAACTTGTTGAGAATTGCATCTGGACCTTAATCTGATTAAGCTACACCAGAAAACATCTCCATGAATGTACAGCTCTCATGAAGACATTCCACATTCTACTATTACTGTTAACCGCAAGCATCTATGAAATGATTAATAAGAGTGTTTAATTCCAGATAATCTGGATTAGTTTGGTTGGATCACAACTCGTGAAAGAGAGGGTGACAAGGAATTTGACCTTTATTGACATCAAAAAAGGGCGAAACAACACTGACCTTAGTCATCCCGCATGATCTAGTGCACACACAAGGAAGTGCATTGGAAGTGTATACTGCGAACATCTATGGAAAACAATGTCCGACGTCACGGTTCATCATTACTTCCGAACACAGCCTTGAATGCATCAGAAAGACAAACACCAGTGGGACTTTGTCTCATAAATGTGCCAATGACTTCTTCTGAGGAATAAAACACATGGCAGACTCACATTCCAGGAGTGAATGTGAGTGTGTGGGCTTGTTTGTATCTGTGTGGCCTTGCGATGAACAGGTGACTTGTCCAAGGTGTACCCCGACTCTTGCCTGTTGTGGGCTGTTCAGAATACTCTTAGAAACTTAGAAACTATAGAAGACGGATGATCGCTATCCTTCCTTTCTTCATTTTAGGTACTTTAAATTGTTAAGATGATATTTGCATTTGAACCATCTGTGATATTTAAGCCATCCCATAGGACCGATTATTAACTGGAAACTGACTGGATACCGAGACAATATTAAATATTAAAGCAAATGGCAAGAAGGTGAAACGGCAACTGTTGCTAAGCAGAAATGTGATGAGTATCATAAGGGCAATTTGACTCCTTTTTTCTTGTCTTTTGAAAAGCTATATCATTTAAAAACCATATTACTATTATTATTAGTTGTAGTGTTTTAATTATTATAATAATGATTATTATTATTACTGTTACTATCCCCTCCTCTGTCTGTGTGGTTAAGGGCGCCCTCTTTCGGCGGTGGGAGGTTCTGCTCTGGAGGAAATGCTAAGCTCAGTGTTTCTCTTTCTGCTGACACGTCCCTCTAGATAAGGAGATTACATTTCCTCTCCAATGTGCGGTCAAATATCTCACTGGAAAATGATACCAATAAGCGTAAAAAGATAGCGACGACGAGGCGCACTTTAACAAGCGCACACCGGGTCAGGCGGGCGGTGAATCCCGGGGAGATCCATCTCAGCGCCACCGTTAAACCATCATTCCCACTTTTCCGCTAAAAGCCGTCGCGGGGCTTCGCAGCGCTCGTAGCTCCGCCCCCGATTACTGCAGTTCCTCACAAGCGCTGCGGAGTGCACCTTTGCTCAGGGCACTCTGCAAAAAAACAAACAAGAAATTACATTTACCAAGGGGGAAAGGCGTTTTTGTCATTGTCGGCGCCGGGCTCTCGTGTGGATTATGGGGCGGGATTAATGAATGATTCTCAGTATGGATGAATAATCAGATTAACGTTCGCAGGACGGCTCGTTTGAACGCTGCTTCCACATTAGCTCTGCAATGTACCAGACGTTTCGCACGTCTTTACTGTCAAGCGCCCGGTGCTGGGATGCCACCAGTCAGCGGTCCTACCAGGACCTGTTTAACAGGCTCGATGCCAACAAGGACGGCAAGGTGGATGTCGCCGAGTTACGAGCGGGCCTCAAAGCGATGGGGATATTCCGCCACGGTGCCGCTCAGGTAACTCCAAGCGACCGGGGAGGGGGGGGGGGATCCTGTTCACTTCGTCTGCACGTAACTGATACGAGTCTCGAGTCCTGGTGTCCTCGTGTCGGTCGAGCCTGGCCGAGAGTCCGCGGCCCCACGGCTGGACCTTACCGATCCCGCACTGTGTCTCCTCCTCTTCGCAGAAAATCGTGTCATCTGGCGACCAGAATAAAGACGGCTGTTTGGACTTCAACGAGTTCACCAAGTACCTGAAAGAGCACGAGAAGAAGCTGTGGCTGACCTTTAAGAGTCTGGACAGAAACAACGATGGTAGGAGATGAGGGGGAGGCATTAGCGCGAGCACCCACGCCACAAACCGGTGTGTGTGCACGTCTCTACTCTCTTGTCATGTTGCAGCACTTTTCAGTAGTTTTTGTTTGTTTGTTGTTGTTGTTTTAATGTGTGCCAGGACGCATCGACGCCTCGGAGATCCAGCAGTCCCTGGCCGAGCTGGGCATGGATGTCAGCAGGGAGGATGCACTGAAAATCCTACAGAGGTTTGATCTCCACTTCCCTGCACACACTTGAACGTGTGCAGACACTTTAGCATGCTATTAATTAGCACGATGAGCCTGCAAGTAAAGAGCTTTTTCTGTACCTCCTCAGCATGGACATTGACGGGACCATGATGGTTGACTGGAACGAGTGGAGAGAGCACTTCCTGCTGTACCCTGCCCACAACCTGGAGGAAATCATCCGATTCTGGAAGCACTCTTCGGTATGACCCAAAGAGCGACCCTGTGTGAGACAGTGCCCACACTCCGAAGCATTAGTGAGAGAAATCACATGTCCTCTGCTCCTCTTGGGTTAGACACTATGGATTTTATTTGCAGTTCACAATGGGCGGCGGCTTTCGGAGTCTAAACCACCCACTTAATTAGGTCACAGAGCCACAGTGTGTTCCCCTCAGCTGCTCCTGCACCTCTTCTTATATGGAGCCTGACTCCATACTCTGGGAGCTCGGAGAGACGTCTGTGAGTGGTTTGTTACTCACACACTCCTGACAGACCCTGTTTCTGAACATCACCCTGCAAAGCACACAGAACTGTGTCACCACATTGAGCACGGGACACAAAGTAGCTAGCGCTGGTGTGTTCTCCTGCAGCGTTGCATCGAAGGGCCTCAGTATTTTTCTCCGACCACCTTAATGCTTTTGGGAAAACATCGGATCTGGTTATCTGCAAGAGCTAAAGCATGCAAGGCAAGCGTTCCGTCAGCTGATTAAAGTTTCACAAGCTGCTCTAGCAAAAGGGCAAAGAGCTCAAATTATTAGACAGGCACTTTTCAGCCTTTTCTCTGACAAATCTTTCTATTGATTTTGAGCCGATACTGTCACAAATTTGCTACGCTCTCAATGTGTCCCACTCATAGAAACTTTAACTTCAAAGTTATATAAATGTTGTCCAGCAAGGCTAAGAAAATAGTCAGTACGCGACAGTGAAAGCAAAAAGGAGAAGTTCTTTTTTCTTTTTTTTGTCTGAACCACAGATAATTTGTCCTGTCGCTTTGTGTGTGACAGCGTAAATAATTCTGCCTTTGCCTGCGTTTATTTTGCATGAACAGACAGAGAACATTCACAGATTCACCGCCTGCTCACAAATGTGAGTGTTTGTGTCCTCACTAGGTGCTGGACTTAGGGGACAGTCTTGCCATCCCAGATGAGTTTACAGAAGAAGAGAAGAGCTCAGGTTTGTGGTGCAAGCAGCTGGCCGCAGGTGCCATGGCGGGGGCCGTCTCTCGTACCGGCACCGCCCCGCTGGACCGATTGAAAGTCTTCATGCAGGTGAATGATGCAAAAGAAAGGAACTCACAGGAAGATCGTCTGCCAAACAGTTGTGCTAAATGTCTGTTTGCACCGCAGGTCCACTCCAGCAAGACCAACCAGATCAATCTGGTTGGGGGCATCAGGCAGATGATCGTAGAGGGAGGTCTGACTTCACTGTGGAGGGGAAACGGAATCAACGTTTTAAAAATCGCACCCGAGACAGCGATCAAGTTTATGGCGTATGAGCAAGTAGGGAAATGCCCCCCGAAAACACCCTTTTTCTTTTGCATGGTGCTAGATTGCTCATTATAACAAACTGATGTTCCTTTGCTTTCATTTTAAAGTATAAGAAGTTGTTGTCATCAGAGGGAAAGAAGATTGAGACGCATAAGAGGTTTATGGCTGGCTCCATGGCAGGTGCCACTGCCCAGACTGCCATTTACCCAATGGAGGTACAAGTGTGTCTCTGCTTTGTCGTACTGCGTCAGCAATGTGATAATGTTTTTTTTTTTTTAAATGAACCCGGAGAAAGATAGGCCTCTCTTATACTTCTTATGTCTCTTTGTTAAAGGTGTTAAAGACTCGTCTAACCCTGAGGAAAACTGGCCAGTATGCAGGAATGTTCGACTGTGCCAAGACGATCCTGAGGAAGGAAGGCGTCATAGCTTTCTACAAGGGCTACGTTCCAAATTTACTTGGCATAATTCCTTATGCTGGGATAGATCTAGCTGTTTATGAGGTATGCAAGCCTTTTAATGAGAGCAGCCCCACTAGTGATCATTGAATGAACTCATTGACATAGATAGATTGACATAGATTGTCCTGTCTTGCAGTACAGTATTGATATAACTCAGACAAATCTATTTTGAGGTATTCTGGTGTCCATTTGAGATCTTTGTCATCTCTTAGACTCTGAAGAACACTTGGTTGTCATACTATGCCAAAGACTCGGCTAACCCTGGTGTTGTGGTGTTGCTGGGCTGCGGGACCATCTCTAGTACCTGTGGCCAGTTGGCCAGCTACCCTCTTGCACTCGTACGCACACGGATGCAGGCAAGAGGTGAGCTCGCTTTTAACAGCTGATTTTTTTTTTTTTTTTTTTAAGTTAACGAAACATTCCTCTCATTACATTAATAATTATCTTATTAAGAGATATATGTATGCATTTCCACTCACTAATGGTTTTCTTTTTTCTGATGCCCCTCAGGTTATTAAGAAAATCTATTTACGTATAAAGTGCTATCATTTTTTATGTTATACTTTTAACAGACTCTTTTAGTACTAAAATCTATGTCTAGTTTTATTTTTATAAGAGGAATTTAAAAGTAATAGTTTCCTTTCTCTGGTTAGGAGTTGCTGTTAAAATGTATATTGATTCAAACTATAGACAAGTTAACCAAACGCTAACCAACACCAGTCTTAATGATTTACTAAATAATCTACACATGAGCTCTGATGACTGAGGTGCAACTAACTGATTTTAAGCATGTTTTTAGATATAACAGTGCCTCTCTAACACAGTGTTTCTTTGCAGCATCTCTGGATGCATCAGACCAGCCTTCCATGACATCTCTATTGAGGACAATTGTAGCCAAAGATGGTTTCTTTGGGCTCTATCGGGGCATCATGCCAAACTTCATGAAAGTCATTCCTGCTGTCAGCATCAGCTATGTGGTTTACGAGTACATGAAGACTGGCTTAGGAATCTCTTAATGACACTCCAAGCAAATGAAAGAGAACGTCCACTGCATTTGTATTTGACTTGAAAATGCTTGAAAGAAAAAAGAAAAGAAAAAAAACTTCAAAAAGCCAGGTAGACATAAAATATTCCGAGCATGACTTCATCGGTTCTTTGAATGGAGAGCTGTGTGTTGTAAGAGTTGCCTGCCAGTAGCTAATGTTTTAAGTGCATTGTGGTGCGCATGCTTTATTATTATTTATTTTTTAACTTGCACATAATACACTCTACTTTTAAACAGTCCCAAAAAATGCTTGAAACGGTTCTTTAGATGATACAAAGAAAATAAGTTTTAAATGTGTTATTTAATTTAAGGCTATGCGTTTCTCTAAAATTGTATGTAACAAAATTTGGATACAATGCTGTGCTTTTTGTTACTTTTTATTTTCCATAAAGAGAAAGTTGGCTCTTTAAAGCCATGTTCGTGCAGGAATGTAACGAATGAGAGTAACACTATCTCTTTTTTAAATCTTCACATGTCCACGCATGTTCAAACACTGGAGATGTAACTTAACACTTCTGGACACCCGTCTTCACGTGACATCAGCTTCATAAAGGTAGTGCTCCAAACAGCAGCTGACAGCGGAAGATAGCTGGCCCTCAAGAATCAATACTTGTTAACACTGGAGTGGTGTGTGTATAAAGACACATACTTGTGCAATGTGATAACTACTAGGTCCACATTCCTAGTGTGGTAAACATGTAAATGTGCCTTATAGCCTCTTGATGCAAACCTTGAAGATTTTTTTTCGTAAGCTATATATATAAAGAATTTATGTACTGTATGTGTACATGTATATTTACAAGTATGCACACAGATAACATACATATATGTATGTGTGTATATATACACATACATATATATAAATATATATATATATATGTATGTATGTACACATATACATACACAAAACATTATTTATTGGACTCCACCATAACAACAGTGATGACAGGTTGTTGAAATATCTGCAAAGAGTATATTTTTGTTAATTGTTACTTCTTTATCAGCAGATTGAAACCACTAACCTTATACTGATTGATAGTGTCCAAACCATCATCAAAAACTGTCTGCTTTTTTTTCTTGCTGAAGGGTTAGTCAAAGGTTAGTTGTTGTTTTTTTAATGCAAAAATGATAATCAGTTCTGTTTCTGGAAGTAACCAGGGATCACTGATTTGATGATTCTTGAACAGAGTTTTCCAAATGCATTGTTGATTTTTAAGTATATTTTCAGGAGGTCTTCCCAATAAATTGAGGATATATGAGAGTTTTTATCCACCAATTAAATCAATTTATAAAGTCTTGATTCATTGAGATAGCTGTCCATGTTGCACTTTCTTAAGCCAGGTCCACAATGACTGCAATGATAGTCGATTATAACGGAAGTCGTAACTCAAAGGGGTAAAGCAAACCATGAATAAGCTAAAACTACGACTAGGATCTCTTGGAGTTGTGGTTACAGCTCTGTGTGGACTTGTAGTTTGTGATGTTAGCTGTTACTTGCAGAACTATTTCCATTGTACTGCATTTTCACCTCTTCCAAAAACAAATGCTTTTATCATAAGAATCTGATCTTTATGTATCCAATTGCTTTTTAATAGTTTTTCATGTATTTATTTTTTGCAGCAGATTAAAAATGTACCTAAATACATTCTCTGAAGTGCAAAGTGAATTGCTTTAAAGAGATCATGAAATGTTTTTTTTCTCACCCTTCAGTAGTTTAGTATTTTTCTCTAAATGTAAAAGGTTTTAAAGCCAAAATCCCACAGAGTATGGTTTCATCAACACATCCTAATCACACTGAATATTATTAGTATATTAGGCCAGGTTAGAACTCCTCCATCCTAAGCATTTCCCTCTGATGGCGCTATTTCTGACCAGTCAGCTCATTAATCTGAGCAGACTGAACCTTTCACAAGAGTAACTAAAAGTGACAAAATCTAAAACAGAGCATATCAGGTAACTCTACATGCTTCTGCAATGCACAACAGAAAAAAATGTTATCAAAGCATGTTAACCAAATGAGTTTTACTAAATCTGTTAGGTTTCTCCTTGGAAAAAAAGCAAATCTACACTTTTGTCAATATGACAGCGCCCACTCATGTGCACTCAGAAATGCAAAACCACTTGAATCTACTTTAGTACCAATCTTTTGGTACAACAGACATACTTTTGATACAGCCGAAAAAAATCTCTTCCAGCATCTCATCTTCACATTTAAACCACTATGGGTCATGCCCATCCAGTTCACATTACAGGTGCCCCTCATCACAAACGAGACACCGGTATTTAAAAAATATACAGTTTTCACCCAGCCATTCTATACTCAGACAGACACCATAGTCGGTGATATGACTACTTCCATTTTCCTCTAACTTAAAACAACTATAACAAAAAATAAATGTACTTATTTAACCAGACTCCCCTCTCTCTGCTCAGGCAACTTGGTAAGTGCCATCCAGCCAATTGACCACACGGCCTTATTAGCCGAACCATGGCGCTTCCATGACTGCTGTTCCCCAAGTGACCTCAGAGAAAGAGAAAGACATATTAAAAGCAAACTCGAAACATGCCAAAAATCAATTCAATATGACAAATTAAGAAAAAGTCTAAATACCACATACGTATATTTGTGACTGGACACAGTTTACACTTGCCTAGTGAGGGGGTGTCTTCAACTCCCTCACATCCCTTAAAAGTCCTGGAAAATATGGCCTATCAAAAGCAAAACATCTGGACAAGGACTGATTAGCCATAACAGCTGGGATGGGGCTGTGTGTCTGAAACGTCCAAGTCAACATATTGAAATGAAGCCATGTGAAAAGTTTAGTGACAGATGTCATTATTTGATGGAGCTGTTATGAATTTCTGCACATTGGGACGGTGTTCGGATTTTTGTAAATCAATCAGAAAAAAGTTTGAATTGTAAATAAAAGATGGTTTGTTACAATGGTACATATCATCCTTTGCCAACTCATCCTTTGCCCCTCCCTGGGCTGCCACCGTACTGTGTTGGAGGGGTTTGAGTATCACAATGATCCTAGGAGCTATGCTGTCCAGAGCTTTAAGCCACTGGTAGGGTCACCCAAGGCAAACAGGTCCTAGACGAGGGATCAGACGAAGCACAGCCCAAAGACCCTTATGATGAAATGGACCACATGTACCCTCGCCTGGACGCAGGCCACCGGGGCCCCACTCTGTAGCCAGGCCCGGAGGTGGGGTACGTTGGTGAGTGCCTGGTCGTTCGGGCTTTCACCCATGGAGCCCGGCCGGGCTCAGCCCGAAGAGGCCACATGGGTCCCCCTTCCATTGGGCTCACCACTCACAGGAGGGGCCAAAGGGGTCGGGTGCGATGTGATAGGAGTAGTGGCTGGAGACAAACCAATTGGTGAACCAATCCCCGGCTCCAGAAGCTGATTTGAGACGTGGAATGTCATCTTTCACCCTGGTGAACCCCAATGTACAATGTTCGCTTTCAGTTGGGGGGGAAGGTGCTGACTGTTGTTTGTGCTTATGCATTAAACAACAGTGCAGATTGAGACTAACCATGTTCCACGCCTCCATTGTCGAGATGGCCTCCCGGAGCTGCAGCTGCAGGGTTGTCGGCGCCTGCCGTGGCAGTAACCCTCGAACCCGCTGGTAGACAATAGCGTTGAGGGATGCGGTCAGGCTGAAAAAGGAGTCCTATCAAGCCTTTTTGGCCTGTGGAACTCTAGAGGCAGCCAATGGGCACCCAAGCAGTCTACATGTGTTTTGTGGACTTGGAGAAGGCGTTGGGGAATCCTGTGGGGGGTGCTCTGGGAGTATGGGGTACCAGGCTAGTGTAGCAGGCCCTTTGTTACGGGCTGTTAGATCCCTGTACGACCGGAGTCAGAGCTTGGTCCGCATCGCCGGTAGTAAGTCTGGCTAATTTCCAGTGAGAGCTGGACTCCGTCAATGTGGCCCTTTGTGACCAATTCTGTTCATAACTTTTATGGACAGAATTTCTAGGCGCAGCCAGGGTGTTGAAGGTGTCCATCTTGGTGGTCTTGGGTTTGCATCTCTGCTTTTCACAGATAACGTAGTCATTTTAGCTTCGTGATCAACAGCTCTCGCTAGCAGCCAAGTGTGAAGCTGCCGGGATGAGTATAAGTGGGTCAAAATCTATGGCTCTCAAAGACTATGGTCTCTCACCGGAAAGGATAGAGGCTCAGCGGGGATGTCTTTCTCTGAGTGGAGGAGTTCAAGAACTTCGGGGTCTTGTTCGCGAATGGGGGTAAAATGGAGCGGGAGATCAACAGGTGAATCGGTGCTGCATCAGCAGTAATGCGGCCCTGTACCGGTCTGTCATGATGAAGAGAGAGCTGAGCTTAAAAGCGAAGCTCTGGATTTATGGTTCTCAGGGTAGAACCGCTGCTCCTCCATGTTGAGAGAAACCAGTTGAGGTGGCTCTGGCATCTGATTAGGATGCCTCCTGAAGACCCAGGACACGCAGGAGGGACTATGTCTCTCGGCTGGCATGGGAACGCCTTGGGATCCCCCTGGAAAAGCTATCAGAAGTGGCAGAGGATAGGGAAGTCTGGGTTTCCCTGCTCAGGCTGCGGCCCCTGCGACCCGACCCTGGCGAAGCGGTGGACGATGGATGGATGGATGGATGCCAACTTACATGGTAAAATAGAATTATAGAGATTTAATACGTTTGAGGAGGTGAAAGTGTTCTTCTTAGATAAAAGCAAACCTGCGGGTAATTTAAATGTATCACCTGTGTTACTTCAATATCATTAATGAAAATTGTATTAATTCCAACCTAGCTACACGATTAGTATTACAAGTAGTCTGATCCTCCCCGCTCGCCGTAGTTGGGGAACGGTGGTGATGTAGTTGTTGTAGGGGTGGACCCTGGGTAATGTCAGATCCTCTTCTTGCTGTCAGAGGCAAGGCTGCTCCTGTCGGTGAGTCTTTGCTTTTGTTATTATTAAACGGTGATTAAAAAAACTGCCATATTAAGTATCTTTTTTTTTTTGTTTTGCGTCCGATATTATTAACTTGGGACAAATGTTTTAATCGAGTTACAAGTTTGTTGTCACTGACAGCTAGCAGCTAGCTGACTTTAACGGCGAGCCGCAGCTAAAAATATTCTCCTGGGGTGAGCAGGGGTGGGCGGGCACAGCCGAACATAAATCGGGGATACTACGGTAGGCGACAACCAGCAGACGCTCGCGGTTTTGTTCTGAAGATATGCTTGTGTGAGGAACTTTATTTTAAAGGATACTTAAGAGGTTGAAACTTGTTGAGCCCGAGGGTGCGGGGTGGTAAGTGACGGTGCAGAACTGTGTTTTATATTCCACAAAACGAGTCTGTTTATGTTAGGCGCTGCTGCCGGGGGGGATTTGTTCTGGCAAGTCCAGGTTCACAGACGATCGTGTCAGTCTCTGTTAACTCGCTTCAGCTGTCTAGCCACTCGACGATAAGCCTTTTAGCCTTTCTGGAAAGCCGTTTAGCCTTTCGGGTGAATTGGATAGTTGTTTATCGTTTTGCGACGTCGTTATGCCATTTCAGTTACAACGGCTCGTCTCTCTAACCACATTCTTAATAATACTCGGAATCACCATGGTGACCAGAAGCTTATTGATGCCCCTCTAACATCAAGCCAGTCGTTATTGGAGCTTTGCTTTTTTTAAAAATTGGAAAATCAAGAAAATAATGAAGATTTCAGTGATGTTATTAGATTTGAATCACTAATAAATGATCATCTAAAGCGTGCACCAGAGTTCTTTAATGAGAAAAATGGAAAAACACCTCTGAGGGGAAAAATGCGACACAGCCTGCATTGATGATCACTAATGATGATCACTAAAAACTGGAGCTTTTCCCACACTATGGAACAGTTAACCTACTGATTTTGAACATCACAGTGGGATAATAAGGTGTACATAAGATAGGACAGATGGACTGTCTTATTTATGTATCATAAAATGACAATACAAATCATAGTCCGAGTCACCAATGAGTTACAGTTTGATTATGTGTCTGCCAACGTATTAATAAAACTGAAATTATTTACAAAAATGTTGTTTTTAAGAAACAATTCAGTATGACGTGACACATCGATTGTTTTTATTTTGGTTATCCAAAGCTTTAAAAGCTTGAAGAGATCACCCAGCCTTTATTTCTACTTTTTTCTTCAATTTTTTAGTTCAATGAGATAAAGGGTTGATGACTCAAGTTGAGGGAAATAAAAACTAACGTAAGGGTCCTGTTCTTTTAGTGGCACAATATCAATAGAATTATGGGCAACACAAGCGACCGGGTGTCGGGGGATCGCCATGGAGCCAAAGCCCATCGCTCTGACAGCAGCGGGAGTCACAAAGACCAAGAGCCCAGCAGCAAGATGGTGGACAGCACAGACGACCCCAACATTTTCAACACACGTGGATCCAAAGTATGTGTGCAGCAGTGAAGGCCAAAGCACGTCTCCTAAAAAGGCTTGCTGTTTCGATCTGTATTTTTATTTCTTTCAGACGTCAGGGGAGAAAGAATTCACCCCAGATATGGACGACCTGGTTAAAACGGGTCCTCAGGCTCGACCCACTGTGATTCGTTGGGCAGGAGGGGGGAAGGAAGTTTACATAGCTGGTTCATTCAACAACTGGTGCACAAAAATACCCCTAAATAAGAGGTACAAAGAAGGTTATTTAGCTGTATACGTTAATTGACTCAGTTTCTTCATAATGGAACACAATTGTAAGAAAATTATTTCCTATCTCTGTTTATAGTCATAATGACTTTGTAGCAATTCTGGACCTGCCTGAGGGAGAGCACCAGTACAAGTTTTTTGTAGATGGACAGTGGGTCCATGATCCTTCAGAGGTAGGGCACCGTCCCTTTTGTGCTTTATTGTGATTTTCCAAACATGCAAATGAATTTTTTATTGTTCTTGCCAATACAGTACAACATTTTTTTAACTTAAAATGATAAACCATTACTTTTTCACTGTGCGCTGAGGCTGATCCGTAAACAGGAAGTAAGACTTATGTTTCAACCCCACATTTTACTGGTTGTTTGGGGCTGTTGTTGATTCGGTCCTTTATTTAAAAAAAGGTGGTAAATAAGGAGCACAGCCTCTCAGCCAGAGTTTAAATGTGCACTCTGAGAGGCTTGTCTCCTCCCACATAGAAATAAGAACCAATGATTGGATCTTTGATTTTTGTTTTGAGAGTCTTTTCAATATAGTACAGTCATTTAAATTATTTATATTTTTAAGGCAGGAAGTTATTATTTAATTATAACTGATAGTCATTTAAACTCCACTGACTGTGTGACCAGACTGAACTGCTGCATTTTTAACATTTTTATTTTCATTCTTTATGCTAAATTTGGTCACTCAGAGGTTTTCATACTCAGTGGACAGGGAAAAGGAAGTCCCCGAATACATCACAGGGAGGATACTTGGAGTTCTGCTAACTGAGCTAAAACTATTGCATGTTATACTCCATGTACCATGGAGTTTGGAATATATTGAGTAAATAGACACTAATAGAAATACAAATTTGAGTACCTAAAATATATTATTAATTATTGGATAGTTAATTAAGCTAAGAATTGAAAGGGACATATAGCATATGGTTGATATTTTGAAACTCTGAACTCTGATTGGTTGACATGGCATCTAAATCAGAACAGTAAAATGTGGCCTTGTTAACTTAATAATCTTATTACTTTAAATAAACTATTCATATTTGGCTTTATAATAATTTACATCATATTTAGAAATGATTTTTGATACCGCAATAAATTAAGAATCAAGACTCAGAAATTGTATTCTAAGAAAACTCTTTATTTTTAGAAATCACTAAACGGCAATGAGTTTTCCCGTTGGCGTTAAAGTGGATAATGTGGGTCACATTAGTCTAAGCCAGTGCTGCCCAGTGACCCACAGCCGACCTGCATTTGATGCTTGACCACTCCTTGTTTTTCCTCTTTAACCTTTTGCCTCACTAACTGATCGAACAAATGCCGCGTCATCACCTCTGGGATTGTCGCCCTGTTTTGCAGCCAGTGGTTACCAGCCAGCTCGGCACCATCAACAACCTGATCCAGGTGAAGAAGTCCGACTTTGAGGTGTTTGACGCCCTGCAGGTCGACTCTCTGGAAAGCTCCGACACGTCAGGTCTGCCTGCATTCAGATACAGCAATTCTGTTTTTATTTAGCCCGCCCCCTTCCATCTCCGTTTCAGTTTGTACGTGTTTGTATTTCACACAGTCGTCTCGTTTGCTGTTTGGATTGAAAATATGGCTTTGTTAGTGGCCGTCAAACTCTACAAAGTGTGTATGAGTTTAGCATCAGTTACGCAATAAAGACTTTTCTGTCTCCACAGACCTGTCCAGCTCCCCTCCTGGACCATATGGCCAGGAGCAGTACGTCTGCAGACCCGAGGAGCACTTCAAAGCTCCCCCCATACTCCCGCCTCACCTGCTTCAAGTCATTCTTAACAAAGACACCAACATATCCGTCAGTGTTCTCCGCTGTCCCCTCTCAGTGTGTCCGGTTCACAGACTCGGTTGGCTTGTCTTCATATCTCACCTTTCCTCCCCTTTTTCCTTTTTTCTTCTCTGTTTGTTCTTTCAGTGTGATCCTGCCCTGCTGCCTGAACCCAACCACGTCATGCTAAATCACCTCTATGCTCTTTCCATAAAGGTAGGGGGCTCACGCTACCTCGTGGTTTCCCTAAATGGGATTTAATTCAAGACAGTTAAAGGAGTGTATGCTTTTTAAAAAAAATTTCTGATTTTTTTTTTGTCAAATTGGATCCCAATTCCCTCTTATTGTGTGGCATTTAAACAAGTGTTGGCATCTCTTATAAGGGCGCATTTGGTTTGTAGGTGGTTCTTACTGTTTTGTGTGTTTTTTTCCTCTGTGTGTAGGATGGAGTGATGGTGTTGAGTGCCACTCACAGATACAAAAAGAAGTACGTCACCTCTCTGCTCTACAAGCCCATCTAAAGCTCTGCTCAGGCACGTCCCGCGGCTCCAACAGAGCAGCTTGTCTGTATTTTCTTTTTTTGGGGGGTGCTCATCATTACGTTTAGTCGAAACTTGCACTGAAACACGTTTACAGGCGGGCTATAGAGCGATAGCACTGAGTGAGGTTTCACCTCTGCACACAGGGCTCTGAACAAAGATAACAAAGCGTGTGTTTCTTAGTTGTGTTTAAGGGAGATATCACAACTGTACTGTGGCTTTTATTGGTGACTAAATCACTGTGTTTCTTGGCAAAAATGACAACAACAAAAAAGTGTAAAATGTAATTTCATCTTATTAGGGTAAGGACCCGTGGGAAATTTGTGTCATCGTTCTTGAATGATGCTGGTTTGGTCCCTCAGTTTGATCTGAAGAACCGTCGTGTCCTGACATACTTTCATCAGATTCTGTTTTTAAGTTTGCTGCTGGAATGCACACTTAAACGGAGTGACCTGCAGCTACGCGCTCAGCAGTGGTTTAACTTGACGTGCAATAACTTGCCACAAAAGCATTTCTGTATTCTTAATGACCCAGACTGGGTAGACCCAGAGGTGTGAGCTGCTCAGTAGAAGCCCAACTGTCGGTCGCGGTCGCTACGGATTTGGTTCAAAAGGGAGTTGACCGTCCAGCTGAGGAATGCGGTTACAAGTCTGTGTTAAGTTTCTGTTGCCTTCATCCTGAAATATGCTTGTGAGCACTTTAGCATCCTGTGAGTAGGAGTGGTGATGTGAGCTTTTAACTATGCAGCAAACGGCTCTCGTACTGTAGCTCCTCTCATCCGATTTAGGGCTTTTTTCTGTAGATTTGAAAGACTGGCTGTGCTCTCCATGGTCGTGCTTTCAGATTCTTCACCGGACACGGGTGCGCTGTTTGAGGTCGCACACGCAAACGGTTTCAGAGGACTGCTTTGATTTGAGTGTCTGCCTCTTTCAGAAAGTGATCGTCACCACTTTGAATTCACAGGGCTACAATGAGAAGGAGTTGCCATGAAATTAAATGTTGTGAGGAGTTTGATTGTGTGCATGCTCACAAGCTATTCTATATTAAGCTGTTTAAGCTACTCTGTATTATTTGGAATGGTGAGTGTTGTACTGTATAATTGCACATTAATGTTCACGGTTGGTGAACTCTTTACTTATTAAAGAGCTTTCATAAATCCCGTGTTTGGCTAGATATGCTAAAAGCATTTACTGAATGTTGAGCTTGGCTGTGAAGTTTTGTCCAAAGAGATTTTTAGACTCACAGATTTGATAACAGAGTGTGTTTGTGGAGTTTTAAAGGTAAAACCAAAAAAAAGAAGAAAAAATAACTTGAATTTTGCAGCTGTTTCATGAATGTGTTAAAATGCTTTGCAGAAGCAGTATGAGAATCCACTTTACAAGGTTTTACTTGTTTGAAAAAAAATAAAACAGGACTTTCTCATCCAGAAATCCAGGCCTGTTTGTCTTCTTTGTCACTCTTGAGAGTGAATTCTCTGGGTTCCTGCTCATCTTGTTATTGTCTGACACTCCAGCAGCTTTTCTGCCGCACTTTAGGGCACATTTTCAAGGCCCATTAGAACTCTCACTGGTGTTGGAAAAGCATCGATATTTGTCTTTTAGCAGAAGCTGAAAGTAACTCCTTGACATGTTTGTTCTCAGGTTTGAGGCCTCACCTTGCTGAAGTGATTTAGTATGAAACTGGTGCGTGTTAATGCATTGTTTCCACTAGTTTCTAAGTTATGTAAGCCTTTGATTACTTGGCACGTGAAGGTGAATTCTGTGGGTATCCACAGCTAAAAACCAATAAGATCTGGGACAGATGGATCAGAAATAAACCACAGAAGCTTTTCATTTTGGTGTTTTATTCGTTCGTTCCCAAAATCCTTGGTTGCTAATACTTAACACAACACACCAGATCAGACACGGGCTCCTTACAGGACCTGTATCGGCTTTCTAGTTCATTACGCACAAGCTCAGAAAAAAAGCTGCACCAATCAGTTTGCAGTATATACATGTGCATCTCTGCACCCGGGACACACAGCACTGTTTGATTCCCTTCTTAACAACGAGCTAAAAGGCTTTGTTCACGCTCACAACAAGGTGCTCGATTCAAAAGCTGGCTTTTCTTTTTGTTAAAAAGTACAGGCTTCTTTAAAAACAAAACAAAACAAAAAACCTCCCCCTTTCATTTCACACCTTGTAGTGAAATACAACATGGCAAAGTTTCTCTTCAGTTTTCTTCCTGAAACAAAACCTAATTTGGCACAACTCGGGTAGATGCTCTTTCAAGGCAATTCCTACCACTGAGAAGGTCTCAGTCTAAATTTAAAGGCAAGCGAAGCAACTTTTATTCTTCATAGATGACAGGCGTTCAGTACCTTAAAAATCATGAAGGCATAGTTTGATTACTTATCTGATGCAGCTTATGTGACTAATTGCGTCAAAGTGTCAAAATCTTCAAGCACACACCGCAGGACGTGATGATAGCAAAAATACACACATAATAAAATTATGTTTAACATCAAAACAAAGTATATCCAGCTATTGCACGGCCACCCAGATTATCAACTTTGCAATAAGCAAATGTTGGATGTTCTAACGCTCGCCCACACATGCACGCAGCTCCTGACAGAGAAGCCAGCTATTTACAGCACAAAATGGCAAATGTACAGCAATAAAACGCATCAAACCACGTGTGAAGCAGAACTGTTGTTTGTGAAACGAGCGGCTGAACGCTGACCTAGAAAAGCAGCCTGCCAAAGTTTGTGTCATTCGTAAGAACTTAGTCTCCTTTGCCTTTGCCATGGGAATGCTAAGATGACTTGAACCAAGACAAATAAAAACAAGACAAGAAAATAGCAAATGGCCCTGTGTGTGTGTTCTTTTTTAAAAGCTGGTGAGTTTTGGTCCAAAACAAGAAAAATAAAAATAAAAAGCTCATCTCTGTGGCAGTTCTAATTGAACTAAACCTTATGTCCAATAGTTTACCATCTCTGTGGCTCCTAAGTCCCTCAGAGGTTGAAAAATCAACAAAAGGATAAAGACACGTAGGTAACCTTGTGGCTGATCCAAACTTATCATTCACATGGATAAGGCAAGTCAGAGGAAAAGAGTGTAAAGCTCAAACTTTGGCTAGTAATGGCAGTCCTCTGTTCCACTACTCAGCTTTTCATTTTCAAACTCTGTCATGCATCGGCACACAAGAAAAAAGTACAATCGCGACACTCGCTGTGTCGAAAAAACGTGATTATGAGAATTACGTGAATAATAGTCCAGTGCAGCATAGGTTCAGACGAAAAACATCATTATTGCACATGCTCATATGAGAACTCCTACAGAGGAGTGATTACGCGTGTTTAGCCTGGATCCATTTAACCTCCTCTTACATTCAGCCCACTCTGATGGACCTGGTTCCCCTGTTTTATGGATTTGATACTTTCTATTTTGCAGTTTGAGGCCACTAACACACCTTTGGGACCTTTTCGCTTGCATTGCTGTATTAAGGGCTGACAAATCACTCATATGCTTCATCTATGAATACACCTACACGACATACCTACTGTACATTCCCCCGTCTGGTGTAAAGATGCAGTGTAGGTTTGCTTTTTATTTATTTTTTTGCATCGCATTAGCAAAAAATGTCCTTGTTAATAAAAGCCACCAAGAGTAAGCTTACATTTCTGTGGCAGTTTTTTTAGGTGAGGTGGTCTTGTCTTTGAGTGAGCTGTGTTGAATCACACACAGACATCATATTAAAATAGTGTTTGTGTGTTCGTGTGTGTGTGTATACACATGCCTGCAAAATCCTTCCCACACGCCATTTTAAACATGCAAAACCCTTTTTTTTTTCCCGTCCACGGGTTGCCTGGCTCTGAGTAAACGCAAATAAGAGGGTGTATTATGGAAACTTTTTGGCTTACGTCATCCAATCTTTTGTCCAACTCTTTTAACATAACGCGAGCACTCATGCTCACTCACTCAGACCAGAATGTTTCTGTAATATAACCCCCTGACCTGGTGAAAACCGCACCCTTCTTCAGCCAGTTCCGTCTGTGGGACGCGCGACTCTGAAACCACCTGAGGCACATTTCCATCAACTCTCTGTCCGATACACAACAAGGCAAATCATCGGCCGTGTTACTCAAAGACAATAGTGTGTGTGTGTGTGTGTGTGTGTGTGTGTGTGTTGGATGGAGGGGGCGTAGGGGTCTGCTAAGGCTTGGGGTGCAGATTATACCGCGCACGTACGGCCCCAAAGAGAAAAGAACGACAGTCTTTTTCACGGCTGGAGGTGTGTGGAATGAGAGGAACGGAGGGGCGGGACTTGGCTGTTTGGGAATAGAGGTCAGAGGTGGCGGCGCTGAGTCGACGTTCCTTAAAAGTCTACAGCAGGCACTGGCTGCTGCGCTTCCTGGCTGCCGTGCGCTGAGTGGCTGCCGTCCTGGCGACTCCGGGAGCGCAGTCTATCTTCAGGACACTCCAAGCAGAATGCAGCTCCCTGGCAGTCCCTCCCGGGTCTTCAGCTGGACACGGGCGGAGAGGGGAGACTATTAAAGCCAGAGTCTGAACGAATAGAGTTCAAACTGGCACGGGATGCAACGCTAAAGGAACAGTTTGACATTTTGGGGTAAACATGCTTATTATTTAAGACTCAGGTGAGCACACAGAACCTTCTGATTAGTAGAAATCATATAGCAAAAGAAAAAAAAAGTCCAAAGAGTTCAAATGCGTTTTGTAAAAATGAGGTTTTGTTTCTTATCTTAAGTGATTTAATTTAGTCCTAGCTGTGTGACTATTTTTCAAATTCCCGTCACATAAACATGGCTAAAGTGTTCCCCAGTGGTAAGCAAATGTGGTTTATCCAATTAAATTTTTCAAGCCACAGGCTGTGACATCAGCTGGCCACAGATTATTTACACAGACATGCTTTATAATAACACACTAATCAATTACAGGCAATGCAGCTCCCTAACAACCACAGCGGTGTCTTGCCTGTCAGAAAGGGACCATCAGAGAAAAGTGTATGTCAGTGTTTCTCCAGATGAGCCCCCAAAAGTCAAATGAACAGCTGTAAATGAGAATAAATGTCCTGTCAGACTAATCGGGGTGATTTTTTCATTGGGCTGTGCTCCAAAGTGAGGCTTTGCCTCACTGTGTGACCTTTCATAATAGGTCTTAAAATATGTACGGGCTGATTATCTCACCATTTGAGTCGAATTTTTATGATTACTCGTTTGCAGAAATGCGTTATCTGTCTCCTCATATAAGTCTCGAGATCATCGTTAATGTTTAGAATTCCCAAAATGTCACACTACTCGTTCAAAACCCCAAACAAGAGCAAAGAGAGCGCTTGCTGTCGTTTGGTTGGCTGCGATGATGTCCCCCCAAACACGGCGTCTCACTGATTGCCAAGCTGAGAATGTAAGCTGCTGTTCCACAAACCCGGCCACACACACACACAAACAGCTCTCACTCGCTGGTGTTTTATGGTGCTGGAAGACACAGCTGTTTGGGTTACTGCGTGGTTCCTTTGGTTTAAGGAAAACACTGGCATTAGTCACTGATAACTGGGGCACAGTGGAAACTCATGTGTTGCTCTGACGCTCACAGTGGGAGCGTGAAGCCGGAAATAGACACAGGTTTAATAGCAGAGGCATGCGTTTGAAGCTAATAACCCACAGTTACTTGTTAAAGTTGTGTGGTTTCACAGACAAATATCTATCTATCTATCTATCTATCTATCTATCTATCTATCTATCTAT
>JABUIW010000217.1:8550622-8573362 GCA_013363375.1 Menidia beryllina
TCTATCTATCTATCTATCTATCTATCTATCTATCTATCTATCTATCTTTTTTCTACTCATGACCAGAACTGTCATTACCTCCATTATATCTCATATATATATCTTTACCTAAAAGGAGAAATGGTACCGAACACTAAACAGGAAGTTAGAGGTGGGTTTTGCTGTTAGATGACGATGCCATTAGAAAAAGCAGGTAAAAGCTGCCCCAGTTCATGGAGTCATGACGAAGTTTAGCTATACTACTGAAAACAAACCAACACCTGGGGCAGCGTGTATCTGCCAAGACGCAAGACGTCAAACAATTACCAGCGTGGGGAGAGGAAGAGGAGGAGCTTAGAGAGGAGAGCCTCTGCTCATTCTTCTGGAGGTTTTAAGGAGAGAAAAAAAAGGAGGAGACACAAATTCGGGAAGAAGGAACAAGTGAGACAGAGGTGATGAATTTACAATGGACATTTCAGACACCAGTGACACCATCACAAAAGACACAATATGACACACACTTTGTACAACAACATTTAAGGAGAATAGTATAAATACTGGTGTGTGTCAGAAGCAGGGAACTCTTACCTCCAAATTTGTCCTCGCTTTTTTCAGCACATCACGAGTCCTTGATACTGAGAAAACAAGGGATACAGGGTTAGTCTCTGTTACAGGACTTAAAGGAATAAAAACAACTGCAAACTACATCTTACAGCTGGGTTTCTTGCTTCGAGCACAGATATAAAACACCATCCTGTGTATTTATGTAAAAACTAGAGCAGTCTGTATGTTAAACTGGAGGAAATACACATTTACCGTGTTTCTCGTGTCTGTTAAATCCAAAAATGGAGCAAAAGGACACTCACACTGGTTGACAATGTAGTGCTCCATGCTCTCCTTGGTGCGGCTGGTGCTCCTCAGTCTCTGCAGCGTCCCCTTAAGAACCTCCTCTTGTTCGGATATGCGCAGTTTCAGGGACAGGATCTCCTCCTGCATGCACTGTTCCTGTTCCAAAACAAACAACGTCAAAGAAAGCGCACGTTTGTTGACCTTTTTTTTGACTGAGCTCATTGAAGTCTTAAAAATCCTCTTGTTTTTTCAAACCTTCTTGAGGTTTTGGATGGAAGGATCGCTGCTGGGAAGAGCCGCCCTCCAGAACATCTTCAGGAGAGACATGGCTTCCTCCAAAATCTGCCTTAGTGTCTTGGTGTTGGACATAAGACTCTTAACACATCCATAGTCCAGAACCTGCAAGAATGGCCCAGTGAGATACATGTGGGGTTGGCATGCGTCAACAGTGGTAAATTAAGATGGCAGATATTCGCCCTGTTACAGATATAGCTCTTTTTAGGTCCAAACTCAAGACGTATCAGTTCAGGCTGGCTTTTAATATGCAGCAGTGGTTTCTTTTTAACCTATTTTATCTTACTGTTTTTCTATGTTCACTCTTTCTATTGTATGTTGTGATTTTACTCATTTTGCTAAGCACTTTAGATACCTGCTAGCTGTTGTAAAGCGCTATATAAACACATTTTGATTGATTGTTTGAAACAGACCAGATCACTGCCGTCTTTCTGGTTGCTTTCCAACAGCGGGGGGGTGAGACAGGCCTGCAGGGTGGCCTCCATGCGCTGAACCAGGCTCCGGCCCTCTAGAACCTGCTGCTGCAGAGCACTGAAGTCGTCCATGTGACCGATAGCGTGGCGACCGTTACGGTTCGCAAAAGAGCCGTCGGGTGCCTCCCCTTCCAGCTCGGAGTGCGGGTCGAGAGGGTCTGCTGAAGGCAACAAAACCGGAATTTACTTCAACAGGCCTTAGACTAACATAAATCCAACCTTTGTCACTGAATAGAGGATTCAGAGCCGTTAAGAAGTCATTAAGGAGGGCAGGTGAATCAAACCAAAACAGAGCTGCCATCGCTGTAATGCATTACACCTTTCTATATAACAAAGCATCAAATAAAGCCATTAAGTTGCAGTAAAGCGGTTGCAGTTAATATCACACCATTGGCAGTCATATGGCTGTCTTCCAAGTCTGAGTAGGGGGGACCAGGAGATCCACAGTTAAATAGACCAATGTCCCTGACAGGTGGGGATGGAGCTGGGTCTGTGGAGCACACAGATACACAAACCAGGCTTGGACACACGTCAAACCACAAGACAGCACGCTGACCCCGCAAGCGAGCGGCCTCGGAGCCTCCGTCTCACCGTGGAGCAGCTGCCGTCTGTAGAAGCTCTCCCTCTGGGGGCTGGCGCTGAGGGCGGAGAGGGAGGGGGTCCGAGGCGACGCCACGCCCAGTTTCTGCTCCAGCTGCTTGTGGAGCTCCAGTTGTTTGAGGGCGCTGCTCTCCTGGACGCTGGACTGCAGCTGAGCCCTCAGACTCCTCACCTCCGCCAGCAGCTCGCTCAGCTCCAGCGGGAGGCCCGACACGTCACACAGGTACCCTGAAATGGCGGAGGGGGTGGGGCCGGTGAGATCTGGATGCAGTGCTGGGGGGAATGCTGACACGGCATTTCATGGAAACTTTCAATTTTCTAATGCCCTCTTGGTCCCTCATCAGAATGTTTTCTGTCCTAAGAAGATATGGGGACTTTAGATTTGTGTATTTATGTTTCCCTCCGGGCGGCACAGTGGTGTGGTGGTCAGCACCGTCGCCTCACAGCAGGGTTCTGGGTTCGAGTCCCAGGGGACCCAGGACCTTTCTGTGTGAAGTTTGCATGTTCTCCCTGTGTCTGCGTGGGTTCTCTCCGGGTTCTCCGGCTTTCTCCCACAGTCCAAAAACCTGCATGTTAGGTTGATTGGACATTCCAAATTGCCCTTAGGGGTGAATGTGAGTGTACGGGTTGTTTGTCCTTGTGTGTCTCTGTGTGGCCCTGTGGTAGACTGGCGGACTGTCCAGGGTGTAGCCCGCCTCTCGACCATTGACCACTGGGATAGGCTCCAGTTCCCCCCGCGACCCCATCAGGGAATAAGCGGTATTGATAATGGATGGATGGATGGATGGAGTGAATGTGAGTGTGTGTGGTTGTTTGTCCTTGTATGTCTAGCGTGTGGCCCTGGGATGGACTGGTGGACTGTCCAGGGTGTACCCTGTCTCTTGACCATAGGCTCCAGTTCTGACCCAGATCTGTTCTGAGAATATCAGAAAGGTGCCCACTTTTTAAGCTGTGAAAGCATCGAGGGACTCATTTTTTAGTTGGTCCCCATTAGGGAATAAGCTGTAACGATAATGGGTGGATGGATGTTTCACTCCAAAGTATAAAGTCTTTCCTTTTATTGACCACTAGATGGAGCCAATGCATGGAAATGCGCAGGAGACGGGCAGAAAAATGTGTGGCATCCCCCGAAAATCCTTCACTGACCTTTGTTTGCCTTTGAGCTTGAACACACTCGATCATAGACGTGCAGCTCACTCTGCAGGGAGTGGATGAGCTCCCTGCTCTCACACAGCTGCTGCTGGAGCAGAGACATCTCATGCTGCAGCCTGACAAAAGCACAGACGCATCGTGTCGCTTCAAGGTCAAAGAACAAACACGCCCGCGCATAAAGTCTCGTTAAAAATTATGCCCACCTGTTGGTTTTCTCCTGGCCAGCCTGCCTCTCCTGTCTCAGAGTGTGAATCTGCTGTCCCTGCTCCTGACTGTGGGCCTGAAGCCGTCTCAGCTCCTCTTTCCACTGCTCGGCCTCCAGCTCCGCCTGCTTCAGACGGGCACGCGCGGTAAAGACTGCCTCCCGCAAATGCACCATCTCCTCATTTGAGTCTGTCGGAAAAGGCGAAACCAGACGGGTCAATGCGAAAAAGCCCCAAATTAACTGTTGTGTTCCTGTTCTTTGTTGGTGAGCATTACTATTACGCACCTATGCTGGCCTGCAGGCGTGACTGTAGACCCAGATTTTCCTCTTTCAGAACTCGGATCTCGTTGGACAGTTGAGTGACCGTGTCCAGCCCCTGGATGTAGATGTTTGTCGGCGCTCCTGAACCCCAAAAAATTAAAATTTCAAATCAATTTTCTATAGCGACAGAGGAGTATTCAAAATGGGGGAGGTCACATTACCTCCATCACGCCCAGTGGAGGCCAGTTTCTCTTCCAGCTGCTGTCGGAGTCTCTCATTGGTTCTAATAGACTCCTCCAGACGCTGACGCAGGTTCCTCACCTCCCGCAAGTGCTCCTCGATTAAATTTACCCCTAGAAAATGTAAACAGTATTGTCACACGAGGCTACCAAAACATCTTCATCACTATATAATATCTTTGAGGACATGAATCCCGGGAGGCCAAGTATTGATCACCATGAGTTAGTACCAACTGATGTGTTGTGTCGCACCTGTTGGGTTTCCTCCTGGCTGGTTTCCAGGATAGCCTCCAAACGGCTGAGCAAAGTTTTCCACATCCCACAAAGGTCTTCCGGTCAGCAGACCGGAGTCAGACGTAATGGCGTGGCCCTCGGGGATGCCGCCCAGCTGGTACTGCTGAAAGGCGTGGTGGGGTAAGTGGCCGTAGGAGAGGTCCGGCTGGGTGTGGGCACTGGAAGAAAGACTGAACGGACTCTTCTCTTGGGCAACTCCAAACACTGTAACCACACAAATAAGGACGAGGGGGGAGTGAAAAAAGGAAGCGCAAGCACTCACTTGACAACGCGGGATTTTAATTGGTAAATTAAAGGGTGGTTTCAAAGAAGCTTCAGCTATTTTTTTTTTTTTTTTACGCATGGCACACTCTCTCGGGCCCCTCACCCCTGTTGTGCTCACTCATCTGTCTATAGAGCGAGTCCAGCTCTGGGCGAACAGCGATCACAGACAGGGCCCTGGGCCGGGGGTCGGAAGAGACCTCAGAGCCCCAGACACCAGGGCCAGAAGAGAGACAAAGGGAGGAGGACGCAGGAACACTGAATAGGGCTGAAGGAGAACGGCAGGAAATGAGGAGAACAAAAAAATGATAAAGGGCTTTTTTGAGACTTTGCTTCTCAAAACCTGCTGGGAGGCTCATACCTCTTGCGGTCTGACTAGCTGGACCCCCAGAGGCTGAGCAAAGCATGTTGGGACAGCTGCTGGATGACTTGAGGAAGCCATGAGGAGGGGGGAGAGATGGACGGACTAGAACGGTGGAAGGGAAAGTGAAGGGGTGGAATAATGTTTTCAGCGGGGAGGAGGAAAGTTCAAAGGTAACCATACCGTCTGCTTCTGCCGTGTGTCTGTGCTGCTCCTCCTGAAACTCTCTGGCATCCAAATCGGAGCACAGCTCCAGGTCCTCGTTGGTCTGGTACTCGTCGGACGCCAGGGAGGTCCTGTCTGACTGGTCGGTGGTCTCGGAGAGGGCGTGGCAGCTGGACGGGGTCTCGGGACACTGCTGGAGCTTGCTGTGAAGCGACTCGATGAGTTTGTCTTTCTGCTGTAACTCCTTACTCAGCCTGCACGCAAACACAAAGATATAAGAGCTAGTTTCAGCTGATAGCCGATGTTAAGACATGTCTTCTCATTTTTCTCATAAAACTCTTAGGATGACCAGTTCATCAAATGATAAATATTGGGGCAAAAATAAGAGAAATTGAAAGTGATCGCCACAGAATATTAAAAAAATATATGTAATCCCTAAATAAAGCGGTTTGCATGAATTCAGAATGATGCTGCTCAGGCTACAACTGCCTCTGTCCCCACCCCAGAAAGGTCCAGCAGCGTTATCTTAAGCCCGCAAGATGTCAATTCATCTCCAGCACCTCATATAACCTGCGAGCGCGGATTAACAGCAGCCGCCAACTGTTCCTGTTAGGAGTCATGTGGAGGGCTCCTCACATGGCACACAGTCAGATGACAAAGCAACCTAAGGACTAGGGCAGGAGTCGGAGCTCTGCAAAGTTAATAAGCTAAAGGTAAAACCTTCACAGAAGGTAACAGATCACTGAGATTTGCTAATGCCGCAGTCTTTTCTTGAGGAGGATTTAAAGCTTGCATATGTACCTTAAGTGTCTATAATGGTTACCTAAATGCTCAATAAGAAACCATCAGGCTCTTAACATGAACAAGCGTTCATAATATAGATAGCTTAAGTATGAGGAGAAGATTGTTTGGTATGTTCTTGGTACCCTTACTTTTATCTATATTTGTTTATAATGGACTCTGTCTGTGCACATTTCATGTGTTAGATGTAACCATGTATAGGTTCAAATGATTTCAATCTCTCAGAACACTATTTGGATTACCTTGGCCCGACAATAAGTACAAATGTAAGATCAATCTAACTCACCTTAAGGCGAGCAACTCATGGCCGGTCTTGTCGACATGGCTCTCTGGATTTTCTCCTACAGACGGGAAACAGAGGCAACAATCTCAGTCAAAAGCGACAAAGTCAAGCGGGTGTCCGTCTTCTTCTCTATGGTGGGAAGATGTTACTTACGTCCACTTATCTTGGTGACCACCCTTTGTGCCAGGGCCGTGCTCTGAGCCAGCTGCTCTCTAAAACTCTGACCCATGTAGTAGTCGACATCATTGGCCCGCAGGAGCTCTTCAAAAGCCTGAAAGTTGTTGACAAATGAGCGTGTATGAAAATGAGGACTGTGAATCCTCCCTTAGCCTGTCATATTTTGTTTATTTGGTAGACAAAATTGGTAAAAATATCACTGAACAAAGCACCTTTGTGGTATCCCCCAAATGCTGGGTCAGGATGTGGCAGACGCCTTGGCCCTCTCTCATCCTTTGCCTCAGGTGGGACAGCTCACGAGCTTGTGCTTGGATAAGAGAATTGTATTTCCTGTGAGGAAGGAGAACAGAAACAAAAACACTGAATTAACCCTTTAAAGCCTGATCCAAGAATAAAACAAAACAGAAAATTACTTTTTTTGTTTGAATGACTTATTTAGCCTTTTAACTAAATAATAATTTAGTACTATGTGATAAGTCAAGATTATTTTTTGTGTAGTCTTCTGCCCCCTCTTGTCAGGTATATCTGATTGTGTACAATAGGATTTTGAGCAACGTTTTTACCATTAAATCATTCAAAAGGTGTCAGACGCAAAACATTTCAGAAACCGTGTGTATCAAATATGATACATTTGGCATTATAGGGTTAAGACAGTCAAGTTTCTATACTGTAATGAGGTCGTACAGTATGGGTCAGTGCTCTCATGAGTTTCTGTTGACTGGGGGACTATGCCACAGGTAGCAAAAAAGTAAGAGATTTTTCTAGCCTCTCCTTTGTTTCACATGTCTCTTTACTCACCCAGGCCAGGTGGCGCATTTCCCCTCTTCCGCTTGGCCCTTTCTGTCCGCTTTGCTTCCCTTTAGCTGAGCCTCGAGCGACGCCACCCGTTCCATCAGCTCCTGCAGCTCCCTGCTGGGCTTGGAGCTGGAGCGCGTTCCCTGGGTGTCAGACACCCAGCCTTCGTCTTCCTCCGCCCCGCTGGGAGCTGGCGATGTTTCGAAGGCCCAGTTCACCTTTGAGAGCAAAAAAAACAAACGATCAGTTTACCACCGGGGAACGGGGGCCTTGTTCTAAACCCTGGAACAAGTCCAGAGGCTCGACGCTGCTCGGGAACCTTGCGCGGGGTCCGCTCCAGGCTGGAGGCGTAGTCGCTGGTGGCCGACAGGGAGCGGACCCGCAGCTGCAGGCCGCGGATGACTTTGTGGCAGCGGCTCAGCTGCGAGCGGAGATCCTGAACCAGGTGCTGGAGAGAAGCCGTTTCGTCTTGCATCTCGTAGGCACTTCTGCTACCCGCACCGGGGTACCAGCCGCCGCCCGCCCCTCCGGGGTCCTGGTGGTGGGACAGCGACGTGCACATCTCCAGGTCGTCAAACTCTGAGCGGGGAGATGGAGAAAATACAGGTAAACCATAAGTAAAACGGACAGGCGAGCGTATTCTACTGAGGGGAACGTCGTTTGTTTACGTTCCACAGAGAATTGTTCTCTGGGAATCACCTGGGCTGCTGGTGTCTTCTCTCTCTGCTTCGTTTTCGCTGCGCCCACAGGTCTCATACCCCAGATCCTGGAGGTCCACTTGTACCTGCTTACTGGCCTGCTGGACAGATGTCTCTGCTGCATGGATGTAAAAAAAAAAAGAAAAAAAGAAAAAAGAAGACACTTGAGCATGTGAGATGTTGTCTATTTCTCTTTTGGACGCGTGCTCAGGAGAGACTCACTGAGCAGATCCTTGTAGTCCTTCAGCTGTTCGGCCTGAGCCTGAACGGTGGCCTCGGAAACCATCAGCCTCTCCTGAAGCTCCCGGATCTCCTTTTGGCTCAGGTGCAGGTCGGAGCGTAGTTCGGCCGCCTGCTCGCGCAGACCCATCTCTATGTCCCGCCAGAGCGCTCCAGCTTCACTCCTACCACCAGCAGCCCCCACTTCCTGCAAGAGCAAAGGCTTCCGGTCACAGATCAATAAGCATCTCGACTTGAATTTGAAGTGCTCAAAAACATGAGTGCCTTTACTCCTGGGTAAAAACCCCGCTGTGTTCAGAAACAGTGTGGGGAATAACAAATTACCCATTCAGGTCTGATATAGATTCTAGTCCAGCATCAAAAAGTCCAAAAAGTGTAGTAAAAAAAACACCCCAAAAAGTGTGAAGTGTGTTCACAGAAGATGATATTTGGATATATATTATTGAATTACATTATATAGATTTCCCTTTTGTTTTTTCACACTACGATGTTTCTACGTTGACTCTCTAATCATTTTAAAGTATTCAAAGTCCCAGTTATCTTATCACTACGTTCAATAGTCTGTAGAAACAGCCCAACTTCACTTCTGAAAGACACTTTTAATGTTACTTCCCCACGTTACTGAACCGTTTCAACTATCTTGACTATTTAAAAACATGGTCCTTAAGCCGTTTCATTTTAAAACTACTTGCTTTTCCAGTTCCTGCCTGGTTTTTTCAAAATGCTGCCTACTCAAATTCAGGATGATCCGAAACAGGAAATAAAATAATAATAATAAGTATTTCACTTTAAACATTGATATTTATTTGGTTTATTGTCCCACCAGTGGGACGTCCATCGTTTTAAATCCCCAAATGATTTGAGCACTCTGATCTAATCTAACTCCTTTTAAGACTTTGTTTTGAAAGAAGAGATTCGTGACACCTAAAAAGTTACACAAAATAAATGTTCAGAGCAGCCGTTACCGTTTTGGTTTGGTGGGACGACACGTCCAGGGAGCGCGGCCTCATACAGTGTCTCTTTCCTGGCTCGTTGCTTGGGCCAAAACAAGGAGGACCTCGCTTCCCCGACAGCACCGGAGATGTTTCCAGGTCTTCGTCTTCTTCCCCGCTATCCTCCTCCTCCTCCTCCTCCACTAGGTTCAAACCCTTCATCACTTTAGCCTTCGGCCCAGCAGCTCCGGCCCATCCCTGCCTCTGTGTCAGAGCCTGGTTCTCCTGCTGCAGTCTCTGTAGGGCATTCCTGTTGAGAGAGCAGCACAACCATGAACAATGCCCCCCCCCCCCGAGCAGCCCAGCAGGAGCGGAGAGCAAATCACAACATGGATATTCCCACAGGAATACCCACGTCAATTCCTGTGAAATACGAACCTCATCTCAGCTATGGAGGTATATCCATCCTTCTCCAACTCTGACTTTATTTCCTCAAACTCAGCTTCGAGTGCTTTCTTTTCTTCCTCAAGCTGCTGTATATCTGCTCTCTGTGAGAACACCCCTCCTGTCAGCCCCGCAGTCACACGCTCAGATCCTCGAGCCTTCATACAATCCTGAAATATCAGGGGAAAGACGACTTAATTCGCTTGTTGCTCTCACATTTCTTGGCCACAGTTGGAGGAATTAATCAAATCTGAGAGGGATTTAACACATGGACGTGTACCTGAGCGGAGTTCAAGCTTCTGCTGGTCACATTATTGTCATCCTCCTCTATGCTGTCTGTGAACTCATCGCTGCTGCCCTCTTCATCATCTCCCTCCTCCTCCTCTTCTGTGCTGAGCTCTGAAAGCATAATGACCATTTAAAGGATCGATCCCCTTCGCAGCTCCCGTTAGTTCTTTACATTAGAGCTTCAGCTGCAGCCCACTCCTGTTATTCCAGTCATTTATTGTCTCTCCCGCTCCAGCTCCCAGCCTCAGTCCCTGTCGTTTCACAGAAATGTCTGTGCTGAATCACCAGAGTGGAAGTCATGGGACTGAAAGGAAAAGTTAAGTCATACACACTCCCTGCCAGCCAGCCAAAAAAACCCTCCAGTCTGCAGAGCCCAGAACAAATGTGTGTTTATGGGGGCAGTTGAGAAATACACTGCCACACAAAGATCACAAACAGGAGGAAACTGAGAGGTTTGGGCTTTCGGGAAGCTGAAGTTCAGAAGTGGACAGGAATTTCACATGGAAATTGTTCCACATGACAGGGACTGAGAGTACAGGCAGTGTTATTAAAGGCACAGGAGTGTTTTTACGGATGCTCACTGCATTGTCAGGACTAGGACTAGAAAGTTTAAACCAACCTCCGCCCTTTAAAAAAAAAAAGGGCGAGTCAAATATAATAACTGTGTGTGCGGTGCTTATGACAGGCCAGGGAACCTTTGCAGTGAAACCATGGGCTATTATTGACGGGACAATGTGCTCTGAGAGCTGAAAGGGACAGAATGCGGTGCCTTGTTTACACACTGGGGCACTTCATAATGCGACCGCATGTACGTTTGTTTTTGTTTTTCTCTATAAAATGACAGCTTACTATTTAAGATGCTAACCGGACTGTCATGAATACCCACCTGGTTATCACATGCAAACATGAACACCATGCCACATTCTCATGCATGAGGGAGCAAAGACAAGGAGAGGAAGCCTAATGTGGACTTCTGTGGATGTTTATATGTGTACGTGAATTCGGAATATCAAACCTGTGATATTTCCTGTGTGAAATTTCAACAATTCACAGTGTTCACAAGTAAAATTATAGACAGACAATATAAACTGCAAAGTACAAACACTTTGTACTCAAAGCATTAAAGCTGAGGTTTTACTTAGGGTCAAAGGTATGATGAGGTAAGGACGGCACAGTTGATCTGTAGGGGTAGGAGGGGGGGCTATTTCAGGAGGAAGCAGGGGATTTCAGGTTTGGGATTTTCTATGAATCTAACTCCCAATCATACAAAATGAAGAGAAATCCATACCAGAAGTGCTTTTGAAAAAAAGCCATAGTGTTTATTTTTTTCCATTTAAAATACAAAAGAAAATAAATAAAGAAAAAAATGTTGACACCGATTTAATATTTGAGCCTAGATGAAGATTAGGGCACAAATCCCTCAAAAATATTCTCTAGCTAATCTAAACCTCTAATAGGCTGGTATTATTTCAAATCTCCAGTGATGCGGGCGCACTGTAGAGTTATGTAACATTAACTATTCTGGTCTCAGTAAAAAGCTAAACTGATAAGCAGATATATTAAAAATGGGGCACATTTTAAGAAATAACTGTTCCGTTACATGAAAGCAACGACTGCACCTAGAGGCATTTATCTAACGTGTCTTGCCTTCCGTTTCATGCTTCGGACTAAAATCTAACTGAAGCAGAGCAGGCTTGCATCACGAAATGTGTGAAAGGTGAAGCTAAAGGTTAAGACTGCACGGAGTTGAACTTGGCCACTTTTCCCCCAGCTTTGGAGCTCAGGCATTTGTGAAGTGTGCACACTCTGTTGGCAAACGGATGATATAAAAAACAAATGATGGATGGTGAGACATTTCACTGTAAGGCATGAACTGGAATTCTCCACAAGACGAACTTCACTGTGACGGTAAGGCTGGAAGAGTGACACCGGTGAGAGACAATACACAGAAATGGCATCAGATAACAATCGGACTACAGAGCAGGCGCTTTCCCCAAAAGAATAGAAAAAACATGTTCACACCAAACTCACAAGCTACGTTAATAAATAAGACTCCGAGCTGGACATTTTCATTTCACACAGGTTAAACTGAACAAGCTCTGTCAGCAATGCTGGTGCTCAATGGACAAAGCTGCCTGCAGATTGAGGGTCAGATTCTTCTTTTCGAGCGTAATTTGAAAGGGGCCGAGCCTCGTCTTATTCATTTGTGACCATGGTTTCTGAACCCGACCCTCAGTGGTTACAGGCAGCTCCGTCTCACATTAATAGTGCCCGTTTCACTCAGTGCTGCGCGGCATTAAGGAGCGTGTGCGAGAGCGCTGCTTGCAGCCTCGGAGGCTGGACCCCTCCCATTCCCACCTCCACAGTCAGGCTGCCTTTTGGCTGCCCTGTCCAGTGCCAGGGCCATGCTACGGGTCCTGGCCAGAACCTCCTCGAGCTGCCCGCGTAGCGCCTGGACTGAATCCAGCTCAGTGTGGAGAGCCTGGATCTTCTCTGATTTGCTGCATTGAGAGGAAAAACATGGGGGCGTAAACAACATAAAAACTATCCCTTATGTGACATCTGGGAGGTCACAGGGTGCACTGGCTGTGTGCTTACCCGTCGCTCTTATGAGTGTGTGTCAGGTTTTGGTACAGCCTCTTCTCCACCCTCAGGGCGTCGTTTAAGTCGTTGTATTCAGCCACTAACTGCTCCAACACGCACTGAAACGCCAAAGCAAGGTCATTTTTGGGCGACGCAGAAAAACTCTACAAACGGTCTGAACGATGTGAAATCTTACGCGGTGGTCGGTGCCGTCGTTCGTGGCGCCTGCCTGGGACCGGTGGTGAGAAAGAGAGGAACGCAGAGCCGAGAGCTCCTCCTGCAGGGAGAGGACAGGAGCACGAGTGAGACACCGGGGAGGGTCGGCGGTTTTTGTGGGCGCCCTGTCCCGGTCCGCAGACGCGCGGTTACCTGAGCCTCCACTTCTCTCTTCAGCACGAGCTGCAGCTCGTCCTTCAGGGCCTTCAGCTCCGCCTCGCTCTCCTGTGTGAATGGCTGCACAGCCTCTTCCTGGGCCTGAATCAGCTCCTGGGGCAGCAGCAGATTGTGACGGTTAGGCGTGAACACGACAAAAGCAGCAGAAATGTCAAAAGCAGGATGACCAAATACCTTGATAAAGGCTTCTTTCTCTTTAAGCAGTGTCCACAGATGCTCCGTCTCTCCTCCCGTCTCGGCCTCCTTGTCCCGTCTCAGCTCACACAGCTCTTGCTCGGTTTGCGTCAGCTGCCTGCGAAGCTCCTGCAGCTGGCCCGTCCGCTCGGTAATCACCAAGGAGAGCCTGTAGGAGTAGTCCTGACGGAGAAAGGGGGGCGATTCACCCTTTAATTGATGCGCTCAGGTCTGCCGCCTGCCAGCTTCTTGTCCACGCCGGGGGCGGCCGCCTACCTGCACGTACTGATCTTTAGAGCTGAGGGTGCTCAGCAGGTCCTGGACCTGCGCCTGGTGCTCGTCGGCCTGGCGGCTGCGGTCGGACAGCAGCTCCTGGAAGAGCTTCTCTTTGAGAGCCAGTCGAGCCTTCAGCTCCTCGGTGATCTCCGTAGGACCGGCGTGCACTCGGGCCACCAGGGCGGCGGTCAGCTCCTGTAGGCACGCACGAAACGGAAAAACGCCCAGAGGGAGCCGTGTCAGTGCACCTGCGGCGGTCGCGAAAAAACAGGTCTTGCTGGTTTGTCCGCCCCTTTTCAGGAGTGGAAACGCCCTTTACCTGCGTCTCCTGGCTGCGTGTCTGCAGGGCTGCCTGCAGCTGGCCGATGATGGCGTCCTTCTCCCGCTGGGTGTTTTTCTCCCTCTCCTCGCTCTGCTGCTTCAGCCACTGCAGATTCCGGTAGGCCTCGGCCGCCTGCTCCAGCTCCAGCTCCTTGCCCCTCACCAGGGCGTCCAGGCTCTGACCAACACAGGAGAGACACGGTTCGCGTTCAGTGAATGCGTGTTATTGACTGGACTTCTTCCCTTCCCCATAGTCGTGTGCTTTCTCGTCCCTCTCTTCTCTCCTCCTATCACTTCCTGCAGGTGTTCCTGGCTCTGGAGCTGTGGATCTGTGGTTGGGAGTCTCCTGCTGCCCCCGTGGTCCTACACAACTACTGTTCTTAGTCCTATTGCCATTATTACTGCCATCATTAACAGTACTATCAATTTCTGTACCATTTTTCACCCAGTCTATAGAAACACTACCTTTGCTTGTCTGTACCTCTATGTATTACTGCGTAAGCTGCCTCCCACTGCTTCCTTGGCTCTCTGTTGCCCTCTCTCTCTCTCTCTCTCTCTCTCTCTCACCCCCAACCGGTTGAGGGAGATGGCCGCCCACCCTGAGCTATGGTTATGCTTGAAGTTTCTGACTCTTAAAAAGGTAGTTTTTCCTTGCCTGTGTCGCCTAGTGCGTGCTCTTGTTGGGAAATGTTGGGCTTCTGTAAATAACTTCAGGGAAGAGTCTGCCCTGCTCTGTTTGGAAAGCGCTGTGAAACAACTGTTGTTGTGATCTGTCGCTATATAAATAAAACTGAATTGAATTGAATCTGAGGCGCTTCTGGGGTGGGAGCGTACCGCGATGGTCTCCTCGTTGTTGGACAGGATGCAGCGGAGTCTCTCCAAGTCGCGTTCCTTTTCCCTGAGGGCCAGCTGCAGCGTCCTCACCTGGCCGTCGCGCTCCTCCAGACAGCGGAACTTGTCGTCGATGGAGCGCTGCGGGAAGCGGAGAGGGAGGGGAGGTCATTACACGCTCGCTTCTCAAGCCCCTGACCGACTCCTGCCCTTTCAGTCTTTTTCTCGAAAGCCCCCTCTGGCATTGTGTCCATGTGTGTGCGGTTTACCTCCAGAGCTCTGTCCCTTTCTTTAATCCGTTCCCTCAGTTTCTCCAGCAAGGAATCTCTATGTTGGGAACCTCCTGTCGACTCTAAGATCTCCGAGTACTCCTGCAGGTAGGAAAAGCAGACAGGATCAAACATTTGCCAGCGCCTGTGTGCGTACCTGCACACGTCTGTGCTGAACAGCGGCGTGTGCGGGGCCGTGCGGGTCACCTGCAGCTGCTGCTCCTTGTCCTGCAGGGAGCGTTTGAGCTGTGCGATGCTCCCGTCCTTCTCCTGCATCGCCGCGTGTTTTTCCGCCTCCTCCAGCTTCAGAGCTGCTTCTTTGGCTTGGAGCTCGGAGCGAACCTTCTGGAGGGCACTTCGCAGGTCCTGCCGCAGAGAGGCGAGAGGTTATACCTGCTTCACCCCCCCACTCCATCATACGACTGCAAATTCCAAACCCAGCTTACCTGGTTGTGTTTTTCAGTGACCTCCCTGTGCTGCAGGGCCTCTTGTAGGTCAGAGTTGAGCCTGTCCTTAAATCTCAGTAGGTTGTCTCCTTGCCTCTGGCTCTGTCTCAAACTCCTCTGGCTGGCCTCCAGCTCCAGGCCCAGAGAGAAGAGGGAGCTCTGCACCCTGACCAGCTCGCTCTGTAGCCCGGAGAGCGTCAAGGACTCACCCACCCCTCCCGGAACCTCGAAAAAGAATGATCGGGTGACCGAGATCAGACAGCGTGAGACGCGGCCTTTCTCAAAGAGTGTTGAGGACAGACTCTGGGTTTACGCCGGATCTCACCTTGTTTTTAGAGAGCTGGTTAACATGGGCCAGTTCTTGCAGCTTACACAGAGTGGTGTTTTGTCCTTCAATTAGCTGGTACAGCTCCTGGGCCTTGGCAGAGAATTAATGACAGGAAATGAACATGTTCTTTAAAAAAACCAAAACAAACACAGATGTCATATTTGTTCTTATCTACATTAAACACAAACCTCGCTGTCTTTGGTGTTGATGGACTCACTGAGGCCCTGAATAGTTCTTTCCTGACTCTGAGTAGCCTGGCGAAGCGAACGCAGCTCATTCTCCATCTCGTTCAGCTTCTCCTGCAGCTTCTATGAACGGAGAACAGGAAGTTAGCCGTCGGCAGACTTCAGACACACTCTGACGGAGGCGAAACCGAACTTCGATTTTCGGGGGCCGCACCATGTTGTTGGCCTCGCTTTCGTCGATCTTGGCCTGCAGGGACTGGACCTGGAGCTGGGCTTTCTGCAGCTCGCTGACACACTGACCAGCCGCACACTCGTATTGGTTGAGCTGGCTCTGCTGCTCTTCGACGAGGTTCTGCAAAGAATAAACCAGGGGTGAGAGTTTAAACCTGCAGCAAATCTAGCTGATTCTTTGTCAAATAAAATTCAAAAAGACATCGAATGAACGGAAAACACACTACCTTTCACTAAATACAACGGGAATGGATTTCTGTGTTTCTGCACGCAGCGTGTGGTGTGTTACAGAATTAAACAAATTCTTCCTGTGCTTTCATTTTTGGGCTTCTTCTGTCAGATATCACTATTAAATAGTGCTACTAGAGTAGCCAACCAGGGCTGAGAGGACAGGGTGGTCTGATGTTATGTGGATCACTTTGCCTCAAGGCTTCTGGGGGGAAAAGTAGGCCAGTAGTGGAGTCACTGTGACTTAATGTCTCACTTTATCTAACCTACTTAAGTCAGCAGTATGTTCTTATGGACCACATTCTCCTCATTAGGATAGGGACAAAATTAAGAGTTAATAGCAAAACCTTCATAAAAGGACACCAGTTTGTGGGACCTGGGATTGGTATTGCAAGCAAATCTGTAAGGAGATTTTTTTTGATGCCTCGAAGCATTCAACAATCTAAATTCGGAGTCAAAGGACATCGGTCTAATGGTCTTTTGAGTCGATCTTTGATGACATTAGGAGTGTCCTCATTGTGGGTGGACGCTCGCGCTTGTTAGGTAATTAGGCCTCGCCATGTGCTGCTTACCTACACCTGGCTGCACTGCAGCACATGATGTTTCCACACACGGAGGACTACACACACACATACACACACACACACTCCTGAGTCAAAGCTCTTTCAAGAGGCTGTGGGTAGAACAAGTGACGGACAGCTGCATTATAAGGCTTAAAAGAAAAATCAAGAGTGGTGGGAACATCAAAGCCTGTGCCGCTTCTCCGTCCCAGGTGCTGCAGAGTTGCAAAGGCAAAATTCAATACTCATCATCCTGCAGTGGAGAAAACCTGCTTTTCAGCGCCCATTGTTGCTCTAGTTAAGGTTTTATACCTTGTGAGGGGTTGGGGGAGGATACTCTTTGTATAAATCTTCCAATAAATCCTCCACATCGGCCAGGTTCAGCTCCTCGTCCTCCCCAAGATCGAGCCTGATCAAAGGGGTATCCAGCTCTGGTGTCAGCTCTGCCAGTTCTCCCTCTGGGGTTCCGTAAGACATTCCCACAACAGAATCTGAGAAGCCAAATCTTGTGACCCCATTAGTGGAGCTCCGTCGGCGCAAAACCGGCAGCTTGCTCCCCTTGGCGCTCCGAACTGGCCTGTAGACCGTGTAGTTTTGCAATAAACAGAGGGCTAGAGAGAGGTCGGGTGCGGGTGAGGTCTGGCCATGTGGCGTCTCCTCAGACAGAGAGTCAGACAGATGGTCTTCGGATGCTTCTCTGGAAGACCTCAGCATCACATCCTTTACAGTTCCGGGATGAGCGTACTCGTCTCCGGCCATCTCCAGGGATGCGACGGAGGGGCTGGAGCTGACTCGTCCGGCCAGAGTGCGATCGCTGTCGGACATCCTGGAGGGGTGCTGGGATCCGGGGACTAGAGTTTCAGAGGACGGGCCATCTTCTGAATCTTCCACATTTCCTCTCTCAGCCTGTCCTCCTCCTCCTCCCGCCACACTGCCGCCAATAACACTGGCCGAGTATCTGGTCGATGGCCCGCAAGAAATACTCCTGGCCAACTTCCTGGGCACCTTACACACCGCTTCATAGTCGGAGTCAGCCACCCGCCAGTAGGAGCATCCGCGACACCTCCTCGGCGTGCTGGGCGTGCAGCGGTGCGAGCCCGCGGCGGCGGCGGCCTCCGACCCGGGTCCGGCAGGGCTCTGATGGTGGTGCTGGTGCGGGCAGCCCGGGCCGTCTTCAGCCCAGGACTCGTACAGCGAGTAGACTAGGTCCTCCTGCAGCAGGGCGCAGTACTTGGCGTGGGTCAGGCCCGAAATGTCCACCATCCCGTCCCCTGACCCCTCACTGGGCCCGGTCGAGACCCCTGGAGCTTCCTCCGAATTGGTTTTCCGGTAGAGTCCACCGATGCACTGCCTGAGGCGGTGCTTCTCCTGCAGGAGCCGCTGCAGCCGCTCGATGGACAGGGCCTCCACGCGGGCGATGACCGTGTCGAAGCGGTACATGCGGTCCAGCATGAAGGTGCACTTGGAGCAGGCGAACTCCCCTCTGCCGTCCCGGGTCAGCTCTTGGCCCAGGGCGTGGGAGAGCAGCACCTGGAGGTTCAGTTTGGAGGCCGGGTGGAAGATCCATCGCCTCTGGTTGCCACAGAGCTCCCTCCCACAGATGCGACAGCTCTCCTTCATCTTGAGATCCAGCATAGCCCGCCGCCAGTCCTCTTGATTCTGCTCCTCTAACACACCAGGACGCACGTGCAGCTGCGTCCTTGTAGCATATTTAATCTTCTATATACAACCGAAGCAGCCTAATGTCAAGGTTAAGGTAAAGATACTGCCTCGCATAAGTCATTTCATGACACTTGTATCTGCACAGGAAATTCACTCATGGATTAAATCAGGCAAATTTGTGAGGGATACTCTCTCGTGATGTTCCTGAGGGCTTGGCGGTCAGATGTCCGTCCGTTAAGGCTCCCCGTGCGTTTGCTGGCGCAGGTGCATCGGTACTATGGCGCACCCGGGTTCCGGCTCTTCGGTCGGATACGGTGACCCACAGCTTGATACGAAACATCAACAGCCCGGCGTTCCGCATTTCCAACCGGCACCGCACGCGCCTCTGCGCCACCTCAATCGGTCTGTCACGCGAGCCTCACCGCGCGCGGCGCCAGGTTCACCATGACCGGGAAGCGGCTTCCGTCCACCGGCAGATACACGGAGCGGCGGCGCTAACACCTGCCCGGTGTCGTTGTCCGAAAGCGAGTCTTTTCGGTCATTTTGGGGGCTAATAAAAACGGAAACTCCGAAAACCACGCGGACCGGGCTCAGAACGCCGCGGCGTCGGGGATCCTCCGGCCAGATAACGATGTGGCTGGCTGAGACAGACCTGCAGCGGTGGAGCGCACCATTCTGGGAAAACGGGGGATCAGGGAGTCCAGCGCAGTCACACAGGGATGGCCAGAGACTACTAATAACGATAGCTTATCTTTTAAACTCCACTTTGCTATGTAGAACACAGATAAATATCCAGCCCCAGGAAAGACATTTCTTTGGTTCGTGTTTACTGGGGGAGGAGAGAGAGTGCCATTCCCCTGGGAGTTTGCTACTTCCTCCCGCCCGGTTCGCTAAGCTCGGTGCGCCTGACTAAACAGGTGAAATGCTCAGCAGCGTGCAATGCGAATTGAATGACCTACAGAGAAAATTCTGCCCCTATAAGTTGTTTATGTATAAATAGAAGAAAACGATGGATGCTTCTTTGAGGTCATTGTTATCCTAAAAGTATATGCCTGCCAGATTTTGATTGCTTTGATTAATTTTGATTGCTGATCAACTGTTTTGGTCTGTTTACTGATCTAAATAATGATTTTTACCTCTAGAATAATCATTCAGTGTCTTTTCTTTATCAGTCAGATTGAAACAGATGCTCAAATATTTTTAGATCCTTATCTTTGTGGGGTTTTTTGTGTATTCTGTCTACATGGCATGAATGACAAGGACATGCTGTTTGACTTACTAACCCTAATAAAAAATCACAAGACATATTGATGATATTGCATGATTACACTAATTTCTATCTTCTTAGAAACTAGCCTAACAAGCAATTGCTAATGTTTCATGATTTTTTTTCATATGTCCTGTTACCATTGGTGCTACATCAATGATTTGCTTGTGATGATCAAACAACCGTATCTTTATTCTGCATTTCCCTGTGCAAGTTAATCTCTGCGGCGATCATGAGTTTTATTTTCCAAACAGATGGTCACACTCATCCTGTGCTTTAGACCTGCTGGCGGTTCTAACTGCTGTCTAACTGCTGGTTTTTAACATTTTACTGAGCCTGAATTAGATTCTTTCTATTAAATGTGTGCAGACAGGCACAAGTAGGAAGAATGCAGGTTACTATTTTTTTCAGAATAAATTTGTTGTGAAGACAAACAAATGTTGCATTAAACAACAGTTTTAGATGTTTTCATTTAACCATTGTAAGTCTTGCATAAGGAAATTTGGAAATAAATTTAAGACGCAGTTTCACAATTGATTGATTTCCTGCCTTCTGGTCCTCTATGCAGCAGTCATGTGTTACAAGTCTGCAGTGTCTGGGGAGATAATTAAGTGCTCTAATGACTGGTGTCGGTCTGAAAACGACACACAATTTGATAGCTGTGTCCGTGTCTCCGAGCACTCAAGATCGACCCAGCCTCTTGACAATCAGGTTGAAATCAGAGCCGCTAAACTGCTAACCAGGGAAATGCCTGCTGCACCCATGCACCATGGGAACCTACAAGAAATGCAGGCACAGAAACAGACACACATTTATACAAGACTCCGGTGATACTGATCCTATATCTCATTTGATAGTCAACAAAATACACTAACAAATGTGGGAAGCACAGTCAAGAACTGGTGATGCAAAAAAGGTAAATACATATAAGTGAGTCCATTTTTGAGCTGCAGAATGAAAAAACACTAATCTTTTTTGGTACACTGGTCTTCACCTTTGTAAAAACTGATGTAGAAATCTGTCATTCAGGTCACATGAATATTAAAAAAGTAAACACAGAAAAATATTTGTTAATAACTCAGTTTAGAGTAGGCTTAATTATTGTCTTTTTCAACTCTCTTCACAGAAGCTTTTCAGCTGATTAGTTTTGTGTACATATCTAATGGGTTAAATTTGCACTCTCGGGTCAAGGTACTCAAAATGACCTTGACTGAGCTCAGATTACTTTCTTAGCTCTTAGTAAGTGGTGCTTGGATCCTACAAAGCACCACTTACTAAGCTGACAATCACCATACTCAGATTTGAAAAATATCACCTGTACTGACAAAAAGAAAAAAGAAAAACTCATGCCTGGGCACTAGGTTTTAAATTTAAAGGATCACTCATCACGTGTAAATTACAATAGTCACACCATTAAACGATTTTCCGACTTCCTCTTGAAGTTAAATAGCTTTTCACACTGAACATAGACTCAGCTTTGTTTGTTTTCAGTGCACACACACAGAAGCGTACCCTCTCATGCATCTATTTACTTCCAGTTGAAAACTAACCAGAGAGCTTGCTTGGCAAGCACATTTGCATTCTTCATCCAAAAATCATTTACAAGTTAAAAACACTGCAGAGGCAGCCTGAAAAAAACTAGCCATAGCCAAATAACAAGGCACAGGGTTAGTCACTGCAGAGGAGTGTAAGATAAACATGTCTGAACTGTAATGATTATCTGTCTATGGGAACACAAAAAAGGTTCAGTGTCTGTGTTAGATTGATGTCAAGGTATTGCCCCCCCAGCAGTACTTTCATTAGATATCAGGACAGTTCTGTGTCCTTGGGGATGTCACTGCAGACATAGCTTGTAAATGTAACATTCTTGTGCTTTTTCTGTTGAAATAATCCTACTGTGTGCTTTCACAGGAAGCCTGTCATTATGTAGCACTCACTGAATTCATTACACTCAATGGTTTAACAAACCAACAGTTGTTTTTGTGTCACGTTCCTTCTTTGTTTCAGCTGAAGGAGTTTGTGCTCAGTCAGAATCACAAGAGGTCACAGAAGACTGCACAAAGGCAAACTTTCAGCTCACAACAGGATGTTTCACTCAATGTTTACTTAAATTTTATCGCAACTCTATGAACAACACGCTCCGTCAGCTAGAACATAAGGACATCTTTGTTCTTTTATTACAGTGAGTAGTTGTCCTGATTTTTGTACCAAATGTTCTGCAGAGATGTAACCATTTAGTGACATTCTGAAAGCTGTTCTTTTTAAAAATTTGAAGGAAAGTATAATTCACTTAGATGCTCTGATCTGAAAAGTAACCATGAAAAAATACGTACAGTTTGTATACATAAACATTTTCTTTTTAATCTATATGAAGCACTGCAACGTATTTCAATTAACTAACTTGTTAAGTACAAGTTACTCAGATATGTGTGTTTTATCTCCACTTGTCCATTAGGAGGCAGAGTCAGTCTGATGAGGCTCACTGCACATGGAGGGCGTGATGTTATACTGTACTGTTCATCCATGCATAAGTCATTCAAAGCCGCTACACTTTTTCCAGCAAAGATTTTTTCCACATGACTTGCAAATTGTTTACAAATGTTCCACATCTACAGTATGTATTCATATGTGTAATGCCTTTTCAAAGGTGAATGATTGAGGGGATTTTACTCTAAATTTGTTTGCAAAAAATTACAACTACAAATACAGTCACAATGTCAGGCTTTGAATATTCCATCACATGCAACAAAGAGTATCATCAGATGATTAAGGGAGAAACTGGACACAGTTCTGTGAGCAGGGTATGGTGTCAAAATCCGATATGTCTTCTGTAACATTATATATTGTATGACTAGGCTTTCAAATCAATGCATTCCTGTTTTGTTTACTTTTTACACAATGCAACACCTTTTTAAACTGGAGTTGTACTGAATTGAACTATTAGTATATTAATAACCCATCACCAAGGCTGGATTACGGACCGGGCCAGCGGGGCCGGCGCCCGGGGGCCCCAGGGGGGCCCGAGACCAAAACTGTTTCAACACATACGATACAATACATTGTTATTTCATAACAATGGTATTGCCCCTACCAGGGACCTCGGACTGATTTCGAGGGCCCCTACCAGGGGCCTGTGACTGATTTCGAGGGCCCCTACCAGGGACCTCGGACTGATTTCGAGGGCCCCTACCAGGG
>JABUIW010000217.1:8573372-8586560 GCA_013363375.1 Menidia beryllina
GGCCCCTACCAGGGACCTCGGACTGATTTCGAGGGCCCCTACCAGGGGCCTCTGACTGATTTCGAGGGCCCCTACCAGGGGCCTGTGACTGATTTCGAGGGCCCCTACCAGGGGCCTGTGACTGATTTCGAGGGCCCCTACCAGGGGCCTCTGACTTACCACATGCCCCGGGTAAGGGTGCTTTTAGCGGGCCCCACATGGATCCCAGCTAGTATGCTTAAAAGAGGTGGACTCTAGCTCGATCCACATGTAGTGTCATAACCGCTTAAATTCATTCACAATCCACAACAGCATGGTTTGTAAAAATCTTTTTTTTTTGGGGGGGGGGGGGGGCCCTGGGCGAATTCTTTGCCCCGGGGCCCAGACTACCCTTAATTCGTCCCTGCCCATCACTGTTGAGAATGATTATACACAATCATCAAATTTAACAAAGCAGTTCACATACCTGCATCTCCTGTTCAATGCGCAATCGCTCTTGACCCAGTTCTTCCTGATAAAACTGTGTAAAAGAAGAGGGATAATAAACTCATTGGACTGACCAAAATGTATTCTTATGATCTTTTTTTATTTGTGCAGGGTGGATACACATGGAGATCAACAATAAACCTCTAAGACTGTCAAAAGATTGGTCACACCAGAGGACCTGATGTGAGATGAACCACGCATATCTGTCTGTAATTAATTCAGGACAACATAATGTGTTTGTAGCCTCAAATGAGCCTGCGGAGTGCCACATGTGCTGCTTCAGGGGCCTCTTTTGGGAAAAGGCATCTCACCAGAGGATAGAGTCTGTCCTTTTATCCCAGTGAGGTCCACTGGGATAAAATAAGAGATAGTTCTGCAACTCCGTAAATAAATTTGTCTAGATACAGAAAAAAATCTGACAACAATATATTTACTTCTAAGGTTTATACTTTTCTGCAATTTAGACACAGAGAAAAATCAGTATGCTCAGTTAGCTAAATATAATCCAAGAGGAGCTCTTTAATAGGTGAGAATATAAGTGATAAATGAAGAATCCCACCTCCACATCCTTGTCCTTCTGCAGCAGAGATGAAGATAGCTCCTCAACTTGCCCTTCCAGTTCTCCCACCCGGAGGGTGAGCAATTTCTTCTCTCCAGATAGCTCTGTAACGAGGGCGTCCTTGGAGCGAAGCTCCTTAGTCAATTCCTTTATTAATCTGAGCACAAACAGGGGAACAGTCAGTGCCACAGAGAGAAGGATTACAGCGGTTTCCTGTCCACAAAGATGGATGTCTAATCGATTTCTCAACGTTCTGCACCTGTCTTTGCTGGTGCTGGAGGGCCTCTCATCTTCAGGGATCTCCTCCATGTTGGTGTCTAAGGAGACAAGCGAGGCATGGGATTGGGATCCAGCCAGCGAGGCCACACGCTCAGCCTCACTGCGCGCTAACTGGGCCTCCTAAAAGACACACACATACAGAAGCAGTTCCCACGGGTGAGGATGAGCTTGTGTGTGAGTAGCGTTTGCAGACGGGACGGACTGACCAACCTCCTGCAGGAGCTGGATCTTTGCCTCCAGCACCTGCTGCATGTGGTCGATTTCCTGCTGCCGCTCCTGACATCGTCTCTGCAGCTCTTCCTCATTGTGACTGGTCAAGCTCTCTGCTGTTGTGCTGGACAAAAACACAGTTCTTGTCATTACCAATCAATGGTAACAAATGATGATTTAATTTCTGAATGATTTAACCAATGCTTAGGACAGTGGCTAAATACGAAATATCAGTTTTTATAACCAACAATTTTTCCTACCTTTTTACTAACTTCATCAATTGTTGGGGAAATTAAACCGTACTCTCTGTTATGTATAAACTAGACATATATTTGTGCCATTACCAATTTTTGTTCAGTTCAACACTTCATTTCTTACTTTGTTCTTTTCTGGTGTTTTTTTCTGGTAAAGTACAGACCAGTGCTGTAACAATGTTTCACGTGTTGGAAACATAAAGTGGTTCGTTTCAGGGGTTCTAAATAATCATTCATAAACTCATAAAAGTTTAATCTTTTGTCAGAAACGGCTTCTCATCAAACAATTTAAGTCACAGATATCAAATTAACGCTGTTGTGTAATTTCAGCAGAGATTTTATTTGAGAATGCGTCATAGTTTTTTATCATCAGAAATAGTGTTTATGTCCACACAAATATCAGAGGGGTCAATTTTAGGATGTAATGGAGACCTCAGTGAGAGTCAAGATTATAGTATGATGTCAGTTCTTTCCTGTCTGCTGTAGAGCTCATGATACACGCTTTCACTTGTCCACTTATAGCAGACATTAAATAAGAGTAGCCTGATGTCATCGAGTATTCCTGAAATACAGAAGTTATCTCAGAGTGATAGAGCGAAAAGATTTATGTTTTTGTAAACAATGCACGTGAAATGAAGTCTTACTCGTTTGGCGAGTAACCCAGAACGGGAATTATTAACTTCAACCGGAAGCTTTTGAGTTTGCAGAGTGAAGTCACACAGATGAAAATTTGTGATCATATCATCAAGTGCATGATCTTTAAATTTTAGTCTGACACATCCCGCTCCTCTCCTCACACTTGAGGTGATTCATGATAACTTCCCTCTCTCGACTGAATTGTTTCACTTAGTCAGTCAACAACTGCATCCCAGAATTCCTGCTCCCAGAATGGCACACGCCACCCTGTCGCCATGAGTCCTCTTCTGGGCGCTCTCTATGCACCTTTTTAACTTCCTCCACCATATGCAGCAGCTCGGATAACTGGGATATTTTGAACCAGTCTAAGCAATGTCTGTCTCATGGACAAGTGTCCTTCTTGTAAAGTGAACATGGCTCTTAAGTTATCCAGACAGCCCACATACCAAACTGTAACCGCTTTAAGGGGAAAAAGTCATAAGAAAGACTGCAAGGTAATCTATCCGCAGCATAATTTGAGCATCTGTTCACATCTGTTTTTTATCCCGTCATTACTACAGAATCGGAATAGTAGTAATCAAGAAATGTGTTTCTCCATCCCAACAGCACCTACGCAGTGGAAACAGCACTATCTGGTGGCAGCCAGAAATCTACTGCAGTAACAATGCTGAATAATGAAGGCCATAGTTTAAAGTTCCCAGCTGGAAAATCAGATGTCCAGCCGTGGAAGAAAAAAAATCAAATTTTTGGAATATTCACAACACCAGAAATAAAGAAATTCTAATCATATATTAGCAGAGTTCTTATAAGACATAGAAATTAAGATCAGCAGAACGTCTTGAACATTTTCTAACAGTCCACAGTATCATGGCATCATACAATTCCTTTCCCATTCATGAATATTGAAACATGAATGTTGATGTGATTTAATACCCAGGTCAAACTATAACTGTAGCTCGACTTAACATGTCAGCCTGATGAGAGTCAAAAGCAAAAATAACTGCCTTTAAATACATTCCTTGTTATAAACTGCATGTAATGAATCTGTAGACCATCTTGTGATGGGATTAAACCAGCTCAACCTCAAAAAGCTCCCTGATCACGCCTATCTTCTGATGGACACCTCATTTGGTGAGTCACAAAACAAGATGGAAGAAGAAGAATGATGGACAGAGCAGGGGTGTTCAGTGGGGGCCCCTGTTAAAGCTGCTCTTCAGAACTCGTTTTGGTCCACACCCACTGAACTTGGCTTTCATCTTTCCCACCAATATGGCTGACATGACACTTTATGTCATGATAAAAATAGTCACATAGAGAGAAAACAATACTATTAATGTTCTGTCCTTCTGTCATAAGACTCACAGTTTTCCAGTTTATTGCCAAAACCCAGCTTGTCCTTTTCTTGACGCTACAATTGTGGGGTCAGGGTAAAATGTGTGACTTGAAGCAGTTAAGTTAAACTGTCATGTGTAGTTGAACCATGTCAACAAGCAGTTGGAGAAGTGAAGTCTTACTGCAGTCACATGAGAGAAATGCTCTGAATCACAGCTAATCTCAAGATGGAACACAGAACAAAAATCCATGGATGGACTTTAATTCCTACACTTTGACAGATTACTTTCATAACTGTAAGGTTTAAGAGTGGTTTACAGTAGACGAGTAGTAATGTATCAGCCAAACAGTATATTACTGTTTTGATAGCAACAGAGATTCAGACTGGAAAACCTTAAAGTATTCATCATATTCTGGCAGAGGTGGGCAGTAATTATCGGGGTCAATTGTGAACTTACAGTGCTTTATCCAGAAGGTCTTGTTTCTCCTGGAGCTCCTGCTTCAAGCTCTCTACTTCCACCTTCAGCTCGATGTTCTGCGAAAGAAGAAAAGCAAGAGCCAGTCAACCAATCATCCATAAAGTCAAACAATCATCAGCGTCAGAGGGACATCATCAGCATGGTGCTATTTGTTGCTATTTACAGTTTAGTATCAGGGATTGTTGTTAGTTTAAATATCCTTAAAGATACAAAAAAAAGAAGCACAGTTAGGGCCAATATCCTAGAGAAAAGGTGCTTTTAGGTCTTTTAGAGTTCAGATTTGATGCCCCATTAGTTGTGCCACCAGAACACAGTACTAACACCCCAGAGCTTTTTCTTGCCTACAGGAACATATGTATTTCAGATAAATATCATAACGATATAAACATCATCAGCATATTCATGAAGTTTTTTCTACATCAAAGGCTCACATATGTGTCACTCTCTCAGTTTCCTCATCTCGTCGCTCATCAGACTGTGATCACTCTCTTGTATAAATCAGGGCCGGTGGGCGTTGCGTGTCATCAGTGCAGGACATCTGACCCTGCTGTCATGGCTGGTATATTTAGAGCTGGAGAATTTGGAGCAGCTCAGATACTCACTCACGGGGCCAAAGGCTGAACTCAACAGTTTGTTTACCTGCTGGAGTCCAGAGGGGGCATTTGAGGGGATAATAAGGGCTATCACATAGGGCTACGTGACAGAGGATTTAAACAGAGGGTACAGTGGGGCTCATTCTTTCCACTCTGACCAAAGAAAGAAAAGGAGAGTAGACGCGTTTATGTTTATTTGCATGGAGATGCTACTCCCTCAAGTCAGATTTTTAACATTTATTTGGACCCTATCATGAGGCACGTCTCTCTCTGCCTGTGAAGTCCACAAAGAACATGCAGCAACAGCATGATTGATTGGCTTGTTGACTGACTTGGATCAGACACTTATCTTAAAAGTTTAAATATAAGAACTTTGCCCTTTAAACTCAGATTCATAACATCATTCTTACAGCCGAAATTCTGCTCAGAAATTATTTATAAGCGCCTCTGAATGATATGAAGCTCAATGGAGCTCAAATCAATATAAGCTGCACATACATTAAAATAAAAAAAATATTCATTTAAAGCCATAATCTGCTAGCATCCACTGGAGCGCACTCCAAAGCTATTATTTAAGGTATATCTGTTTCTAACCTTCAATTGGCCGTGTCTCATATCTCATATTTCTAAAGCTGAAGAGCTCTTTATGTGTTCTTTAACTAAGAAATAGTTTGTCTGATTCCCACACTTGACTGCCCACTGTCCTTTGTGTCTGCATTTGGGTCCTTTATGAGCTCCAACCTGGAAAGTTATTGTCTCACAGTGTACTGAGTTTTGTGAAAAGATGCATTGCAGACTGGTCTTTCAGATGTAATGTGTTTAAGCTTGTCTGTTTATTTTGATCATTATTCCATTAGCATCACAACTGATAGTGTCACTGATTATTACTAATAATCAACCCCGTGTATTTCAATTAACACAAACTCAAATAACAACACTCCGTGTTTGAATGCATAGAGAATCACCACATTATCAATGTGAGAGAATGACTGTTAAACATTGCAAAAAAGGCAACAATGTGACAATTCTAAAACAAATACTTAAATAAAACAATGTTGAAACACTGCATGCTGTCTTTTCAGCCCCACATTCTGCAAAGCCACTGCTCTTAGCTGACTTGCCAAGGCAATGGAAATGAATAGTGTTACACACACGAAGGAAGACCGAGTATTCCTGTTTGTGTGCCAACAACGTGGTTTACAGAAAGCCATCTTCTCATCAGGAAAACTGTTCTATATTTAGACACCCATCTCTGTGCACCTGCTACTTTTTACCTCTCCTGGTTTGCGGGCGCTCAGCAACAGCTCCACTTTTAACCCCAAGGAGAGAGACACCCAGCTGGACGGCCACACGTGAAACAAACACACTTGCAACAATGTGACTGAGCATCTGATAGCGAGCCAGTATCAGGGACTGTGATGACCCTCTGTTTAGTTAATCTGACTGTGTCATTAGCTCTCTGGTAATCAACTGCAGCTTCAGAAGCTTCTCATTTTTGACGATCAGCTAATTTTCAAAGAAAATGAGACATTTTCCAGAGTTCGCTTTCATTTAATGAGACAATTTAGTCATGGTCAGATAAAACATCTGACATGAGAATAAACGAGAAGTGAAACCTATCAACACGTAGAACGTATAGGTGGTGTCCTGAACTCATCTGAATCCATGTGATGAATAAATCAGCACACTGAAGCCTGATCTATTAATAGAAATATTTGAGCCCACGGGGAGATCACTATGTGCTGAGGTCTTACACAACTAGTCTGCACTGTGGTACACCGAAAGGGCTTTAAGAGAGGACGTGAATTCTTCCACTCAAATGTGAGGCGAAACAAGCATCTATTCAGGAAACAACAACAGAAAAATTCCGAACCAATTTCTCAGATTAACCTTTGGTCAAACAAATGTGTGAGATTGTGAAGCTAAAGGAATAAACTCAAATTGCATGTCTGTTCAATGTGGGATCAGTTTACTCAATCACTGCTGGTATGCAGCAATATCAGAAGATACGTGGAAGTCAGCACGGGTCTTGTTTGGCTAGATCAGGCAGCCATTTAGTTTCTACTGTTGAGCTGTAGCTGATCAGAAGGGATTTAGAATAAAAGGAGGACGAAAGGACAGCATTTTAATTGGTAACTCTCTGTCTCTTAAACAGACAACAGCTGAACTGTGTCACCTTACTTAAAAAACTGCAGCTTTACATGGATATATGTAAAAACATATAGAAATAAAACAATGAAATGCTCATATATGTTTGCATTTTCTAGGCTAAAATATAGATTACATTCTTTTAAAACCTTGTGTCAGTGATTAATTATGAGCATTGTGAGTATGTATTTATTTAGAAATGGACAGCTCACTCAGTTAATGCATAAACATGTTTGCTGCACATTTGATATATTGGCAGTAAAATGGACCAAAAATCTGTTAAATATATCATAGAGGTCATTTAACACCAAATGCATATTAAATGGTGATGATGAATGACCAAATTAGTGCTGTTTTGAGGTGTCAAAAATAAACTATTTTAATCTGGTTGCAGCCTCTTAACAAGTCTAATGGTGAAGTTATTTTACCCAGTATTTGGAAAGAAGGCCAACAAATGCTAAAGAGGCCCTGTACAAATCTTAGTATCAGAGCCAGTTTGACCTATGCAAGCGCTTTCAAAATTCTGGCAAAAGCTGCTTCTTACTCTTTCACAAGTTAAAGTATGCGTCTTTAAGTGCAATTGCATGAGCTACTGTTGAAAAGTTAAAGTCAACTAAGAAAATGTTATCTTCACAGAAATTAAACAGGCCTTTAAAAACAACAACCGGTAACTGTATGATGGACACATAGTTTTATGGCCAAAAATCACTCAATTGAAGTTTGCGATGCATCATTTAAGTACCAAAAAGTACAGTACAGTGTTATTTGCAAGACAAAGGTGTAAACCTCATGACAAGCAGTTGTTTTTAAAAGAAAGATAAACCCAAGAATATAACTTTGTTGAGGATTAAAAACCAAAGAATAAACCTTTATAGATAAAATAACATAAAAATATATATATATTCTTATATTCTGCAGTACAGGACCAGTCCATAAGTTTCTTGACACAAATGCAATAATAGTTGCAAAAAATAAACTTCTCGGGTGAGAATATCTTAATCGAATTTGACCATCAAGAATAAAAAATATGCAAACATTGGTATGAATTTACATTGAAGAGCTAAAATTAGGACCACAAACATGCAGGAACGGCTGTCTTAAACAACCACCAGCTGTTTATTGTCAAAAGAAAAATCAAGACTGATCACTTCAGGGTAATAGTAGCTGGGACAACAACAAAAAAAGTTTTTAAAAAAGTAAAAATTCCATATATATTAAAAATTTCAAACTAAAATTCTTTATGTCAGCAACTCAAAGCCAACTCCCTCTGTGTTGGAAGAAATACTCTCATGCTTCTATTTTTTGGGTAATAAAGGTTCACATTGTGACTAAGGGCAACCAAAACGGTCCCTATTGTTGCAAAACAGATATGAAGTGCTTTTCTACTCACAGTACGATACACATCCTCACTGCTCTCCTCGTACTTCTGCTGAATCCTCTCCTCCAGGAAGTAGATGCGGAGCTTGAGGCTGAAGTTCTCCTTCTTTAGGTCATTCAGGTGCTGTGATAGGGTACGGTAACCGTTAGACATGACGGTCGAAAAGCACCCACACTGCTTCAGATGTCCATCATAGATCAGAAATATACAGTCGCCTTGGACCTCTCCGCTTCGTGTGCGAATGGGATGTCCATTTCAAAGCAAAGCGACCGTCAGGGCTTGTCCATGAGTCCAGTAAGAGTCTGACAGTCTACTGTCTCCATAAGAGCGCACTGTCACAATAACTAAATTATGTATCAAACTATGCATAAAGTCCCATTCTAGCCCCTAACAAGCTGTAGGACACTACAGCACACAGACTAAAACTAACACGTGCACACGCAAACGTCTCTCAGGGCGTTTGCAGTGCAGAGGGCCACTGCAGCCCAGCGGTCAGAGATGCAGCCGTGGCAGCTCCATGGTGTGCTGTGGTCTGCCCGCGGATGGGACAGAAGCATATTTTACTCTAGGGGAGACATCCCTGGAATCCCAGACTGCCAGGGGAGATGGGTGGACGGGGAGAAGAGGGGAGGAGGCAGCGTGAAAGGGTACGCAAAGGGCTTACAGGCACTTGTGACACAGTATGAAGAGAAATCTCACCCCTCCGCAAATATGGAGAGCTGACTGCTGTAAACAAGGATTTAATGAGATTGGGAAGTTACAGTCTGTTCCTTTTTTATTTTGCTGTTTTGTTTTCAGAAATAGTGTAATAACACTGCAATATGTCTGACTCTGACCGTTAAAAAAAATGTCTGTGATAGAACATGTTAAGGATCTCTTATTTGCCAAACTCACATTGGAAATCGTGGGAATAAAAAAAAAATAAGGGACCATTTAATGCTTTAAACAATATCCCTGGTCCCACATTACCTTTAGCTTTTAACATTAGCTGCAATTTTGATGGAAGATATCTGGGATCAATAATTGGTGACAATTAGTGGCTATCTTAAGTTTTGCACATAAAAGACAAGTGTTTTACTTTTGGTAGTTTTGGTATTTTCTTTTTAATTTTTTGGGATACACCCTTTAAATCAGTTACACATATATAGAGAAACTCTTCCACCACATTTTTCTAAAAATATTCTTTCAGACTCATTCCATCATCATGCTCTTAAACTTATTAACATCACTTCAACTGATGGGGGAATCTTTGGAATGAACAATGCTTTTACATAATTGAAAGAACATTTTTTGGCAAAAAAATATGGACACTTGAGTACACAATAAGTGCTCTGCAGACATAAAAATAAAAAAACTGCTCTAATAAATATTAACTGAATGCATCAAATAAAGTTAGAGAAGCTGGTGGAAGCAGGACAAACAGGTGAGTGGGAAGAAGTTGGCAGAAATAGGAGACCTGTGCTCACTGAGCCACCGCGCTATTTATAGGGACATGTCCCAAATCCTGCAGACTGGTGAATCCCTGAATGTCCCTCAGAGAGAAGGAACTTGAAAGAAGTTAAGAGTAAAAAAGAAACAGGGGCTTTGCTAAATGAGACCCTTTTACCATCAAAGACCCTTCCAAACAAAAGAAAAGCAGGTTTGCATGTTGAACTGACTACAATTCATTTGGTGCACCAATATGGTGTCACGTTTGACTCCGTTGCTAAATAATTCAGAGAAAAGACAGAGCAGGTGCCGACACGAGCCTCTCTTTAACATTAGGAATGACATCACGTACACAAAGCGTGCTCTCACTCACGCACAAACGTGTTACAGCCCTCAATCAAAGGCTACTAAAAAGGAGAGAGGGTGTGTGACTCTGTCTGCAGGCGCTTTCGGCTGTTTATGTCGGTTGTAAATAGTGACGCATCCATGGAGGGCCTCCATGTGAATAACCCCAGCTCTGTGTAGGGGGGTCTTGGTTTGTCACGTCTCCTTTTGTTACTGATTCTGCAACAACTGTATTCTAGTCTGATCAGGTAAATATACACTGGTTTTGTTTGGAGCTCACGAACAACATTAATAAGATCATGTGTTTGATTCGTGATCGTAATGCTAAAGCCAGGAGGCAGTTGCCCAAAAAGTTACAGAAAAAGGTACAGCTTCCCCTACAGCTCATCGGTTTATGCTGTGTATTTTGTGTCCTTCGTTAAGTCTAAGCAAATGGGACACCAGACCCTTGGTTTCAAACTACACTAGACTAGACCATCCACCCATCCATTCTGTTCTGCCATGCAGACAGAGTTTGTTCCGCCTTGTAAGAATTCCAACGGAAAGATCATTGACTGAGAAAAAGGATACACACGTTTTTCCTCTTGATTTGTTCATCAACTCCATAGTGACTATTTGAAACCCATTTTCACAAATTCTCTGGAATTCTGGAAATTTCAATATATGTTCTTGTAAAGACTCAAAAGCCTGAAACATCTGCGTCTGACTTGCTTCAGCTCACCCAGATGGCTACCAGCCACCCATCCATTCTGAAAATGAGTTAAATGAGTTCAGCCCAGTCGTCAACACAGGCAGACGGGAAAGCTCAGAAAGTGGGCCATGGAGCACCTTAAGGCAGTTAAAAATATCAGGAGGATTCTGGGTGCTTCCCATCCCACATTCTCAGCTGCAGGTGCTATATTTTGTTCTTTAAGGAATGTTCGACACATGGTTTGGATTTGTGCTCAAATTCATAGCAATGCCCTCCTGATTTGAACAACACTGACATTTTTTTTGTCGTAAACACCCAGAGCCACAGGGTGGCACTGATCAGCACACTTTCATGATCAATCTCATCCAAGGACAATTCTAGTAATTACGCAGAAGGGAAGACATCCAGCTCCCCGCAAATGGAAAAACAAATTATGGAAAAAGGGAATCCTACCTGTTCAAACTGCTTGAGTGTGTGAGGCTGAAGAGGAGGAGAGTTGTCTGTGTCATCACAACACAAATCTGAGCAAGAGAAAATAAAAAAGAGCATTTTAAAACAATCAAACACTGACAAAATGTAATCAGTATAATTCTGTGCTTTCACTTCAACCTAATGGAAATGCAAACTACCTGTCATGTGACCTGTGGTCTTGGATGCGGATCCCACCTCCACAGTGCCGCTGAAAAACAGCGAAACGCTAAGTCAGCAACAAACAAACATGGCCCGCAAGAGACGTCAAGTGACAAGAAAGCCCCAGCAGTGACAAGCAGACAAACACCAGCAACACTTTAAACTCTGAAATATACATATTTGTTTCTTCACTTACAATGACCAACAAGCAACCTTTACTTTGAGAACAGAGATCTTGACTTTATATCAGATTGCTCCTAAACTCTTTTCACCAATGAAGCATGCCTTCAATTGCATCTCAGAAGAAGGGGACTCATCAGGGAGTCTCAGCAGGGGGAACATGTGCTGTTGGGAGAAGCCTCCGGAGGTAAGAGTTCAACTGACTCTGACTATCTCCTGAAAATCAACCCAGAGCTATTCTATACAAAGTGTTTACAATCTTCTCTTTTTCTAAAACTCTTTGTTACAACTACAACAATTCCAGTACAGCTAAAAACAAAAGAACAAATCATGCATAACTCAAGACTTCTAAACACACTAAAAGAAAAATGGGACATTATGAAATAAAACACTATATCACCGGCCATGCCATAAAGGCCTGAGTATTTTCTGTTCACACCGAAACGTACTGCCCTTTTGTGCATGAGAAATTCCACCGACAGCTGCTGCTGCAGGGTTGTTAAATGTAAAGACAGTTGCTGCATGCCTCAGATTAGAAAAGTTAACCAGGTGGGTAAATATCCCACATGCAACATTACTGGGATGGGCAGGGCCTGACATTTCACAACTGTTTTCTTAATGCAAACAGCAGCGGGGTGGTCCATAGGGTCACTGAGTCCCCTGCGTGCAGGAAGGCTTTCTGTGATGCAGTAACACTCTTATATGATGCTCTGCGCTGCTCGTTTGAGCTGAGTGCTGTTACCAAACCAGAACCGACTGAATAAAAACCCAACGCTGTGAGGAGGAATTGTCAAAAACCTTTTCCTCCCCGTGCACAGGTGGAGGAATCACCTCTGGGCCGGGCTGCGTTAAGTGTGTCTCTCCCAAATACAGAACTGGGCCATTTCAACAACCCTTTGAATGCAGCATGAGAATTCGTAGTCTGTAAAGTAGGTCAAAACTAGAAGAAGCTCACATTTAATCACGCATAGGCCAAGAATTTCTTTTTTACAATAATACAGCCAAATTGATTGTATTGAGAAACGCTGACGTCCCTCCTATCAAAGCCTGAATAGCCCCATCCTGAAAGAATAAAGCATGCAGCAGTGATGGCTACATCCACACAGTGGCTGCAGAAAATGGCCTTCTGTATGATGTGCTAAATGGCTAAACTGAGTTAATATGTCACGATTCTAACGGTAGGCTGCTCTGATCATTCACAGCTATGTTTTCTTTTCCTTCCCCAGTGGGATTTTGTAAAATAAAAATAAATCAGATGTTCATTGAGCGCCGGCTTCCGCTGCGGCGTCTTTCTCTCTCCCCCCCTTATAGCTCAGGATTCGGATCCCACCTCACCTCTCTGACTCTGCCCAGATTTGCTCCGGCAGCGATGAGCTCCAATCCATAAAGGCTGATGCTTCAGTCAACGAACATCCATGCCGCAAACCTTAAAAGCGCCCGTCCATCACCAGGGTTCCGGGGAGCAGAAGCCACGGCCATCGCACGGGAGCGCGTTCTCTGCTGCGCGCCACACACCGCTCAGGTTAGGGGATGTGGATGCGCGCGTGCGTGTGTGTGTGTGTGTGAGCGTGTGTTAGAGAA
>JABUIW010000217.1:8586660-8730884 GCA_013363375.1 Menidia beryllina
CCCCCCCCCCCCCCCCCCACACTCCACGGACCCCCTGCTGTTCTCCCCCCCACGGAGGAGGACGGACAAGTGTTTGCATGACAAAAAGAGCAAAAAAGAAAAGATGAAATGTCTCGTAAATTGCCGGCAACTGCAAATCTTTCATCCCGAAGCACCGTCAGCTGTTCACACTGAGTTATTGGAAGGTTTGATAGGACGGAGAGAACACCAGGCCTGGACAAGCCTCAGAAGCTCAGTCTGGAGGTGGAAAGACACGATTCATCCTGCAGCTGTTTTAAAATAGACCATCTTTGAAAAAAAGAACGAAAAAGTATTACCTAAATCTGTGATTTTCTTAGTCATATTTAATTGTATTGATCAAAGTCTAGATAGTATTGGTACCAAGTGGAATATCGGTAACAGGTCAATTTTAGATGAAATCGATACTCTTGTTGCAATAGTTTTTCTTCTATCTTGGCAACAAATTACTCAGATTTGATTTATTACAGAGTTTATCCCAGATACATTCCGGACCTATACCAAATTTCCCAGTGGATCCCATCCTTAATTACCTAAGGAACTGATGTGGGTCACATAGATAGGCAACATGTTTCATTCAATCGGTTGTTGGAGATCAAATTGCTAAATAATTAGCTATATGTAAATGGACTGCGGTTTCTTTCTGATCAGCCGAAGCTAATTGCCAACCCACAAGGACTTAACGTTTTTCACATGCCGTGTTCATGAAGTGACGTGGCCCTTTTGTTCTCACAGCGCCTCCCTGTGGGCGGGAGCTGCCGATGCATCACAGCGTCTGCAGGGTGTGCTGGTCAGAGCCTTTGTTTGTGCTGATGCAGCAACATGAGAATGACACCACCTAACACATGTGCTCTGGGTTTCCCATAAGGATGCTCTAGATATGAAAGTGTCATTGCTAAAACTATCTATAGCTTACTTTTTATTAATCTATATATATATATTTTTACTGACAACAGTTTATATCTACCGATGCAACAAGAGATCTCATGTGCAGACTACTAGACTTTGGTATTTTGGCAGCTGTATTACTTATGAAAACTTAAGTAAGGGCTGTGATTGACAGAAGTTCACTGTGCCCTTAAATGTAGCCGTCCGTCGTGCTAAAGCGCTGTCTTGGAAACAGTAAATGGTCAATAAGGCTGAATATGAGCGTGCTTGAATCTTTGTCCTTGTGTCAACCTTGTGATTTGCTGGTACCTTGCCCAACACGTCTCTGCTGCTCAGTGGCGATGTCACGTGTGGAGTGACGCACACCTAACAGCTCAGCCTGCCACTGCTGGTGCAGCCTTTAAGTCAAATGCCAACTTCAGGGCTTTTTCTGTCAGGGTGGCAAAGTTGCTGACCCTTTTGCTGTCACTAGCTAGCTCTGTGAAATTCTGAAATCCAGAAACAGATTCTACTCAATTTAAAACTAATTTTGTTTTTTTTGCAGGAACCCTGAAATGTTTTCACCACTATTTTTAATTGAATTTAGAAATGAACTATTTTCCATGGCAGCAAAACAGAAATTGGCAACAATATCTCAATATATGACAGTACAACTGCTAAGTGTAGGTCTTGAATTTGATTTTTTTCGTCTATAAACTTTGTCAATGCATGTATTGTATTTGCAGATATTTGATTACTCGTGTTTACATGGCCAAGCAGAAAAACTTTGGAAAGAGTCACAAGATCCTTTTTATTGTTTGTATTGTTTATACAAAGAGGTTTATCACAAACTGGCCATGTGAAATGTTAATGTTTGATCTGAAATAACATTTTGTACACTGTAAGATCCTGTATTGAAAATGAATAAGCACATGCAAGGTGGACATATTCTGATTTTATTTGTACCAGATAACTTTTATATAAAGGAATGAAATATATGTTAGTTTCCTGCAGAAAGAAAACAGTATTATACAATAAAACTTTTTTTTAAATAATTTTGGAAATCAAATATCGTCTTTGTAAGGCAAGCCTGTGTTGTTTCTGTTTTGTTTAGTTGTTATAATGTGTTAGTTGCTCTTTAATACACTGTAATCACAGTAAAAGACGGTAGGTGTCAGTAAAGGACCGGTGAAGCATGTGTGCCCTTTAAATATAGAGCTGAACACAATGATTAACAGAAGAAACAAACAAACCAAAGGAGAGAGAAATGTTGATTCACCATTATCAGCCATCACTGGTTTTCATACATCACACTGAAGTTTAAATAATGTATGCTGATAGAAAGTTTGTATCTATTATCTGGTTCTGTATCTATTTCCCTTTCTATGGATCATCCATGACTAACTCCTTTTCCCAAAAACCACACGGGGTCCCGACCTGGAGCCTCGTGGCTCGGTGGAGAGAATCCAAATAGCAGGGGATTTCATAAAGTCCAAATCAACCATCTTGTTTTCCTCTGCCCGAGCCATTGCCTCCAGTTCTGGGGAGGTTTCTGGGGACCAGTCTGCCATGAACTTGTCCTTAGCTTCACAGTAGTTGACCACAATTTCCTCAGGCTGCTCCCCAAACAGCCAGTCTAGACAGCAAGGAAATTGGTGGGAAGGAACAAAGATAACATATCAAATGGATAGCATTGCATAACATTTTCTTGGCTAAATTATTTAGAAAACTACAAGTAGAGCAACAAACCTGCAAAGTCATGAATGAGGTCTTTGATAAGGTGGCCGATGATGGCGTAGAGGACGGATACAACAATGAAGACGGCTATGAGCAGGTAGAGGACATAGGTCGGCAGGTAGATGGCATCCCGGGACGGGGGAATGTAAGATTCGTAGAGCACGGTGCCATCTTCATCCTTGTAGCGAATATTTAAACCCTCCATTGGTGTCTCCACTGATGTCTCCATTGCTGTGTGGCCGTCTGTGCTGTCAGCCAGTGAGTCCACCTAATATCTTAAAGCCATTGATGCATTACAAAGCCAGCATTAGGATTTAATCTGACTGTGCATTCTATTAAAAATCAACATGAAAGAAGACCTAAAGAGTTTTTCCGCATCTAAAATGAGACAAGAGTGTGTGAGACCAACCGTACATCCCAATGTCAGTTTAGCTGTTTGCATTAATAAAAACTAATAAAACGGCAAAGATCCCACTAACATGCAGGCTTTCCAGGCCTATGGATAAACTCTGTACTATTCAAATATCCATCCATCCATCCATTATCAATACCACTTATTCCCTGATGGGGTCGCGGGGGGAACTGGAGCCCAGTGGTCAACGGGCGAGAGGCAGGGTACACCCTGGACAGTCCGCCAGTCCATCGCAGGGCTATTCAACTATGATTTAATTTAAAAGTCTGTCTCACCTTGGGTAAGACTTCATTTGTCTTCCACTCCGCATGTCTGTTTATTGAACTACGTACATGGAAAACAGATAAGCTGCTGCAGTGGCTCAGTGTCAGCAGAATGACTGTGAACACAGGTCTATCAATCAATCCGTCTGTCTATCTACCTGTCTGTCTATCTATCTATCTGCTATTTTCGTATTGGACAATGTGTTACACGGGTGATGCATAATCCTCAGCTTTCATAAATTAGGTCATCACCTGACACAAGCCGGTATTAGAACAAGGTGAAGTGGATTAATGAAAGCAGACAAGACACAACAACACACTTGTATTAATAACTTGTTTACTTGGAGGAAGCTTGGTCCAGCACCAGAAGATGTGCACTGTTTTCAGACGCACAACAGGTCAATGTGTGGTGGAACAGGAGGATCAGTGCTTTACAGAGCAGGGTACAGAGGGGTGTGTTCCCATTCATATCTACGCATTGTGTTTAGATCTTTCACCATTAATTCTTTACATGATATATCAGTAGAAGTAATCAAACGTTGAACCATTAGTGAACATTCATATTGATACAGTGTAATAATGATGTGAACTGTTTTGGAAAATGGTGACATTATCTACCAAAGAAAGTACTAAAGCATTTTCTTGTAAATGAGCAAAAACAGTTTTTACATCAAACTGCCCACACATTTCTACGGCAACTGAGCGCTGACAAGACATTCTGCCTGAGATACTGCCCTGACAAAGCGAGAAAAGCCTAAAGGGAGGTGGCATAAGGGCCGACGGGGCAGGCGAAGGTCACACTATGTGTGGATATCCTTTTTTCTCCGCAGTAGGATGAAGTGATGGCGCTTCTCGGTGGAGGAGCCGTGGATGGATGGTAGCAGCGTCCGCCTCCCTGATGGAAACCGGGCAGCGGCACACATTTTTCTTTCTCCGTCCCCGGCCCGTCCCCTGTCTCCGTCAGCCTACTGGAGATACTGTACCGCCGCTCTTCCTCTGATTTTGCACTTTCTCCCTCTGGATCCTCCGCGACTGGTTTGGGCCCAAAGATCCAGTCTGTGAGAAGAGTTAGCACACACACTGAGAATCTTTCTTTGCTTTGTGACCTGTCTGTTTGTTTGAATGATGTGCATACTGCTGAGCTGTTTTGTAAAGAAGCAGCAATTGGTGCTTTTAAAAATCAAAGCTAAGCATCTTTATGTCTCAACAAGTCCTGTGTGGTTTAGGAAAATGATCTTTTTTCATGGCTGCAACACTAAAAAAACAGCGTTCTTCTTGAACAAATCATGTCAGCAGCGAAATGTCCCTGTTGTTGGCGTTCACCTTAATGATCTGACAATCACATCATTGAGGATGAGTTGTCCACTGTACACAAACCACGGGGTGAATGTGAGGGAGACAGTCATAAAAAAACAGGATCAGCCATAAACGGGGAAAGGAAAGAACAGCACAAGCAGCCCAGGCTCAACTCAGGGATGGAATGGATTCAGTAACACCACGACGATGGACGTCAGAGTGGACACAGTGACGGGTATATGAAGGAGGACATCAGTAGAAGATGTTCCTTCCTGAGGTTACCTGCCAGGTCATGCATCAGGTCTTTAATGAGGTGACCCACTATGGCGTAAGTGGCCACTACTACCAACACCACGCCGACCAGGACATAGACCACACTGCGAGGCAGAGTAATAGCATCCCTCGCTGGGGGGATGTAGTCCACAAAATAGGCCTCGGCCTCCTCCTTCCTTCTGTATAACTGGAGGAGTCGTCGGTGGTCAAACTCCAGCTGGCTGAAGTTCAAAACCTGAACTCCTCCTGAGGCATTCAGGGCCACAGTAGGATGCGGGTTCATGGTTTGAGCTGGTTTTCTGAAATTCTGTCAGTTAGGTTTAGGGTCTGTTTCTTTGGATGATGATGAGTTTACTGTCTTGTTGCAGAGCTTTGTTTCTTCAATTCACTGTAAATATTTGGAAAAGAGGTGAGTACCTGAGCATTAGAAGATTGGGACCACTTTCTAAGGCTGCAGAGTGGCAGGTTCATGTGGGAGTGGAAGCTTGAGGGACCTTAATAAATGAAAACACAGTCTCTCAATGTTGGCTGTTCTCCCCCAATATATATCGATTTCTTTCTTTTGCTCTTTTCACACTGAAGTCTTTGGCCAAATTTCTAGGAGAGTGAGGGTTATAAGACAGACAATGCAGAAATATAGGACAGACAGCGGATAATGGGATTGAGCCGGTCATAGAGCAATATCAGCTTTCCATCTGCAGGGATTAGAGATGTGTGTGGAGAGGTGGACAGTAATGCCCCAAAGAGGCTTACAGTTATCCTCCACCATGTCTCATACAAATCTCAATACATATGATATACAAATTAAAATGAAAGCACAGTCTGTGCTGTTCGAATAGGTATCACTGAATATAGGTACGACTTCAACTTAAACAGGTTGACTTTCTAAATTCCTCAGATCCTATCAAATTCACAAAAAATAAAGCGAGTTAAATCATTCTCACAGTTTAAAAAAAAAATCCAAAGGCTTTTCCACCCATGCTATCATAAAGAGGAGAAAATGAAAAGGATTGTACCAGAAAAAGTGTTCAAATATATTACCTTTTTTCAAGAATAAAGACAGCTGCTCGACCAGTATCCTTGGCTTGCCATTGAATTGATTTGAAAATGGTGAAATCTCTGGAGATAAACAACAACAAACACACGACAAAAGGTTAATGTCAAATAAAAGGATGCCCTCAGTGGCACCTCTAGAATGGCCATCCAAAACTCTCTCTACAAACAGGCACATTGATTGAAATGCATTTTTGTCCTCACAGATCTTGTTGGTGTGTCATCGGGATGAAGGTGTTTTCCTCTAGGACTTAGATGCTTCCTCAGTCTGTGGGTTTCTAAGTCTAGCAAACTCACGGGTAAGGAACTGCCATTCAATGAGAGTGACGGCAATATTCAGAAAGAGAATCAACCAAGAGACTGGATGCAGGCCCCAGAAATAGTCAGGAGCCATGTGGTGGAGAAAGAGGAGGTTGATGGAGAAAGAGGACGTTGATGGAGAAGCAGAACAAAGGTGTGTATTGGGCCGAGACTGTCAGGGGAGTGTCTGTGTTACTATCAGGGTGTTCTTAAGTAATCCTTGACAGGATTTGGCAGAGACGTGCTGCTGTCACCAGTTTAACCCTGAGTCAGCAGACGGGAAAACAGAAGATGGAGTTCCTTTAGCATCACTTGGGTTACCGTTTAACCATTTGAGGTGGGATGGATTTCGAGCAGATGTTTTACAGCATGGCAAAAAGCTAGTATAAGAGGAAAACTCACAAAAAATTCAAACAAGAAGATTTAAAAATACATACCTGAAAGAGAGACTCCTTGCTTGCTTATAATTAGGATTATATGAGGATAGTGTCACTGAATTCACCAAAGGTATCCAAATCTCCAGATAAAAAAAAAGAAAAGGAAAGAAAGCCGACTAATTACAAATTTGACTCCAACGAAAGCGCTACAAGCTGTACTGCTCCTAAGCAAAATAAAACCCAGTCAGTCGGGTAGATCCATTACAGCTCCCTCAGGCTGGAGTAACTATCTTCTTGGGTTTGTCGTCTGGCTCTACCATCCATGTCATGTAGGCATCACCCAAAAGGAAGGCCCAGTAAATGAGGGTTAGAGAAGTGTTTACGGTCATGATCCCAATAATCAAAGGGTTTATCATGGTGGCAGACTGGGTAAAAAAAAAAAAACAGACACTTCAAATTGATAATAAAAGTGTGTCTGCTGTGTGGGCAAAAGCCTGTCTGTATATAACCGGCTCTCAAACTGCTTCTCCTCTCTTCATGGACTCCCCACCCCTCGCTACTCTCGCTTTCCACTGGTCACTAAGTTTCTGTGGCAACAGCAGCATAATCCTCTTCAGGAGCTTTGTTACAGAAGATAAGGTTGCATTAGGTGTGGGTCCCCTGTACACGTCCATAAGATGTTACACAACAATGCTCACTCACCTTTTAACATGCGCAGAAAACAGTCCGAAGAGGCCAAACTCCCGCATGGCTGTGATGGAAACGTTACCACAATAACGCATTTGAAATCGTACCCTGAGTCAAAGGAATAATTATCTTTGTTCTGAACTTTATGTCCTTAAAAGGATATAATCCAGAATCTAATCAAGACTTGAAACATCAGCAGCAGGAATTCTTAATCTTTAAGAAAAGAGACAGGACAGATGGCTCCTTAAAAGAACCGCGGGGCCGTGGGATTCGAGAAAACAGACCGTGTGGGAAACATGTTCCTGGTGACCTCTGTGACATCAGTCCGCGTCTACAGTTCACCATCTACATTCTGTCAGAGCGAAAAAGCATGAAATGAAGTTCAGTGTTTACAGGTAGAATGAAATATTTAAACCCGTCATGCTTACTTCAGGATCCTGTAGTTCGGGGCTAACTGTTGTGTTGCTTTAATATGTGTAGTCGCCCCCCCCCCCGGGGGAAAAACGTGCATTTTGGGATAACTGGTTTCTCTAAGCTCTGACAGTCCTGGTCGGCTTTGCCAGCCTCAGACTGTTGAAAGGTCACCATTCGTATTCCTCATGATAAATAAAGACCAACTTATGAGCCTCTTTAGGAATGACCCATTAAAGATCATGGCATGGTTTCCATCAGACATTCTTTTTCTTAAGATTTCACATTTCCTGTTTGTTTTTTCCCCCTTTAATAAAGCTGTGTTTTGAGCTTGGGGGTTCATCTCATTTGTTGATTGATTTAATTAGATTAAACAGCTGTTTGAAAGAAACACGGGAGAGCTGAATGCACAAAACCACCCAGAATAACTGTCAGGAGATGGTGACCACGCGTCATGAGGAAAATCCATTCCTACCAGCCACCATCAGGCCTGCGAGAGGCAGTAAAGCGCCGGCAAATATCCACCTTTTTTTTTTAGATGTATGAGAAGAAGAACACGATTCCTCAGTTGAACTTTGAATCTTACTGCTAGATATCAGGCGTGTTGGAGCCCCACGTTGCCTCATCGCTGACCAAAAGGCACCGTGAGACGCTCCTTTACGCTCCGTCCTCCTCTCCGCTGCTTCTGTCCGGGAGCAGGGCTCTGACATGCATCTTTCTACAGCCCCTGAAGTTGTTTAGGTCGACAACTTTTCAGTCTGTACATTTGACGAAAGAGACATTTAATTGACTTGAAACAGTCCGTTTGCCAGAATGAGGCCGCCAGCTGCAGTCAGCGTGTTTCTGCTATCTTTGTTGGCCCCTGGAGTTTTATTCACAATGAACAACATCCCGGAGCTTCAGGAGTAAGTGTGCCACTGTGTTCTGAGGCAATGCCGGTCAAAATCTTGTTAATGAGTCTGATCACTGTTGAGAAATTACATATTTAAACGCCGAAAAGGGAGTGAAATGAAATAACCGACTGAGACTGGGAGCACGTTCCTGATTGGTCAGTGTAAACTGTGCTAGGGTCAGTTCAGTTTAAAGCTTTAGAATAAAAAAAGGATTAATCAGAGGTCATGAAATTCGTGTATAACCTTAAGATCCTGGGGACTGCTTCTCTGATTTAAGGGGGTGAATGTTTAATACACGAGGAGGAGCTTTGGGTTAGTTTTTAGTCTGTTGAGGCTTTGTGAATAATGGCTTGTTTTGTCCAAAATCTCCTTTCACCGTGAACTGCTGAGCTAGAAGGAGCAAACAGTGAAAGATTTTGTCATACACAAACACATTTTAAGAATTAATTGTCAAATGGGATCATTGCTATTATTCTAATTATTATCCACCATGTGCTCATTGCAATAGTTCAAATTAAAATCTGTTGTTGTCACCATAGGCCTCTTCCAATTCTGGGAATGGGAATGGTCATCCTGGGATCAGTTCTTCTACTCCTCCATCTCACAGTTCAAGACAAGACAAAAGTGGACCCTTTGTTTTATGGTATGAGCATACAGTTTCATACAAATGTTCAAAACAAGGACAGGTTGCTGTTATTGAAGTGATCTTGTTTGTGTGTGCAGTGTTTGCAGAGTTTTCCTTCACGTGCATGGTGGGCTTGACCAATGCTTTAGAGCAGGATGGGTTCATCTCTGGATTCATGAACTTCTACATCAGGCTGGTATGGAGACTTTTTTGTCTTAACCTTTGTGAAACACTTTTGATGCACGTCATAAAGCAATGGTTTGTTTTGACCGTATGGTGCTCCCTCTCTTCAGGGCGAGCCTCATCTTAGTACTGCCTATGCTGTGATGATGTCTTATTGGGAGGGTGTTGTGCACTTTATCCTGTTCCTTACAATCATCCAGCGCATGTTTACAGGGTAAACCGCCGCATCACAACCCTCACAGCCAGTCAGCCGCGGGCTCAATGAGACCTCTATTGAAACCCGTTGATCGTATGTCCACACAGGAAGTCCTACAGAAGTCTGGGTCTGCTGTGGGCCGGCTCCTCCATCGCTCACCAAGTCGTCTTCATCCCAGGAGTGGTCATCGGTGAGAGCTGCCCACATTTAAACTCGTTGTTTGGTCATAAAGACAGAAATCGTTGAGCAAGTGTTGATTTGGAATATGCTCTTTTGTTCAGGAAAGTATGGGTCTAACATTCGACCGGCCTTTTGGAGGAACGTCCCCTTCTTTCTGGCGCCTTTCTGGGCAGCATCTGTGCTCTTTAGCAGACCGAGAGAGATGCCAGTCGTTACAGCAGACAAGGTTTGTTTCATTTGTAAAGATTTGTCTAATAGGTATATCTACAGAGACAAAAGATAAAGATATTATCTCTTTAAATGCCTATGAATTGAATATTACTTAAACAACCGAATATGAGGAGCAGAACGGCAATAAATAGCTGCATGCAAATCTAAAAAGTTTGAACAATTGTGGTGAGTATGAAAAAAATGTAATTAGTAATTATGTGGAGAGCACTCAATCCCATTTTGCATTTAAAATTTTGCATGTACCCATGAATACAGTTACAAGAACTTTGAAGTGCTTGAATGCTCCCATAAGTGTCTCAAAGTTCCGGTTGGCATTTCAACATGGTAATGAGTTATTGCTGATTTTTCTAAATGAACTGTTTTGACATGTTTGGTATTTGCTTGGCTTTTAAAATCTAAACAAATTAAAGCAGTCTAATGATGATCCTGCCTCAGTTTTGCAGTGACTGGTCTGGTTCTCTCCAAAAGTGGGCTAATTAAAAAAATATGAATGAAATAATAAAATTTGTTGCTCCTGGTCATGTTTTTTCTGAGATAATTTTGAAAATGTCAACTTAACCTTTACGGCAGCACCTTCAGGAGCAACACCGTAACTTTTTTGAGTGTGAGTAGTTTAGGGACTTGAGAGCATGTGATGGGATTTCAGAATATTTCTTCTGCTTACTTTTTCTTTCAATTTATTGTGGGAAAAAATGCATCTTTTCTGCTTTGAGCTCAAAAAAACAATTGAGCTTTAAGAATCCTCAAATTCTGATTTAGTTTTATTTTACAGGATATTTTCTAAAAAAAATAAAGGGAAAGAAATCCTAATTTGTTTTTTTTGGGGGGGGTTCTTTGTCTTGTGCAGATTGCTGCAGAACAGAAGAAAGGGCTGCTGTCTCGACCGGTTGACCTGCTTCTGTCCCTCCTGTTACTCGGAGCCATGGCTTTCTCAGTTTTCAGAGGCTTTGTAAGTAAATCCGTTCAGTTCTCCCATGCAGACCTTACATATTTCAATACTGTATCAGCTTCTTTTTTTGTTGTGCTCCAGGTGGTTCTGGACTGCCCTTTGGACACCTGTTTCACCTACATTTATCAGTATGAGCCATACCTCAAAGACCCGGTTGGCTTTCCCAGGGTCATGGTCAGTCCATAGACAGAAAAGAAAAGAAAACCAAAAGCATTCTGTTTTTTTTCTCAAAGGAATTTAATCTAATCTTGGTGTATTTTCTTTATTGTAAACAATTCTTTTAGATGCTGGTTTATTTGTTCTACGCTGTTCCCCTGCTCACCGTCCTCATCTATGGTCTGAGGACTCCTGGCTGCAGCTGGATGTTGGACTGGACCATCTTCTTTGCAGCTGCTACGGCCCAGGTAACTGGAGTCACGACACTCATTGGAAAAAGCAGAAGTCCGAGCTCCTTTGCTGACCGCCTCCCCTGCTTGTTTTCCTCAGACCCAGTTCTGCCACATCGGTGCGTCTCTGCATTCCCGCACTCCCTTCACATACAGAGTCCCCACGGACAGACGGTGGCCTGTCGTCATCCTCAATGTGCTGCTCGCTGTCGCTCCGGCTCTGTTGGCTCTGCGCTGCCACACCAGCCCCGGTTATTTCATGAAGCCTGTTCCTCGGGGACAGACCGACAAACAGAAGAAGAAAAACTAGACCGAACGGCAGAAGTTTACTGTGGAGGATTACCTGTCGAGGTGACAGACATGGTTGTTTTGATGGGATTTTTTGGGGCCAAAAAACTTTTTTTTCTACATGCATTTTTCAACCCTAAAACTCAGAGGGACTCCACGAACATCGCTCCCCTGGCCAGTTTTCAAAATCCATCACCTCACGTGGCACTCCCTGCATGGACTATTGGACCATGATAAGGCTGACAGAGGTGAGGACTGCTATCAGATTGCGCAGCTTTAAGGTGACTCATGCAGTTACCCAGTTAGTCTCTGTCCAAACGTAAACTGCGAACCTGCATTGAATTGGTCAGCACCACACCACTGTCGGAGTGAGAATATGCTTGTTTTTGTGAAGAAATCCAGACCAAAACTCCACAAATCCACTTGTCAATATTTTTACTAGCCTAAAATGTTGAAAATGAGTGGAAACTGTCACTGTTTTTTTATGTGTTAACTCAGTGTATCAGACTCCAGGAGAATACACTGAATGTTTGCAATGCTGTATGAATTAAAAATGGTTGATAAGATAAAGGAGGAACTCAAATTGACGATAATTTAATTAGGCTGAATATTTGCAAATAAAAGCAAATGACTTAATAACATGAAATATCAGATGGTACATCTCTATTCCCTCTAGCACATCGGGGTGTTGTCAGTGTATTCCTGTGTTTTGTTTTTGTTCATATAAATTATCCAAATTGACAGAAACTGAACTATATATTTTTGGCTTATGTGTTTAATAAACAACTTTAATGATCATATAACTGTTCTGGTTTTCTGCCATTTCAACTGTGTTTAAAACATGCTCTTGTTATTTACGTGCTTTATATTCTACTATTGAAACAATGGGACGCCCATCCCTTTTTGGTATTGACACTCTTTCATATGAGAATTCTGTGAGCTGTTGTTCCTGTAGGTTTTACCTATAGCATATCTGTGCTTTTAAACTTAAACAAGTGAATCGCAAATTGAAGACTTTAACTGCTTTAAGTGCTCTGTGGTCCATGCTCTCCCCTGCTGTGATGTCATCGAGCACTGTGAGCAGTGAAATGCTGCAGTTGTGACACTGATAAGAGGTGAACCCTGGAATTAGGTGAGCAGTCATTCACAAATGATCTCAGAACAAACCAGTTAGAGGTCTGTTGCTCAGTTTGCTTTTGCCATTCACACATTTCATATGACACACTAAAAGTGAATAAAATTAAGCTTTTATTGGTCACGTATGAATTTAGTGATTTTTTTTTTGTGCTTATTTGGATGGTAGCTATAAGCGGCAGGATGTTAGCCTTGCTTTCCTCTATTTAATGTCCAAACTATTCCTGACCTGAATGACTGTAGATTTTATCAATGACATCATTTTTTTTTTTTTTTTTTTTTTTTTTAGCATAGAAAACCAGGATGACGAAAGAAAAGGACATAATTCCCTCCCAAACCGCTATTTTTAAAATGCTTTTGTATTGTCAGTTTTGCTACATGCTGTGGTTTATATAGATAAATAGGGCAGGTCAGTGTTCAGCCTGTGACATCTGTCACTTTACCGTTTTTCATATGAACAATCACAAGTAATAATTTATGTGAATTTGATTACTTTTCACATTTTATTTTACCACTCGTTTTTGGGTAATATTTTGGAACAGCTGCTCGTCTCACTGCAGATGTATGTTACAGCTTAGAGTGTGGTCAGATTCTTATTGTGGTACAGTTGTCTGTTCCTAAGTACTTAAGATTGTGTGTCTTCTTAATCTCACAGAATTTTCAAAAGGAGGTCAAAGAAAAGAGCTCTTTGGAAAATTGGTTGGAGTTAAGTGACCTGACCAGCACCCCCACTACTCTGAGGGGAAATCCTGATATTTTTAAATCTGTTTACTCTTTTTGGGGGGCGGTCTGAAATGACAACATTTCAGACCAAAATCTCATTAAACTCCATTACATTTCCATCTTTAGGCTCATATTGCCTCCACTCTGTTCAATTTCCCTGGGAGGATGTTTGATTTTCCCTAACAAATGACCTGGCAGGTAATAACTGGTCAGCACAACTTCAACTGTGACAATAATATCAGTTATAACTTCAACATCGATTTTTGAAGTGCTAGAAATGAGAGTTTGTTGCTGCATGACCTGAATGTAATTTTTCAAAAGCTGAGTCAGTTGTATAGCCATGCCACCATTTCCCTTTGTTTTATGACAGAAAAGGGCTGAAAACAAACAACAGAAAAAGGGGCCGAAACAGTCTCCATGTATTTTAGCCAGCTGTGTTCTCCAGCTTTATCATGAACATATATTGTAGTCAGTACCAGAGCGGTATGTGCTCAATAACACACACTGTGTTGTGCAGTATTTGAACGTGAACAGTTGCCAGAGTTGTGTGTTCTGTCAGGACATGCCTGCTGCCACAGCTTCCTTTTTATGTTGCATACGGCTGTCTCGATAATTTTAGCCTCTTATCTGTGATATCGATAAAACATTAATTCTGCCAGGGATCAAACATACTCACCCATCTTCTCTTAATGACTGACTGGATAAGCCACTCTCACACTTAACTGCTGCATTTCCCAAAAGTCAGCTTGAGTTTACAAACAAACCAGCGAGAGGCCGACAGTTATGTTAGACGTACCATTTATATGGCCATTAGACAAATTGACCCTGAAGAAATTAATGTGATTACACAACATGGCCATCTTCAAACTGTTTATTTTCTGCACTCATCCTTAGCCTCAGTCAGGGAGTCAGAGGAACGAGTACTTTTTGCACATATTTTTCCTCATAGCGTCTCAGCCACGACATTCATGCTGAAATTGAAGAATCTCCAAAGATTTTTGTTCCTGTTAATAATTCAGACTTATTAGGATGAAAATAGCATTTATTTATTGTTGAAGGACAGAGCCGTCTCATGCTCTGAACATATAGGAACTTCCTAATTAATTATACCATTGTTGGCTAAACAAGACTAGTGATGTAAGTAAATATCTTTTTTTTATCCATAATTATATTCTAGCCCTCAAACATTTGTCAAACTTAGGAAATTTCTACTTTAAATCTTTACTTCTTTTGAGTCCTCTTACCACCCATGCAAAATGAATTTACCCATTTTATGCCTGTTCAAAATCTTATTTTTATGAGCTTTTTATAACAGAACTATTCATTTCAAGAAAGTACGGAGTGGAAACCAGATGAGGCTTTGCTAACATAACACGAACAATCACAAGTAGGTTTTATTTACTTTATTAAGAATGGAATACAACAGCAGGACAAAAAGTCATCAGAACACCAAAAAAGTGGATGACAGCTCAAATATCAAATGGACCAAAGACAAAAAATAGTGACATTCTACCCATTGTGTAAATATAGCCGTGCAAAAACCAAACGTGATTAGCAAACCAGATACAATCAAATGTTTATCTTAGAGTATTTTATGGTCCCAACCACACAAACTAAGTCAGTGAGACGTATGCGTTGGATGAGGAGTCTGTTTGATTGGACAAAGTCCACTTATTGATCAGGTATCAGCCAATAAATCACACCACAGTATATACAATACAGAGATAAGAGACAATCAGATGATTCATTTTAGACTGATTGACTGCCGGAGATACATACTGGTATAGAAAATGATGTTACGCTGGCACTGTGTAGTATAAGTAAAAAAAGACAGCATATTCACTAGCAAATAATTCATAATAAATAGAAACCTCACACAAACAGCAAATATTAGAAAAATGAAGAATGTCAGTAGAATAAAACAGATCAGCTACTCGGGTTCTCTATGGAAAAGTAACAGCTACAGGACACACACAAACAGCTCAGGATTACCAAGGATTGAACGCTATCTTGCATCACTGCTGTCTGTGTAAACAGAACACTGGGATGAGTTATCTTCCACGGAGAACAAGCAAAAAAACTATTACAAAAAGTGACTCATCTCTAAATTTCTGTCTTACATGCATACACTCGCACAAGCTCACACGCTGCTGTCAGGTCTGACAGCTCCGACAGAGGATTAGAATTTGTTAGACAGGTGGGGAAATGACCACTGAGACTTAAGGGACACAGGGTGTTAAGTAAGTAAGTCTCTATAGTGTTCGCATGGACCTTAGTTAAAACAAGCATCAAAACAATCTAACTCAGTAATAGGACTGTAGAAATCAGCTATTGGTTCGAAGAAACTTGTTCTACGTATTGGGAGGAACAAAGCGTAGCAGAGCGTGATGACTGGCAAGAAAGTAGAGAGGAGTTATGTGAACTACTGTCTTTCTTTATGGGCCATAGTTAGCACCTAGGCAATGTGGATGTAGTATTATTTGGCTCAGTAGTAGCTGTGCACGTCCTCTCTGGCCTTGTGGCCCTCTCCTCCGTGTCTCCGGTTCCTGCGGCGTTCGTGGTGCTGGCTGTGGTGATGGCGTCGGTATCGGTGAGAACGTCGAGCTGCAGGAGGAGGGAAACGGGTTTTTATGTGTTAATAGCAGACGTACGACCCAGCTCACATGGTGGCTGGTGCAAGATTACTTAACCCCAGCAAATGAAATCTCCTGTGTTGTGTTTACGCATCTGTTTTAACTTCAATATAGTACTCTCGTTCTTTCTCTGAAATTGTTTCTCATGTATGAACTTATTTATATTTGTTTTACAATTATTCATATATAAAATTTGTACAGTAGTAAAAAAGAAATAGGATGTTGAGCAGATATATTGGTGGATATGATTAATCTCTATGTTATAGCGAACTATTTGGATATTACTTCAAAAAATTACACAAATCACAAAAAACAATTATTGCATAAAGTGTGTCTTAACCTAAACTGAAATTAATGATCATGTAATGATTAAACATAAAAAAATACCTTAAATGTACTGTATTTTCTGAGGTAACTTAGGTATTCCTGTATAAAGTCCATTTGCTATTTGGCACACACAATCTCAAACTTTCTTTTTCAAATATTTCTTAAAACTCTTTGCTGATGTACTGGCACGGTGCAGTATTTTATTCAGTAAAATTCTACAGATGAATTCATTTTACTGCATTTTATTTCAGACTTCAAAGCCATACCTTAATTTGATTGAAATTTCAGTGATCAGATATGTCTGTAATAACTATGTTGTTAAACATCATCAGACCATAAGATAGATATATACACATAATGAGAACTTGGTTTAACATTTGGAAATACGGTGACTTTGGAGCAAGGTTTCAAAAAGTATTGTAACGAAGACATGCAACAATATTTACGAGGCTGTGTTGGTCATTTGGCCTTCGTGGTGCACTCACACTTTGTGCAGATAATCCTGGGTCGCTCCCAGCTCCCGTCAGCCCGGCAGCGCGCGGTGGGAATGTGGCGCTGGTAAAACCCCTCAGAGCATTGGTAGCGGACCACGGAATGGATGTCATAGTGTGATCTCCGCCGTCCTATCAAATGGGCGTTCTCCACTGCTGGCGGGGTCCCGCACAACACTGCCAAAACGATGACATTAAACCACACAACTCTTCAACATTACACTGCAGAGATGTGCTCCTCAATATAGATGATGACGTAACATGAAGGACTGGGTCTGGTGTCACAAATTAGGCATTTGGTAAACATATGTGATAACATCTAGTGCAGTGTGTGTCAGTGTTTCAGGTGCATGCTGCCTCTAGATGGCAGCCTTGTTGCTGCATGTCACCGCAGAGGGAAGGAAACGAAGCCAAAGGGAGGTGATGCGTCCCTTCAGATGACATGGTTTACAGACAGACAAACACACACTTTGAATTGGCTTAATCCCTCTCCCCCTGTCTCTCTTTCATCCTCCTCTTTCCTCCTCTAACATTTCCTGACCGTGGCTCACGTCTTCCTTTGCATCATACAAGCCGAATCCAAGGGGATATGACTGGGGGGAGGGCATCAAGACAACCGGGCAAAATTGCTGAAAGAAATTTGAGATTATATCGCTGAACCTGGCAATAACTGCAAGTTCAGAGCCCTGGGTGAGTGTAAGGAGGGCCAGAGATGCCAATAAGAGGAAGATTGAGACTGATATTACTAAAAAAAAATCAATACAGGTTTTAGTCTTCAATTTGTGTTTGTCATCACATTTTTTGGAGCCTGTGCCACAGTGACCTTTTGTGTTAAGGCAGAACGATAAGTGATGTGAAGTACCTGCTTAAATTTGGATAAATACTGATACTTTGGGGAAAAGAAGTTTAATCTCTACACAAGAAACTAGAAAGTGATGATGAGCACTCGTGACTAACAGAGGGCCATCTGGTCACACCCGAGCAACCAGAGTCCGCATGTGAACTGATTAGCCACCTTTACGTGGTGAGAAAATATTATACAGCGCTATCAGCTGTGGGGCACCAGCAGAAAACTTCAGTACCTGTGCCTTTCTTGCAGATGTAGGGCAAGTTGTAGTTACAGGGCACGTCGTTCCACTTGCCATCCTCATGGGAAATGGTCACCACACAGTCCTCACCGCCCGCAAAGAAGTTGTCCGGCTGGCTCTCCCTCCAGTTCTCATACACCTGCACATTGGAAAAGACTTAGCATTCAGGAGCATTTGTTTTTCTATCAGAACTGCAAGACTGGAAATCTTCTGTCTGCTCATTTCTCTTTTTGATCGAAATAAAAAAACAAAACGTTTCACTTTGATTATATCTTGAGGATTACAAATTATATTTTGCATATAAGCAAGTATTACATTATATTTTAAAATGAATCCCTCGCTTTTTTCTGATGTCTGACATGAGCATTAATCCTTCCAGAACACTTTGCAAGTGATTTCTGTATTTTTGCATTTCTGTTTTTATCTTGGCTCAGATGCACCAGACAGAATGCAGCCGTCAAAATCTGACCCATCCGCTGTGGTTTGCTTATCAAATCCAATCAAACTCTAGTCTCACAATCCTGGTGATAAATGCTATTTTAAGACCGAAAATCTTACTATTTTCAGTGCCTGAATGTGTAACACAACATTCAAACGTGACCCTTCCTCCCCTGCTCATCATGAAACAGCGAGTTGGAACAAATGCAGAATTGTTCAAAAGACACTTTTTCGTCCAAGAAAAAACAATGTGTTAAGAAAAAAAGCAAACTAATTTTATGTAGATTTTTTTCATCTTGGCAGTTTTAAAGTAAAGTGAAATGTCTGCATGTGCTGGCCCGTTCACACAATCCCCCGGGAAAACAACACACTGTACGATTCTACTTGAAAGTCCTCATCCCTCAAAGAGATCAATCCAAATTCCTCCCCTTGGTAAAGTGCCCCATTTCTTTTAGAGCTCCAGGAGTTGTGGTTATCCAACAACTCAATTGGATCTTTTAGGGTATGTAGGATGGCTGTATGATGTTTTATTCCGACAAGAAAAGGGACGGTGTCCTTATGCAAAATGCAGCGATAGGACCAAGAGAAGGATGACTGAAAAAGTGCCAATTTATCCGAAATATACAATATCTCTGTCAATCTACAAGAGCATTATCATACACGTTTAAAGAATGAATGCATTACCATGAAGGGGCCAAAGGTGCATACACTGTATTGTTGGTTTTTCCATTCTTCAAGTTATTTAATGATTCTTTCATACTTTAAAAATGTTTTGCTTGAATTGGTTCAGCCTTCAATCTTCTCTGCAGCAGCTTTTCCATGTATTGGTGTTTTTTTGGCTCATTTAATCATCAGTTGGGGAAATAAATAAACTGAATAGTAACTACAGACCATATCGTTGCCATCAGTCCACTGGAAGTCCTCCTCCACTGTGCGATCGTTCAAACCAATCCAGGCATTGTCATGGCCGAGACCTGAAACAAACACTGTAATAAGTCACATGCGATTGATGACAATGTACGATCAAGCGCCTTCTTTTTCTGTGTTTTTTAGCCTGTTGATCTTAATCTTTTGTGTACACTAACTTTATTGTTTGTTCCTGTACTGACTGAATTGGATTGTTCTTTCTCTAACCTGAATTTGACTTTTCTAAGCAAAACATTTTGTGTTAGACGGGTGAAGGAAATAAAACCAAATCATTAGAAAAGTCAGTCACACACACCGTTGATAAACTCCTGCTCAGGTTTGGTGAGGACGCTACCAAGGTGGGCGCTGTGCTCTCTGCAGTCTTTCTCTGCGTCCTCCCAGGTGTGTCTGTGTGTGAAATACCTACAGGATGGCACAATGAGAGTTCAAATGGAAAAACTTATTATGCAGCCCAGCAGATTTAAATGGCTCAGAGCAGTACTGTGGGTATAAAAGAGCATTACGGATTTATGAGGGATGAATAGTTACAGGTTGAATTATTCTACCTCTATGTATCTTCATGCCATTTCATCCTTCCTACCTGTAGCAGTGGCCATGAAACTTCCTCCAGCCGTGCTCACAACCTTCAATGTCTGCAAAGTAGTGAGCAAATGATGGTTAGTTAATTCAGTGCAGGATGTCAGAATATAATTAGATTAAAAGTATGTGAAGGATGTAAAGAGGCAGGAGTTTTATCTCAATTGGCAAACAATGACTAAAATAGATGACTGTGTCATTTTGAGCAGCTAAATACATAAACTGCAATTACACACACAGATTCTCTATTCGCAGCACATGCGCCCCCCTCCCCCCCCCCCTCTCTCTCTGCCCTATTGGTATTCATTAATAACACGGAGGCTTGTGCATTCATTTATAACTGCAAAGGTTAGATATTCATTAATTCACATTACCGCTAGCACAGGACACACACACACGTTCAGGAAGGTGAGATGTAGAGCTGGAGGTGTCTTTAACCTGTAAGCACGTGAATCAGCATTTGTGTGTATCTGAATGTTGGATAAAGTGTGTTTGATTATAATTTGTGCTATGTAACACACAAATTCTGCTTGGAATCTTGCCTCTATGTATTTGTATTTATTACTCACACTGTGAAAGCTCAAGGGACCAGATTTTCTTTTTCTTTTCTTTTTTTTTGTTGAATAATGGACCGCCAACACAGTATCTGTGGGTTCGTTGCTGCCACATGCCTCTTTGATCACCAGATTTTCTTTTTACCATAATGACTGTATCAAAGTATTTTTGGCTTTGTGCAAGGTTAGCTTGGTTTGGATTTTTGAAAAAAAGCTTAAAATCTCTCCCTGACATATTTTCTGCCTCAGAATGCAGTTTTAATTGTTATTAAGCCATGTTTGCTGTCATTTCAAGAGTATTTTTCAATAGCTTTAATCTCCATTTTTACTTGGGTCTTTTTGGCTCTTTTTAGAGAACATAAAAGCATGAATTGGTATTTTAATCTCAGCCAAAAAAAAAGAAAAATGTGCAGCCCAGGTATGATAATCAGGGTGTTTACTGTAAACTATCCCATACATGAGTCCTATTTAAGGATCTGAGTGGTCAAATGCATGGAGATGGATATTTGACTTGAATGAATGGGCAGTCTGTGAACATTTTTTCAAATTACCTAGATTTTGTTTGAATAAGGAAAGAATAACAGTGAAATGTAAACTCATAATGGGCGATAATTAATGCCCAGTTGATGCAAGGAGTTTTACTCCTAATGTGAAGAAGCACCTGCAAACCAGGCCCATTTAAGAGGAGAACGATGGTGGCGTACTGATTCCAATGCAGCAATTAGTTTTGTGGTGTTTAAACGGCAAAACCAATGCATCACAGGTAGATGTGTCATCAGCAACATACCTACATCCTTTAGGAACGTTAGAACAGGCTGTGAATTTTTCAGTGTGTGAGACTGTAGCATAAACTACGAATTCTTGCCACAGTTTTTTTCTTCAAAAACAGTAGCTGATGCCTCATAAAGATCCTTGGAATTCTTTCAGTATTTGTCACAGTATTTCTGCAGCCTTTGACGCGCAGACACATTGTCAAATAGCTTTGAAAAGACGTGGCCTTGTGTTACAGCGTACAGCAATCACTGCTGCACACAGATCAGGACCCGCACAGCAAGCAACAATCCTTTTATAAACTCAAATGATTGGAAATCTATGAAAATGCTTCACTGTTGTTCTGCTGTTCCGAATGAGCTTCAATAAAGATTCTGAAAACCAACAAGAATGTGGTAGTTCTTTTGGCAAAGTCGTCTTGATATCACTGGATGACTACATAACTCATCCTCTCACCTTTCTCGCACATGTCTCCTCCGTAGCTTGGCAGGCAAAGGCAGAGGAATGAATCGATCTTGTCAACACAAGTCCCTCCGTTTTCACAAGGCTCGGACTGGCAGTCATCAACGTCTGTGGGAAATAGAAGGCAGCGAGAACAGAGCAGTTGCAGAGCTCCTTAGTTTTCTAATGAAATACATGTGCTCTGATGCTGAAGTTAAAAGAAAAGAAAACTTCTGCATTTCACATTGTGCCATAAAATGAGTTATAAGTCCTGCTTACAATATTGAGGTGTGTCCATTATAGTGAATAATTCAAACAGGGTCTGAGGAGCGTACAGAATACCTCATCACTCATGTTTTTTGTTTGTCATTACTATCTCACAGTGGAAGAAAAGACTTTTGATTGCTGTAACATTATTACTACATGTTAACAGAGCTTTTTTTCATTTAATGTATGTGTCATTTTCTCTTACCTATCTGTTTACTTAAGAAAAAATTAGCTTGACTCCAAAGTAGATTCCTAACATTCAATTTACGTTAATGCAGTTTAGTGCAGACATAAATTTCTAGAATGACTCGACAGTTCTCTGAACATGGGGTTTGTGGCGGTGGTAGGGAGGGGGGGGTTGGCAGACTGCATCCCTGCTGGAAGCTTACAGCAGCAACAGAAACGCAAACGGTTCCAGGGCTGACGGAAACAGTCTACACTCAGTCTGCACTCCCCAACCTCTCTGTGAGGGGAAAAAGGTGGCAAAAGGAACATTTACTATAGTGATCAATGAAGATTCAACAATAATTATTAATACAGGTTTTCTGGGATACAAAATGCATCTCAGAACTTCAGAAAAAAATGTCCATTCTCAGCTAGAGTGAAGCAAGAACGCTACTTGCGAGTTCAAACTTACTTTACAGTATTTCCTCACGCCTTAACGGTTACTTAGTTCAAAGCAAAAAACTGAGATGTGAAAAAGGTCACTGGCTGTAAGGAGTTGTGTGACAGAGCAGATTCGAATGACCTTTAGCCTATTCTAAACGTTCCCTGTGCCGACTTCAAAACAACTAAATATTAATCTGGGCTAACACATGGTTGGTAAAATATGCTGCAGTGTATCAGGGTGACACCATGAACGGCCATACTAGAGGACTTTTAAAGCACGGTAGTCAAAAATGAGTCTTTGCTGAGGCTTCAACATCTACAAAGTTCTGTTCGACTCTAATCTGGAAGCAGGGGTTGTTTATCTGTTTATGAAAATTGCAGCCCTTTAAAGATGAATGAAAGCCAGGGAGTGTTTGTTGTGGACTGATGTAGGGACTGAAACCAGAGATTTAAGCTGATGTATTTTAAGATTTGTCGCTCTTCCAGCACACTGAAGTTTGTGATCAGTCGACGCTGTTTGTGCATTGCATCAAACATAATTTAAAAAGAACAACCATCTCAAGATTTTTACATTTCTTTCTAAACAATAACCTTCTGCACCATTCGACAGTTTTACAAGTCAGTTGTTATTTAGAGCACCAAAGTGAGATTGTTTTGTCTAAAAATGACTAAACTAATTAGAATAGCATGCATAGTTGGGTTAAGGTACTGTCATTTATTTGAACCACTGTCCTTAACCCCAGCAAAAAATGTTTTGGAGGGTGTGAATAAATGTTCTTTAAATGTGGATGATCACCACACATGTAAGCAAAGCTAAATTCATCACACAGACATCTTTAAACTGAATTATGTTGTTGTTGGTGCAGACAAGACATAAATTCAGGACTTCATTAGAATGGACTGACTGGTGAGTCCTCACAAATATCAGGACGATGAAGAGTTTTCTTCGCTAACACATATTCTGACATGTTTACCCATCTGCAAAAAGACATAACTTATCGTTGCTTATATGCTTATTGTATTTTGCCAAATGAAAACAGCTTGAATTTAACAGTGGACAACAGCTCCCCATGGTCATGTGCCGAATCTGACCTCAAATCTTTAACGAATCCAAGTGAGAGTAACAAAAGTACCACACGTTTTCCCAGAGACACACAAGTAAGACTGATAACGAGTGTTGTGATCTTGCACGACCTCGAGATTTGCGAGTTCACAGATGAACACACATCACAAACTGTCTTTTCTTGTTAAATCAGGGCAGCTCTTTGTTGGCCAATATAAAACTCAGATCCCATTGTCCCTCTTATCCATTATGTAGAAGGGAAACTGCTCCTCAGAGAGATTATACTGCAAACTCTGCAAGTCCACTGCAAAGCCTCCCAGCATACCTAGGCAGCTGCTGCTAGCTGTCAGTTTCATTGCTTTTCCTGCCTGCCTGTTCTCCCTAAGACTGTGAAGTAAATGTCCCACTGGATGTGGTTAATTTATTCACATGTTATTCACCAAGGAATGGTTGCTTAATGAGCTGAGCTTGTATTAGCATAAAAAAATAGTTAATCACGTTTTACACCTCAGGGTTTCAGTCCCCACAACCTGTGCAAAAGCTTCTCCAGCATCATCTTTTGGGCTTTTCTTTTATTTGCAAACAGGCAATAGGGGATGATTTATGTAAAATATTTAACCGCGACATCCTAACACAGAACAATTTTCCTAAACGTCACATTCATTTTGGTTCATTCTGCTAAATTAACTCACAAATATACAATGCACTGATGAACAAGCACAGCTAATTACATTTCGGCAGCAGTATTTAAATCACTTGTGAGTTGTATGTGAAGATGGAGTCAATCTTAGTTTAGTTTAGTTCGTTTTTGCAGTCTTTATTGTTAAAGGGAACTAATCTAAACGGTCAATTTAGAAAATATATCATCAACCATCAAGTGTCAAATGGTATCAATACAGAATTGTATCTAGTTTAGGGTGAAGAATGTCATTTAGGGGTTAATTTAGTATATGACCTGTAGTTCATTGAGATATTGTGTTTGTTGCAAGAAAATATTAACCGCTTCAATATATTACTCACTATAAAGCCAAGTGATGCATTGACTTACAGTAGTGATTTATCCGTCTGTACTGAGCAAATAAAAGTATAAGAGACCTAGAAAAACACTTATTTTATTTAGCAGAGATTTGTGCTGGACAGCAATTTTGTTTTCTTTCCAAAATGTAACGTTTTTATCTATTTCAATTTGAGATCATTTTGAATGCTACTGTAGTTTGAATTTAAGGGCTCATGACACTCAGAACATGACCTTTGACCCTATTTTCCATACAACCTCCTCTCACGTCATGAGGGGCGGCTTGGCCTTTGACCTGCCGGTTGGCCGTTGAGCGAGTTCTGCCTCATTATGTACAGGCTGACGCAGGGCTGCGCGGGTGTGTGTGCCATGTCAGAGTGTGTATGTGTGGGCATCACCCACCGATCTCACAGTTCTCTCCAACGTATCCTTGTGGACAATAGCAGCTGTATCCCGTTCCCTGAGGAAGACACTTTCCTCCATGCAGGCACGGGTTTGTCACGCAGGGCTCCATCTCAGCTAATAGAGACAGACGGTCATGGAAGTGTTGGTGAAAGAGGGGGTGACATGTTTGAGTGGGTGGATGGGGGAAAGGGGGAGGAGGATATTTGGAAAATATGAGAGTTAATTAGTGACACTGTGAATTAATCTTTTTCCTGAATCAGATGTATCCAAGCTTGACATATTTATCTCCATGGCAATCACCTAAACTCGGGATTAACCAACAAAATCAATACATGTAATGACTTGGTAAACAAATTAAATCTTCTGCCTCATTTTCCAATTATGCGGCTCAGCCAAAACCAGCAGTTACAACACATGCGTATCCATTTCACCTTTGTCTAATTTCAAAAGAATTCAAAGCCAAAGAGCTTCAAGTCCCCTATCCACTCACAGCCACAGTTGTCATGGTTACCATGTGGAAAGCAAGCCTCAACTCACTCCGCCGGGCGTAGTGGGCAGCGTGAGAACTTCAGACATTAGCCATCCTCAACAGAAATGAGCAGACCTCCCGCAGAGCGCTTCATCCAAGCCATTCAGCCCCTAAATGTCTGCGTGTGTGTGGTCTCCCTCCGCCAAACCCACATTTCCATATAAATTGACACACAACCACGTGCCCCCACCCCCACCGCACCACACCCAACCACCAAACCGCTCATTATAAGAACTTAAGGTCTTTGAAAACCACCACTTGTTCAGTCTGGCCGCAAAAGCTCAGCTGTGAGAGTCTTTGTTCTACCAGCTCTGGCTCTAACACTGACAGCTGCTCCAGAGAGGGCGAGGGGTGGGTGGGGGGGGGACTGTGCGCAGGTTTGTGTGTTTGTGTCTTCATGGTATGATGAGTGAAAATCAATAGCGTGGCTATGATTAGCTTTGAGGCTTAGCCTCTTCAATAACTTATCAGATGCAGACATCTCAAGCTCATATCTTCTGATTTATCATCATGCTGCATGGATCCAAATAACGGTTCAGGAAGAAGAACAAAAAATATAAGACTAAAGGTTATCCAGCTCAACCCAACGCAGCTTCAGCACAGCTATAGCTTCAGCAATATGATAAATTTTGCATGCGTCTCTTCTCTGCTTATGATTTGAATTCTGCTGAAGTCAGGTGCTAAAACCAGCCATGCATTTCATTTAATGTACGTGAATCCGAGCCAACGTGCATTTGCACCCTCTGCATCAGTCAAGGTCATGACACTGCCTTGACAAATATCAACCATTATGACAAGAAGATTTACCAACGTACGTGCGCCTATCTGTTGGATAAACCTTGTGCAATTGGCCATTCATTAAAGCGAGTGGTGCAGAAAAATCAATACTTTGTGGAAGGAGTTGACAGAGTGGACTGTCCCTTGGTCTGCACAGCCCAAGTGCAAACAATAACAATAAGCTGGAAACAGACTAATCTAACACATAAGTTCACTTGACAGAATATAATTTTTCACTGTGGCAATTCTAAGAAATATGCAAGCATCGATATAAGAATTACTGTCTTTTAATCGTGTAATCACAGCCAGTATCAAAACCTTATCTTGGAAATATGTTTGGACATATATAAAAAAAACAAGCTGCATAGTGGAAGTCATTGTTTTGAAGTGGTTTTGCTGCTGTAGGCCCTTGAATCCTACTTTGAGCTCCTGTTTTCTCTTCAGTCTTATTGACTGAACTGACTGATGAAGTGCTTTGTGATCCAGTCCGAAGAGTGAATACTGACCACCACCAGCATGAATCTCCAACCACAAGGGACAGAGCTAGAGCTGGAGCGTGCACATGAAAGAGAGATGGAAGCTGAAAGTCATTATTCAAGTCCAATCTCCTCCAACTGCATCTATCCACCTCGGCTGCTCGTCTAGCAAAGATATCAGTGTGTTTGTGTGTTTATGGCCCTCCGCCCGCATGACTCCAGGGTCTCTCAGCCAATCAATCAACCCTCATACTGAGCACCAGCAGCCCAGATGGTTGCCCTCGGCTTCTTGTCGATACAGTTTACAGCTGTTTTCTAGCCATGGACGCCTCATTCCTGAGCAGGAGGTTCGGCGGGCCTGCAGCAGCAGCCGTGCGCTGCTTTCAGAGGCTGCAAAAATAAATCAGCATAGAAATGTGCGATAGGACCATGCCCATGGGGTTTTTCTGAAAGCTCAGTGATAGGATGCCTTCCTGTATGTGCGCTTATTGTCAAGCAAGAAATAAGTAGTAAGCCAGGTGGCCAGCCAGCAGCTTCACAGAGATGTGCCGTGCTGCAGACTTAATCATCAGATTGTAGCGGGGATGTGCTCTCTGCTTAAGGTGGAAATCAAAGATATGTAACTGGGGAAAAAAGCTAAATTGTGTGAGTAGATTCACCGGTGGCAAGGTCAGAGAAAATTAAATTTACGTCTTAAAGAAAACTTCCTTGCCTTTTTTTTTCTTCATGAATTGTGATTAGGAATGTTGAGCACAGCATGAGTTTATGAGAACCGGATGTCAGTGGAAGGTTTATTTTATACTTGCTACTCTTTTTGAGCCATTTGCTAACAATGATTAGTTCTGAAATAATGAATATGTGATCCACCAAACTATTCATTAATTCTTAATTCAGCCCAGAATATGACATTCAAGTCCAATCTTATTTTAATTTGAAATTTTAAAAAATTATGTGATTGGAAATTGAGTCTATGATCAGTTTTCCAAAAGTTGAGTAGAAATGTATAACCTGCTGGAAAATGTCCAAAGGGACCTTCTGTTACTAACTTTCACATTAATATAAAATTAGACAAGTAGCCAAAACGACCTATCAGCAGGATCTGAGCCACTTCATTTAGACAAAAAATGAAATAATGTCCACAGTATTAACTTTAAGAAATACAAAGAACTTGATATTAGGAGCGTAAGTGTCTCCTCCTTTGAAATGGATGATCAAAAATTGAAAACACCAAGAATTCAGGTCACAACAGGAGCACCTTATGTGTATAATCATAAATGTGGATTACCTTCAGGCCACCCAATTCACATTTTTTCCTTCGCCAAGGCAGATCTAGCCTAAAAAACATCCCACACAGGAATTCAATCCCAGTGTCCTGATTTAATGTGTTGCAATTCCATTACTGCCCCTGTATTACAGACAAGACTCTAACCTAGGGCAAGTTTTCCCCCAGCAAACACACTGCTTCGATTGAACAAGATAATTTGCATGCCAATAGATTTTCCATTTACACTGTTTCCATGGAGCTGGCACGTTATATCAGTAAATAACACACCACTGTTATTTAATACTAAAACATATTACTATGGATGTAACCGACTACACACAGACCACACTAACTGCTGCCTTATTATTGCTATTCTGTTACTGCGTAATTATGGGTAAACAAACTGTGAATTACTAAAACAATATCTGGACATGGTAACACAACCAGCAGGATGCAACACAACGTTCAAACAGACATGCGTCGCCCACCTGTTGGACTTAGAGTTGCGGTGGTAATGTTGACTCCTCCTCTGCTGCTCTCCTCGTCTACATTACCGGGTAAAAGGGCCCCTGATCCCACAGCATGCGACCAGACGGGCTCCTCATCATCTGGTTGGCTGGGTGGCGAAAGAGGATAATCCTGAGAGCTGTTGAAGACCACATCCTCCACTGGGACCGAGTGAAGCATGGTCAGGGAGTCAGATGAGCTGTCCTGGATGTCTGACTGAGGAGATGACGCCACCTCAGCGGTTTCAGTCTGTGCAGGTAGATGGGAGGCGGACTGTGATGATGATGATGATGATGATGATGATGGCAAGAAGGATGGGATTGATGGTGGTGAGGGGGTATTTGAGGAGGAAACGGCAGTGGAAGTAGATGTTTGGAAAGACTGGGACTCTTGGGAAAGGAGGACTGTTTGGGATGACTGAGGAGAAGACATAGACGGTGCGTTTGATGGAAGTGGGAATGTTGAAGATGACAGAAAATGACTTGGCTCCTGTGAGGTTGACAGGGGGGAGTTGTCAACTGCTGATGAAGTAAACCGATATTGAAATTCAGAAAAGTCCCTTCCTTCCCCAGTAGTAGTAGATCCTGTGGTCTCCATTGGAGTGGTGCTATTGGTGGTGGTGGCAGTCGTGGTGGTGGATTGTCCTCTGCGTCCTTTCCTTTCTCTGGATCTTTCTCTTGGTTTACTTGTACCAACAGGGCGACGTGAGACCTGAATCTCCCCTTTTGCCTCAGCAGCCGCAATTTCTCCGCTCCCGTCTTCTTCTGCTTTCCCCCTCTCCTCTCCTCTCCCCTTGACCTCCCCTCTGCTCCTCTCCTCCCCTCGGTTCTTCTTTCCCCTTCCCCTTCCTCTTCCACTGGCTCTGGAGGTAACTGTTTGTTCTCTCTTGTCTGCCAGCTGGGTGGTTGTCTCCGCTTCAACACGAATCCATGTGTCTTTCCTGGAAGAAGTCATTTCAGAGACAGGGCTAGAGGTGGGGAGTGGGTCTGTCTCTCCTGAGCTCCCTACGCTCCTGGTGTTCTCTGTAGTCATAGAATTGGTTGAAGTGGCCAACGTAGATGCCACATAAGTGGTCGAGTCTTCATCAGCAGGTGTTGTGTTGTCCCTGGAGGGATTTCTGAACCATGAGCTTCCCCAAGAAAAGAGACCTGTGCAGGGCACAAAGCAAGCAATCAATGTAGGCAGGATGATGAGTAGAAAGGAGAAAGCTGAGAGTTTCAAAGTGAAAATCCACTGGATTTCCTCACTTTGCCACAGGCCACTAAACAAGCGTTTGAAAGCTTTTTGAGATTTTATCAGAAACTCTGCTCTATACAGTAGCAGCACTGTGTGATTTTCAACATTATTAACATCTGCAAACAAAGCTGCTTTCTAAAGAGAAATTTCAAGTCTAAAAGAGCACATCGCTTTCAAGTACATTTGCAATACTTGGATGAATAAAGAAACAAACTAATGTATAGATGGCTAACATCCATCTATACCTCAATTTTTTTAAACCTGCCTGTTTTAATTCAGTGTCTCGAGGAGAGCTGAGGACTATTCTACATGTCATTTGGTGAGAGGACTGGAAAGCACTGGACAGGTTACTACACCATCACAGGGCCACATAAATACGTAAAACAATATAGAATTCAAATCCAAGCAGGTATTAAACCAGGAATCTTATGAAAAATAACAATCAGGAAGTGACAGGAAACACTAATATTTTCACTGTATAAGCTAAAATGAAATGATATTACAAATAAAGCCAAGTCACTAGAATATTCATTGTTTATGTTTTTAATTTTAAAGGTCTCCTTTAGTATCATGAATGCTTGCTAACATTTCCAAAATCCATTTCATGTGACCCAGTTACTTGTGATTACTAACAATATTGGAAAAAGTTACCCGCTTGAAAGCTATAGTTATAAGAACTTTTCGAATTTGATGATAAAATAAGGTAAAAGCAGACAACCATTTAGTGGTAAACTGCAGAAACAAAGTCAAAGTCAACAAACATAAAAGCTCACACAGACACAAACATTTGCACATACACAGTCAGGGTCAGAGACCAGGGAGGCACTGCAGTTTCACAAATTGCCTCAGAATTAAATCAGCAGCCCGGTAACACACTTCCAAGAAAACACTCAACCCTCTCTCTGAAAACCACCTCTATCATCTGCTAACACATGAAAACTGTATGAATGCTAGACTCCAAAAACATAAGAAATAGGAAAAGGAGCTATCAAGATCCATTCCTCTCTTTTGTGATGGTTTGTTCACGTTCATGTTTGAAAGCCCCATTTGAAACAGGGGTTGGCGATATGAAGAGACAGAAGTAATTGATTCATTTAAACCGTATCTGAAAATAGGCAGTACTTTAAGTCAGATGCCTTCTGCTCCCCTTTGATATTTTGATAAAAGATTGTGAATCTGAGAGTGGAAAACATATGAAGATAATATGAGAAAAACTTACATATTAACTTAATTTAAGGGATGATTATTTTTCTCTCAGTGCAGATCTTCAACAAGTTCTTCTCTAAGTACATCTGAACAGAAAATTCTCTTGATTAACAAAATAGAAGTTGTTGAATTAGGTATGGAGTGCTTGTTATGAAAATTACTTGATCATTCTATTAGATATATTTGTGTTTCTTGAACATATTCAATCTAAAGTTTTCATTAAAAGAGTATAATAATGGATATTCGTAACATTTTCTGCAGAGGCCAAGCACAGGCAGGATGTTAAAAGGCCATCCTTTACATTTCTAATCATGTTAATTATATATCGCTGTGCAGACGCTTACAGCTAGGATGTGTCAGCTGTCCCACCTGCTATCAATCACAGCTCGTTAGCAGCCCAACAAGAAAGGCAGTTTCATACAAAGGTCAATGTGATTCCAGTGTGTCTCCACACATCAACAATTCAGCTATTTTCACTGGTCTTACAAAAGAACCCACCACCTCCCCAGCCATAGTGTTTTCTAAGAATATATAGAAATGATACTATTGTTATTATTGTGTAGTTATAATAACAAACTTCATTTCAAGATCCATTCTTTTTCCACCTCTACATCACCCAAAAGGTTAATGTGAGGCAACATAGAGTCTTAATTACACAAATGAGAAAAACCTCTCATTCACCTGGTTCCACACTATATGAACTGTGCTTTATTACTTTAACACTGACACTGACAATGTAAAGTAAAGCGATTCCAAATACTTTCTTTGAAAATTACTCTGTGTCATTCACATATTCTTCCATCTATCGTACACTCGGAAGCTGAGCCCATTTTAACCCCTCTGTTTTGTTTTTTCAGCTCCATTTTTCGGGGGGGGGATTAGTCACAAGAAGGGAGCACTTCTCCCTAAAATAACCACCAGAGAAGACTAGCAACTCTTAAGTTCCAGAAGTCCTGCAGTCCCCAACTGCAGTTTGAGAGCTTGAGCATGAACACCATTCAACAGGGTTACATTTTTTCTCTAAGACTAAAATTAACATGTAGACAGTATGGTCAAACTATTGTGATCCCCTCAGAAACTTTGAAGGTGTTCCAACTTTCAGGAACCTGTAGAAACCTGCTTCCCAATGCTGCTTTTTTTTTAGGAAAAAGTTACTGGTTAAATTCAGTAGCAAATTAATTTCTATGTAGTTAAAACAACTTTATCAGTCTCTCTTAGTTTACTGGTCACCGTTTACCTGATGATGCTGTCCCTTTATCAGTTTCTTTTGTTGCTGTGTCTTCCCCTGCATGAATCGGTGCTTTGGTCCCCTCCTCATCTCCAGGGCTCATCAGGTAGTTCCAAGGCTTCCAAATGGACTTCACTATCTTTGAAATCACCTAAAATGACAAACGAATGGGCTACTCTTAAGCAAAGGTGCTCAATTGTTTAAACATTATAATGAAATTAAAATTAAATAACATAAAACCAGCCTTTTTCTCAGTAGGTGTTGGATCAACTGGAGGTCTGAGAAACTCCTCCGAGTCAGGGCCAGGCTCCAGTGGCTCTCCCCAGTCAAAGGAGCTCTGTCCTGGGACCAACTGAAGGGTCACAAATGACCTGGAGGACTCTGAGGACCAGGGATCTGTGGCTTCAAATGATAGGGAATTTTGAGCATATTTAATAACACGAATGGCAAAGCCATGTTAAAGCTTATGCAGTGATGGCATATGAAAACATGCGTGCCTGCGTGAACTTGAATGTTACTGTGAGCATGCGCAGAATAAATGGTAAGTGTGAGTTCCCAGACCGAAGAGACGATGGAGTCTGTATTTTTCCTCTTGTGAATAGAAGTGCTAGCTAACCAATTCGGCGACACGATACACTGCTGCAAAAAACATCTAACGCTACACGAAAAATAACATTTATCTTACTCTCCAGGCAGCAAAACAAGCATGCTATAGGGAATCGGACTTACAAGCAGTATAAGGAGAAGCTTCTTGCTCAAGGTCAACCAGTTCTGTCCAGTTCAACGATGCCACATTGCTTCCATCTGAGGACGCTGAGAGTTCAATGAAAAACAAACATAGAACTGGTTGATATTCATCCTTGTGGTGCCACACACTGAATGGTTTGTTTTCTAATTAATCTGCTGGTTCACGATGCGGTCACGTTGCCTGTTACAGATAAAAATAGAACCTCTTAGGCTGGCGGTTTGCTGTGTTGTTAGGCCGGAACCATCTGACCCTGCAGTGTCAGCAGTGCTTGAGTCTGCAAGATAGCTCCAGGGCTTCCACAAGGAGGTGTAGATCTGAGAGATGGAGCCTGCGCTCTTCACTTTGCCTCAGAAACAAGTTTAAGAGATATGTGTTCACTTTAAACGCAAGAGCATTTAAGAGCTTAAGCTGAAGGTGGAAATATTAGTCAACAGAGAATCATGAAATGACAGGCGAACATCTCAATATTTAACACATCCTGTCATATCTCCCCTGCCCTTCCACAGTGCATGTCAATCTAGCAGTTTCTCAGAAACGTGTTGTCATGGCTACAATAGCAGCAATGACTTTTACTGGTGTTTTTACTGCATTCATACCAGTCAAAGCTTTTATCAGGAATTAAATGGAAGCTTTACCGGTGCATTCTTGCATTTCTATTGTTACAGTTTATCACAATGCCACTACTTGCTATGTTTATGGATTTCAAACTATATCTAAAGCAAACCCGCGTATCAAACTGTGAACAGTAGTGATCTGGTGTCTGAAAAGACATGATTTGAGCAGTAACAGTTTATCAGTCCAGGTAGAGATTGTCCTCTTGTGAGACGATACCTCTGTAGCAGTACACGTCATACAGTGCCGTTGTGTTGTCATCGGTGATGTTTTGTGTGATGGTGCGAACTCCCGGCTGGCTCCCGCCGCAGTCTTGGCGAGGCCAGGTAACCGGGTAGCGGACGCTGCCGTCGGATAGCCAGCCCGGGGCACAGCTGTCCAGGCCAGCCCTCCAGGCCAGGTAAAGTTGTCCCACTGTGGCGAGTTGACCCCCGAGAGACACACAGCGGTCAGAGGCTGAAGACAGCGACAGCCTACCCGGGACCGAGGAGTGAAATACTTCCCCTGCAGGAAGAGAACATCAGAGTTAAGCTTATTCACAAGCAGAGGATGCAAGATTTCTTGGTGGTTAAAGAAAATGGATTCAATTATTCTGCAAAAGACAAGGTGGAACAAGGCCAAATGTTTCTACAAGCACAATTTAAACAAAACATCAATCCACAAATAAAAAAGTTTAGATTTAGAAGAGATAAATAATCAAACTAAACACATAATTTACTAAAACTGATGTGACTGCTGTGAATGTATACAGATTTATTTAAAGATACAGCTCTGACTGAAGCTACTCTGATCTACCTTACAAATTGGTTTTGAATACCATGTCATGCATTTCAGTGTTTGGTTACACAAAAAACACAAATCTGTGAGATCAGGTCATTTCTGACCTGTGACTTTTCATTGAATTTGTCGAGTATTGTAAACACGTCACAGAAATATCCCCAGAGTTGCCCTTCAATATTGCAGCAGACCATGATGCAAACATCAGTGGGAAGCTAAAAGCTGTGACAGATTTTGATGCATTTCATGTGGGTGTGTTTGTGTGTATCTCGGTGTACCATCGAGTTCTTTTGCAAAACAGTAGACATCAAACAGCTCTTTCGGATCTCTTTTCCCATAGTTCCTCACTCCAGCAGAGTACTCCTTGTGTCCATAGCAACCAAGCTCTGGCAGCTGGACAGAATAACTGTAGATACAAACATGTGGGAGTCATAAACGGGAGGTAACCACATTATTCAATAACAATAGTAGAAAATGAAAAGCAAAAAGGTCCTTTTGAACATTTTACCGCCTGAAGAGGATGTTTTGATATGTCGGGCATTACTTCATTGTTTATTTGTATCCCCTTTTTGAAGGGCATAGTTTTAGGGTGAATTGAATTGTCATGGTCTTTTAATTGAACCACTATTCTTCTATTAGTCCTCTTCCAGCTCTAAAATAGTTTCTCTCTTTCCCAGTGGGAGACCATCATGCTTGAAAATCTAGCTGAATTAAATTAAAAGTTACCTGAATGGTGATCCTGTGACAGTGTAAAGTCAGGATTTAATCAGGGCAAAGAAACAGTCTGGTAATGTTTTAATAACAATTATGAGTTGACACATAGTCCCATCAGGTTGATTTTAAATCACATTTACTGATTTTGATAGGTTCTTCAGTTTTTAGTCACTAACACTTCATAGGTTTTACAAAAGATTAAAAAATGGAACTTCAGAGGATGGTCGGGATTCCGGACCTTCATGAGTCTTATTTAAAATATGCATGCAGATGTGAGTCAAGCCACAACCTGATTGTCTAAATGTGTTTTAGTCAGCCAAATTAAATTGCTGTGATTGCCGCTTATTGTGCATTGTGCGTCATAAATAATAAAGAAATATTAATTCACCACTAAATAGTTCTATCCTGTTTACAAAACTAACTAAGCTAGATTTATGATATTAAAAAACATGAGACTGCTTTCAATTCCATTATACTGAAAAGGGAGAGAGTCATTTCCATAATTTATCTTTCTCTGGTGAAAAAAAAAGACTATTTTGTTTAGTTTTACGAAATTGAGATTTTTAATAGCCAATCTCAACTGGAAAGTAGTTCAGCTCTAACTTTTAAGGGAAATCAGATGAAATAGCATCTGGAATGTTTAATTATTCAGAGCAGGAATACATCTTATCCAATAGGTATGTGCAGATTAATGCCCACAATCTATTTGGCATGACTTTAGCACAATACGCTATTTAGTTTCTTCCAATAGCTATATTAATACATATTATAAACAAGCAAAAGAGGTTCTTGTATGAATATATCTGGAGACTCTGTTTAGATTTTGAACATTGTCCTTATGTGTGCATTCTCCAGCTTCCTGTGAATGGTTGTTTGTTTCCTGGTTTGTCTGTATGTTTCCTTGTGATGGGCGGGTGACCTGTACAGGATGCAATTTGCCTCCTGCTGCATGGCAACGCTCTTAAATGGACTTGACTCTCTTTGAAATCACTCTAAATAACAAGGTCATTTTAAAGTACTTGCAGATTGATTTTATAATAAAGGGAATGGTTTATTTTTAGTCTCTATGGACTCATCAAAATTACAGTTATCAAATAATTAAGTGAGATTGTAATATGAAAAAAAAACAGGCACTGGTCTTCTTACCGGACAGTCTGATCATCCAACCAGCCGGCTGAACAGCTGGCAAAGCCATCGTGGTACGCAGCCCACAGCTGGGCTGCTGTGGCAACCTGAGCAGAGTTTTCCTGGCAGGCTCGCTGAGCATCAGTGAATGATAGGGTGTAACGGGCGTTAGGAGCCTGGTAGTGAAACACCACACCTACACATGGAAGATGGTGAAAATTGTTGCTTTCTTCGTGTAAAACGTTTTCAAGCACAGGGAGGTCAGTAATCAATAGATTAGTGGACATGGCTCCAAACTATCTTTAGCTGAAATTTCACAGTGGAGAAAACCAATGTCATTTGTATTTTGTCTAAACGTTAATTGCAAAAAGTTCAACAATGGAAGAAAAAAAAAAAGATAACCAAAACAACGCACACTCAAAAAGAGCATTACGTTGCATTAATCAAGCCAATCTATGTAACGCTGATAAAATATTGTCAAATGAAATAACAAAGCCAAAAGGGTTGGCTCTGCCCCTATTTCAAAAGCCAAATTATATTTTTATAGAACAAAAGGAGTTAAAAACAACAACAAAAATTAAGTGTAAGATTTTGCAAAATCTTATCTAAATGGTGTCCTTGGTGGGGCTTTGGCAAAAAAGTTAGCCCTCATCAGCGGTCTGCACACTTACCCGAAACCACAAGGGCCACAGTGTCTCTCTCATAGTCAGTGCCCATGACAACCTGACAGTGGTAAGTGCCTGAGTCGTTGGTACGGAGACTGGAGATCTCCATGGTAGCATTCAGAGAATTGGCAGCGTATCCTGGCAGCGCCACTCGGCCAATGAAAGCCTTATTCACCTTTATTACATCACCTTTGGCACAGAGAGATAGGTTTCTTCATTACAAATGTCTTCTGGCATCCTTAAAGCTTTAGAAGCAGAAAGTTAAAATTTAAAGACTCCCTAAATACGTTTGGATTTGAAGTCGGACATTATTTAGATGTCTTTTAAGTTGTGATGCAGTCACAAAACACGCTTTTTTTTACCAGTGTTAAAACAACAATGCTTATCTCCGTTAAAAACTTTGACATTTGGAGTTTTTTGTCTTCTTTTGGTATTCATTTGAAGTTGCACACTTTTGCCCACCAACCAGTATTAAATTATAGGTTCCTCTTCAACTGCCTGCCTCATACTTGATGCCCAAAAGTAATTTGTTGCCATGACAGTCTACCCACGTGTGCTCTAGCACACATGGGTGCAAACACACGTATGCATCCCTTTTGAAAAGAGTGAGGTTCAAGCTTTTACTCTCCTGAACAACACACCCTCTTTGGTTTAAAAAACACTTTCACAAAGACAGGGCTGTAGACTGAACGTAATTTGGTCTGTTCTATCCGAGAATGAGATTTATTAACTGTTTTACAAGCCGTGTCGCAAACTTTCAGTTTTAGCTGTCTTCTTTGCTGCTTACACAATGTACCAATAAACTGAAAACTGCAATGAACTCCATTTGTCTTGACTGTGCTTTCACCCTAATTCCTAGCCCAAAAACAGCCACTTAGAAGCATTAATAACAGGCAATAAAGACAACACTGACATATCTAAACGTCAAACTTTTTAAAATAACACTTTTCTCCTATGCATTTTCAACATCAGCTCTGCTTTTAGTTCCTATATCTCTATCTCTCTGATTTCTGAGGAAGGCACGACTCTGCGCTGTTAGATGCCCCACATGAGGCCAGCTGTTGTAGAGTTGTGGTGCTCCAAATGGAAAACCTGTGGTGCAATTGCCTATGATAACAAGTGGGATTGTAGACAAAAAAAAGTAAAGAGCCCAAATTTGTAAGATGTGCTTTTTTTGTCTTTGGGTTGATGAGTAACACCATAAAGCACCATGGGAGCCATAGACTAACATAAAAGGTGCCAACTAAGTGTGAACCAATTATCATTTGACTAAATTACCCTAAATTTCACACTTATTGGATTTCAGTACCTTTTATGCTGAGCTTTAAAGCTAATCAACACCTAACATGCCATAAGCTGAACCACACTAAAGCTTTAAACGTGTTTTTACTTTAATCTGTGCTCAGCCCTTAGCTGTTCCGCATTGGATAAATTTAGACATACATCCATACGGTGAAAAAAACAGTGGGGTTGAACACCGGAATAAACCGAATACTAATATTCATATTTTTTTGATGGAGCTAACTGAACATGGAAGTTTTAGTTCACCTTTTGCAGAAAGCACTACTTGCTCCAGGGGAGCACCTCGTCCACCGGCCGGTGGTTTTGTGTGAGTCCAAAGGAGTTGAGGGGGCTGGATGGAGCTGGTCTGGAGGGTGAAGACACAGGGGAGGACAGCTTTTCCTGCAAGTGTTTGATGGACTGTAGGATGGGTAATCCTACGCAGGTTTACTATGTTGGAGGCTGCACCTAGAGAGAGCAAACAATAAAGTGACTATGACTTAAAATATGTAAGAGTGAATTTTTTCACAATAACGCAGAGACTCGTGAGGAGTTTCAAGTCCACGTCTCCACATATCAGAAACTCTCTTTTGTCTATCACTTTCATGGATCGCTAATGCTCAGATATCTGTTCGACAGAGCTAAACACACACCAAAAGATTATATTGGACACTGTAGCCAGTTTCAGCAACAATAAAGTTTTAATGTCTTCTCCTTGAGTTCTACAGTTCATACTGATGGCTCGTACAAAATGGTTAGACTCAGTGCTTTGCAGATAGATATCAGCATTTCACTCGGCCGGTTGCCATGACAGGTTCAATGTTACCATGACAACACCATTACCTGTATAAGCTTCACTGTCAAACGAACCAGTTCCAACAACTTACCAGGCTCTTGCTGTTTAATTATAAAGTATATTCTACTTCATTTTGTACTATAAGTCTTTTCAGATTTGGTACAGTGATAAATCTTTACAGTGCTAAAGCTGGAGGTCACAAAATAAAGTCATTGTCATTCACAGATGCTGATTTATATTTAAAAAAAAGAGCCTAATCTCTTTTTCAGAAAATTATTCAAAAGTTCAACTTTCTGATACTGATTATTTCCTTTAAATTGGCATTCATTACCATGTCATATATCACTGGAGTCATACCATGTTTTTGTTTTATTGGAAATTAATACAAACAAATCTGTATATGTAGTGTACGCTTAAGCATTTTTTTGCTAACATCTCTAAGCTCTTTCACAAATTGTGCCATTCCAAACAAGTGCCATTCAAAAAATATGAATGGCATGTGTTACTTAACAAATCCATCCATCCATCGCTTATTCAGGGGATTTGTTTCTCAACAAATCTGTATCTAAAATTGGCCAAAGAAAAATCTGTGCATAGCACTAGGGCTAACATTTTCACAAAAGTTGCATTTCTTCCAGTTTTATCAGAGCATGGTAACTCTACATCTCTTTCAATCACTCCATATTTAAAAAAGAAAAGAAAAGAAAATTAAATCCATAAATTCCATTATGTGTGATAGCTGAACAAACTTCACTGAGACAGGTTTTAGACAAAACATCTTGTATAAACAGTATAAGTCAAATGGATGCAGGAGCTCAGATTCCACAAAGGCAGTGATTAAATCTTATGAACCAATTTCTTTCTATCATTTTAAATTGAGTTATTTTATTATTTCATAAAGCCATTAACTCATCTTGAATTTGATCTCCTAAATGCTAAGATGGGACCAATAAAAGGCTGTAAAAGTCAGCGGTGCTAAAACGAAATCAGCTGAAGGAACATGCTGCTCCGGGTTAGGTTAATTGGTAACCTGTCAGTAATATGACTGAGAATAAAAAGACTACCTAAGGCAAAGTCACAGTAATTCTCCAAACTGTGGACCAATTTTGCATCTCATTTATTCATTTTACTTACCAAGACTAAAATATTCCAATGTTTATTGTACCGAGTGCCATCAGAAGGTTCAAAGAACTACATTAAAAACAGGAATTATCATGTCGTGGAAATCTCTGCATGGGCTTAGGAACATTTCCAGAAATCATTATCTGTGAACACAGTTCACTGTGCCATGCTCAAATGCAGGTTAATGCTCTATCATGCAAAGAAGAAGCCATATGTGAGCATGATCCAGCAATATGAATGTGTTCTCTGTGCCAAAGTTCATTCAAAATGGGGGTGAAATGGGAAAACTATGGTCCAAAGGATAAAAAGATTTGTGATAGAAAGTCTAGATGGCATAAACACGAGACAAAAAATGTGCAAGTTCTAGGTGCTATCTAATGGTGTGGGAGTGCTTTGATATTGTTCAAAACATACAACTGGCATATCTGGTGAGGCATTGTGAACAATGAAAGGTACATGTACATTTAAAAGAAAACCTCCATGTCTTTGAGGGTAGGCCGTCCACATTTCAACGAAGCCATGCTGAACCACATACTGCAATTATAGCAACATCATGGCTTCTCAAAAATACTCTTGACAGTGGAACAGCTACGATCCTCCATCATACATGAATGTGACATCACGACTCTCCTAAAAGCTCCAACAATGGACCTATTCAGTTCCCAGATGCTTCTACACATTTACAGGAGAGAGGATGCCACAGATAACAAGAATGGATGTGATGTCACCGCCATCACATCCAAGATGTGCGGATATTGTCATGACCTGGAAACATTTCTCACTTTGAATATTTGTTGTGTTTTCTTTGTTCTATTTCACGTACAATGTTAACTTATAAGACATAAGAATCTTAATGTAAATCCTTGCTTTGTATATTTATTTACATCATCTCTCAGGGTTTTGGAACTAATCTAATCTATTAGATATTGTTAAAAAATAAACTTGACAGTGCATGACGGATTTCACCTGAAAAAACAATATTGTCTCTGCATCCTGGCACAATGTTTGCCATTTGTCATCGTTTCATTCTATAAATGTCAGTATTCATAGTCTGATGTCTTGTTGTACTTGGTTGCGTGCCTGAGGGCAGTGTGTGGTGATAAACTAAGTACACCCTCAGAATACAAAATTTGTCTATTCTTGTCCTTCAACAAGTACAGACAAAACGTAATTGAATGTGGAGAAGGAATTTTATCTGTGAGGCAATGATTTAATTATGGAAATAAGTGATGCGGGTTCAGGCTGAATGAAAATCCATGCTGACCACTATCACGCATCCCAAATGCTGAGGAAAGTAATTAAGGAGGGGAATTTATCTATGCTGCAGCCAGTCAGCAGACTGCATGAGGGACCAAAAACCTGAGATAATCCAACTGCAGCCTGCAGATTTGAGATTTTTTTGTCCTTACTCAATAATTCTGAATTTCATTTATGGGTGTGATGGAACAGATGGTCGACTAATATACTTAAATGGCTTTGAGGGGATTCCAATTCAGTCTTTTGGGGCATGCATGCAAACATCTACAACAATCAGCTCTCACAACACTCAGAAGTTAAACTGTATGAAAATCTTTCTTTTTTTTTAATTCATCAAAACATCATGTTTTACTACAGGCTTACTGATTGACTTCTGAACATCCGTCCATCCATTTTCTGAGCCGCTTATGGGGACGTGGGGGCACTGGAGCCTATCGAGAGGCAGGGTACACCCTGGACGGTACTTCTGAACATGATAATTCAATTCTGCCGGTCCTGGCATGAAGCAGCCAAAGGGAACAAAGTGTAGAAGGAGACAGAAAACTCACCCAACCCTGAAGAGAGAAGCAGCAGCATGAGAGCAAAAAAGATCTGCTGCCCTGCTGCCCGCCGAGTGAACGCCATCCTCAACCTGCTGAGAGAGTGGGAAGAAAACAGAGAGGGGAGCATTGTGAGGTGCTAAAGAAGGAAATCGGCATGAATGTTGAATAAAAACTGAAAGTATGTTTTTGACTAACATGCTTTTGCACACATAGACTTCTACATTTGGTGACTTTTGGATGTCTCAAATTCATGATGAAGTTTCTTTTTCTGTTAATTTGTCAACATTACCTTAAATTTTGTTCACGTTCCGGTTAAAAACAATATTCTATCAATTATGTGTTAAATTAAATCTAAATTAAATAGAATGTTATTACATACTGTTTCCACAAGGATGAACTGAGACAGAAATGCGTGTACCAAAGAAAACCATCCAAAAAAACAAAAAGATCTGCCATCATGTGCATTACATTAAAGTGCATATTTTTGCTCAATCAGTGTGAGATGCTGAAACTCTTAAACCTAAAATTGACATTTTAAGCTAAATTGCTCCGGGTATAAAAGGTGCATTGCAAAGCCGCTCACTGCAATCTGTGTCTAAGTGTCTGTGTGTGAATGCTGGAAATGAGTCACAAATTGGAAAGTGCTTCAGATGAAAGTTCTTTAACAACACAAAGTATTTCTCTATCAATTGAAACTATTTGGTGACTTTTATGTCGCAACGATGGATGAAAGACTGCGTGCCAAAATAACCCAAAGTTGTTTTCTAGGTCAAAGCTCTTTAAAGCTAATTGGGGCAACTCACATTAGTGGCACAGGACATCAAAAATCTGTATTTCCTACTGAGTAAAAAGGTTTGGTAGAAGAAGTAGTCAGATGTTCAAAGGATATGTTTTCACTGGGCTTGTATGAAATGCTTATGGGCAGCCAGCCTTTTGCATTTCAGAGTACTTTGGAAACAGATGCTTTCCTGATTGATGAGCTTTAAAGAAAGTCCACACACAAAGGAGCTACAAAAGTAGTTATTTATCTGCTGTACCACTTTTCTTATATGTATCACATGTCTTATCATTATTGACACATTATATGGTGAGCAGGATCTAAACGAAATAAAGATTTGATTCAGTATGCGCTTCAAAATGAATACTTAGCATTTCATCACGTTTCAATTTGCATCATTTAACAGATTGCCCTGATCTGCTGATAAGCAACTGGCAGTAACTAGATGTACATTTCACTTTAAAATGCGGAGTCGAATAACAGTCATAATAAGAAATCAGATTTAAACAGTTTAACACTGTAATGTTTAAAGGACTGCAGTGTAATTACATTACTCTGCTGATAAAAGCTGAGCATATCAAATAATTTTTACTGAATACAAAGGAAAAGTTTTTCGGATTGCTCTTGTTTTTAAAAAACCCTAAAATATGCCACTTTTTTATTAGATATAAAACTGCTAAAAGCTTAGTAGTCAAAACTGTTAAATTCATGTATTTTTGTTGTATTATTACAGCCTTGCCATTACTAATCAAAAACTTGTATGTGTGACTATACATACATAGATAGTGTCGGTGAACTTTGAGGTATAAGCACAAATCTAGACTGTGTCCCATGGCATCCCTCTCACTCTAAAAGTGCAGATAAGACTGCGCTAACTTTCATTTTACCGCAGTAAACAGTAGCTCTACTGCATTTCTGCTGTAGAACATTGAGGAAATCCGACCACACATCAAAAATGAGCTGCTGACTTTGCCAGAGGATTTGGCTTGGGGCCCAAAGCTTCACAGTTCAATGGAGAGATTCTTGAAACAGAGCCTGTATGAAATGGAGATGAAGAAGGGATTGTTCAGCTTGAAGAAAAGATAGCTGCTTATTTTAGCGGAGAGTCAAATGACACACACACAAAATAAATGGAATTAGGCAAACATGTGGATACATGTATATGTTCTTGACTATAGATTAAAAAGGGATGTGTGGTAGAGAACACTTTGAAGAATCTGAAATTAGTTTGAGCTGATGTTTGCTTGCTAGATGAGGCTGTCTACATTGCAGTTACATAAACTAAATAATTCATCCAGGAAAAGGCCTTTTTGCATTCACCAAGGTAACTGCAGCTCTAACCAAAAGCATGCCTGATGCTTAGAAAGAAGATTATGCAACGGCAGCTCGACTCTTTACAAACTAGAGGAATAATGTTGGCTCTCTCTTCTTACCATTTGAAAGCCCAGTAAAACCTTCAACTGTTTAAAACTGGAGCGTGTGAGTCAAAGAAAAGCATTCATCTGCCAAACTATACAATCATTTAACAACAATTTGCTGTTCAGGTTTTAATAGCAGGCAGCCATTTCGGGTTTGGAGTACTGAAAAACAGATTCTGGTACGGGTAAGACACCGCTGCGCCACACACTTTGAGGCGCCCCAACTCTAAAGGTGGGTTAAGACCTTCTGATGGGCCGTGACAGATTGGGGTCCAACCATTGGACTCTTTGCATGTTGAAGACCTGCGCCATTAGTTAAGTTGGTTGGGCGTCTGACAAGAGATTTCTAAAGGCTTGGAGAGGGTCATGACCATAAAGAGTTTGCCAAGTCTCACCAACAGAGCACATTAGAGTGCTGTATCTGAGGGTCTGGGATTGACAGAGATTCACCAGTCCTATAGTGGGCAAAGTTTAGCCCTGCGGATATTACAAGAGATCCTATACAACATACGAAACTGTATGTGGAAAAAAAGCAGCCATTCAAAGATTTACCAGAGGGGATTTACGACCTGTAGTGAACTGGTCATGCAACCACACCAGCAGAATACTAACCAGAACCCTCTTTTGTTAAGGACGAGACATCTGATGTTGTGAACGCCTTCCTTTAAATGGCCCCTCTTCGTTCTCTTGGGCAGAGTTGTGTCGTGCAGAGAAAAGAGCCAGAAGTCTGTAAAATGCTCCAGTGGACTTCAATGTGGATTTCCAGTTGACACATTTCCATGATGTTGTTTGAATAGGACGCATTCTTGGCTTTTTGTAAGAGCTGGTGAGTGGAGTGACAAAGATGTAAAGAGAGCTGACAGATGAGGCTGGCAGACCTACATTATGGCTCCGCACGATGCTGTAATTTTGTTAAAGTAGGAGACCAAGTGGCCTCGATGGTCATCATGACACAAACGAGATGGGTCCTTCAACACAGATCTCCTGCAGGTCTGCAGCCACTGGGATAAAAGCTTTAGGTTAAAGCTCAAGACGTGTGGAACACATCCTGCCAGGCACTGGTAAGCAGTGTTGTTAGAATTACATCATGTAGACACACACAAACTAGCATTCAGACACAAATAAAGCTTCATCAAGTTCAAGAAAATGAACTCCTCCATCTGTGTCTACAAATCATGTGTGGAAAACAAACGCAAACTGACATCCACATTAAATATTAGTTTATCTTATAGTAGGAAAGCTGGTCATGCAACTTTCTGCTGGATTATTTCATATTTAGCCTAGTGTACATAGCTGTCTAGAATCCCAAAACTAGCTCTCCTAGTTGCGAGAAATGTACAGTATCATGTACACAGAGATCACTAATTTGATTATCAAGCAAAAATAAAAAATGGACCCGATTATTTGTTTTGATAAATTTGTGAATTGTCAGAGCATTAACATCACTGAGCTGAGGGGCACCTTTGATGGACTGGCAACCTGTGTACCCCGCCTCACGCCAGACGACAGCTGGGATCGGCTCCAGTAGCCCCATGACTTTACCAGGAGTAAGTGCTTTAGACAATGGATGAATAGATGGATGGAGCTGAGGGACACTAGCCCTTCAGTTGACAGCTGTCAAGTTTCTGGCCATAATAGAGATGGTCATTAAAAAGCTTCTGTGGTTTTCATTACACACTGTCCAGGGAGCCATTAGTTATATTCAGCATTGTTATTCAGGGATCTATTTTAGCTCTGGTATTTTATAATAGACTCATAAAGAACATATATCCCCTGCTTACAATGTAAATATGGACAATTAACATTTAGGAAAAGTCAGTGTTTGGCCAACACTGTAGCATTATAGAGTAAACTTCTCTTTTCTAACAGAATACATATGTTTCACAGCAGAGATTTTAACTTGTCACAGAGAAATAACTGATGAATACAGGCTCATGAAGATGATAATGTAGCTGAACATGCATAGATAATGGGGCTTAATTGCATCCATTGTTTGAGTGTCTGTTAAAGTATTCCATCTAAACTGTGTTGTTATCATTAATCAAGTTTAGAAAGAACAGAGTAATCCTTTATTATAAACTCTACAGTTCATGTTTCCTTTTATTAATCTCATACCAGCTCCAAAAAAAAAATTCACAGAAAAATAATCTCCATCCCCTTGCCTCATATTTGATAGAACATGGAGTATAAACAATTTTATTACCATTAGCATTAGACAAAGGGCTTAAATATATATTTTTTCTCAGAAAGCTTCAAAGCCTTTTTCAGAAAACAGCACAATGGTAAGAAACAGAACCAGAATCAATGTCAAGAAATATAAAGTAATTTTAAACTTGGACAAGAGGACAGTAACAGAACCACATTTACAAGAATAAGCCTGTCTTTTTCAGCCCTCCTTGGACATGACAGGAAAAGGTAATTCCTATCCTTTCCTTCTTCTTTAATCATATCTCACAAAACTATTACCCCCAGAGAGCAGCAGCGTGAACAGCAGAATAGCAGCTCTAGATAAGTGACAGACAAAGTGGTTTGGGGAGAAAGATGAAGGAAGAGAGCTGAGAGGAAGGTCATCTTATCAACATTTTGACAATAACACACTGCTATGATGAAAGCTCTTCAGAAAGGCTGTTGTAAAAGTCCTGTAAGTCTTTCTAATTTGCTTTTTGTGAAGGGAAGAAAAGGCAGCAGACTTTCTATGTCTAATGGATGTGGGGCTGGTGTTCGAGTGTGCGGGTGCTTGTACAAAAACAAGTTTCGTTAATTAATTCAAAGGACGCCTACAATAAAAATCAGAGAGAGTTGGTTGCGATGGAAAATTTGGTGCCATTAAAGTGCCCATGAAGCAAAGTGCAGGAGTATTAATTGTTCAAGAAATTAAAGACGAGAGATGGACACTGCAGAAGGAGAGTGAGCTGAGCAGAAGCACATCCTCTCTCTTCGCACACAAATACACAGATAGTCTTTGTGCTGGTGGTGACTAATCATTCTCAAAGCAGCTAATGACTCATGCAGCTCGGGACCAGGATTCAGATGGAGAGGGGAGTCTGGAAAGCTGCTGTTCCCTCCAGTTTAAGACTGCACACTATGTCCTCTCACAGTGACACCATTGATCTCACTGGGCACAGGGACAGGGGCTATTTCAACCAGCTGGCTAACATGCCAAGGTAAGATGTACATGCAATACAGTGAAAGGGGTGTTTCGGATACATAGATCCACAAAAACAGAAAGAAAAAAAGTTCAGTAGAGTACACTTTGGCCCCATTCTTGGATTTTGTAATACCTTTCTGCCCTGGTAGGTCCCTAACACATCTTCTTATTCACTCATTATTCCTTCTGAAAATCTTACTGCACAATAGACGCCACGGTGGAGTGAATTTTTAATCCATGTATCACAATACCTGAGAGACACTGGCGGCTGTAATAAAAACCATCTGTTTCCTATCTACTTGTAGGGCCATTAAGATGTGGTGGAACTACACTCAGCAGATGATATTTCATGGCTTATATTCTCTCTTAAACTCCTCATTCTCAGCCTCTTTCCTGTATTAACATATGTGCGCTTTTGTTGCATGTGCATGGACATGGATTTGGCGATGTGAGATGTGGGGGATTGTGGCCAAATGTGAGTCCAGAAAAAATCTATTTAAATCAATTTAATTAACATATGCGAGAACCACATTACCTTTATTTGTGCCTGTAAATGTGTGATAACGGAGTATTGTCTCATAGCTTTCAGAAGAAGTAGAAAGCAGAGAGCATTAAAACACCAGCCTCAATTTAATTATTAGCACTCATGACTATAAAGCATTAAAAACATTAAAATAAATAGGGTCCTAACCTTTGAACCGGTAAGAAGAAATGTTGTTACATCAGAAGGGAAACTACCCTTAAATCTGTATCTAAAATGATTGTCTTCAGATGATAAGCAAGAATATGTTTGTATAGACAAAGGGACTAATTCTTTCGCTCCAGACCATTAATTCCTTTACAAGCTGATTCATGGTTACATAAAAGGAAGTTTCCCAATTCAGGACTATTAGCCATTGATGGTCTTCAGCGATTGGTTAGGAGAAATTAAGTCTCCTCCCACAATGAAAATGGTTAGAGTCAAGACAGTATCAGAATGATTAGTTTAATAAACAATACTGTATTGATTTGTTTGTTTGTTTTTTAAGTAATTATGTGCCTGTTGCTCATCTTTTTGTATCTGACAGAATTTTCGCTCATACCTTTTTGACTCTGGTTGCTTTGGTGACCTTTCTGCATAATCTCTACAGAAAAATGTGGTGGTTGTGTCAGTCAATGGCACGAAATGAGTTTAACTTAGCAACATGCCAGCAACATTTATTTCGGTTGTCGATGCTGTCCTTGGAGATACATTGCTGCTGGTCAAAAAGACAAAAGAGATTCACCAGTGAATAAACAAAACCAAGTAAGATTTCAAATAATGTCATTAGAATTCTGATGTATGGAGGCATAATTCTGACTGACTTTAGATTAGTTGTTATTTAAAGCAAGATGAGTTTGCTGTGGGGCTCATTTAATTTGCATTGCTCAACATTTACTTTACATTTCAAAGGATAATTTGACCCTCTGTAATACTATTTATGCAATCTCAACAAGATTATACAGTACGATAATGTCCTACTCTAATTGTGGGTATTTATCTTGCCCATAAGCATAAAACCTTACTCCAAGACGAGTTTTATTTTTCACTACCTGTCAAGAAAGGTTTTGTTCTGTACAAATGTTTCATTTACCATCGAAACTGATCAGCCAAGTTTTTTAAATAAAAAGAAGAAAGATTTGCCTGTTAATCATAGGTTTTTTATTTCCTTTGGGTCCTGATGATAACATGAACAACACTAACTCCTGTGCTTCTGGCTGCTTAACCAGAGGAAAAACTGAGGAACTTTGATGGCTGCATAGTAGATGATTGGTGTCTAACAATATTGTGGGAGGTGCAGCTTCATCTGTCCAACGTTTGATGCAAGCCATGTCATAGACAATGACACAAGGAAAGTACAGTAAGTCAACCAAAACAACGAAGCTGAAGTTCTGAAACCAAAACCATCAAATTGGGCTCAAATGTCTCAAACTAGTAATCACAGGTATTCATTTATGATTCATTTGTGCTGTTGTTTTAACAGTCAGCTGAAACTCTGAGGTTCAAATGTTGAATAAGGAAATGTTTGGTTTAAATGTATGACTTAAGGGTCATAAGTCAGACATAAACTACTGGGGGCAGTCAGTATGTTGTCTGTGTGGTTTCAGAGGAAGCCAAAGGTTAGGTCAAACTGTTAGCTCTTAGACCCAAAGCCAATAAAGGATCAGGTGCATGAGACACAACAATAGCATTAGGTACATTAAACATATGGTACTGCACACACATTATCTGCAACTGCAGAGCACCCCAACAGTATATACACTGACTACATTTGTATCCACAGAGAAAGGTTTTTTTTTTTTTTAAGAGAAATTGTGAAATCAAATGGAACAGCAAAGAAACATGGACACGCTGTTGGGGCTCCATTCAAAATCCCTTGTTTTATTGATGTGCTGAGTCTGTGGAATATCAACAAAGCGAGGAAAGGAGATAAAAAGAGTGGTAAAATCAGTGTTAAATGAACAGAGATGGAAGCTTGGCCTAACATCAGCACCAAATACTTATCTCTGTATTTTTAGAACATATGATAAAAACTGGAGAGCAATTTCCTCTGGACCCACAGATGATGAGAAATAATCTTATCCTTAGTGTCCGAGTAGCTGATAAAACTTTGGTGCAGCCTTAAGGATTTGCCATCCAACTGCGAAGCCAAACATTTGTTTTCCACCAGAAGAGCCCCTGGCCAAAGACAAAGAGAGGGACCTCTCTCTTTGTGTGGGTGAGCTGTTCAGCTGCGGCCTCATATATGCTACTGATGATTGGCCTGGTGGGCAGCTTTAGTCCCTCCCCAGCTAAAGACCGAAACTGACTGATGGATTGGTGTGCCCAATCCCCTTTGGGTTTTGGTAGCAGTCACTCCACAAGATGGTTACAATATTCCTCAGAGAGAGGGAGAAAGAGTTTGAGATTAAGTCCCCATCAAGCAACACAATACACATCCGTGCACTTTTTCAGTTTGACAGACATTTGCAGTTTGATCATTGGACTCTGGGAATTGGGAGCTGTCCAGTGCTGAAAATGTGAGCAGTTTTTCCTCCAGTAACTGTGAAGGCATTGTTATTCCAGCTCCTGTTCCAAACGTGGCAATAAAGGAGCCAAAGGTTCAAAAAGATCATAAAATTCACACTTCGCTTCACAATAAGGTTCATACTTAGAGCTGTTGTTAAAAACAACAACAAAAGAGCTGCACAGCTCATTAACTCTCAGAGCTGAATCCATCCATTTTTAGGGCGTTATGCTCATAAAGCAGGAGTTATAAGGCTCTCTCAAAGGTGAAGCTTATTTTGATCGTAACTTGGCTTCAATAAGTAAGTGCTAGCACTCATTTGCATTTATATAGCCCCGTTCTGTTAGCTATTAACACTGTATTAGGGGAGGAATGGAACCCATAATCGCCTAAGTGACATCTTAGTGTGTGTGCTTTCTTTTGGTAGAAAATCATATCCACCCTAACTATAAAATATGTTTGGCTTAACAAAAAAAAAGACACAGCTCATGTAGTGCATTTGTATATTCCAACAAGGAAAAAATCATATGCTTACATATTTGAGCTGTCTGATTTAATTGAGCAAATGATTTTCATAAGATAATAATGGTAAAAATAAAATTGTGGTAATTGAGTCCTCCCCTTTAAAATAACTTATTAATACCCAATAGATCATTTATTAATAATGGTAATTTAAAGAGAAAGAAAATAGTAACCTTAGTAGTCAAGGTTGGAAAATATTCATAACAATGTAAGTCTTATCAAAGATATTCATTTTTTACCAATTCAAAACAGATAAAAACAGCAGAACACATTCTTTAAAAGCCAAAGCAGGGATTTGTTTGAGCCCTCTTACTTGAACCAAGATTAACTATAGTTACAAACACTTCTTTTGAATGTTTCCATATGATTTTTTACGGTTAATAATATCTAGACAATTTTCTCCCACTCAAAGCATTGTGCATTACCCTATTCTTATCTTCTGCCCCCAAAAAGTGATTCCAGATGTCTAGACCCAGACATGATAAACACAACTGAGGCTGCGTGGGTTCAAAGAGAGCAGCAACAGACAGTGGCAGCTGAGCTGAGCTTGTACTCTATTTTAGAATCTGAGTCTTTTCTTCCCCACAACATCGCTCTCCGGTCCCTCTGTGTATGAGTGCACTCATCGGCAAATTCACATTAACACACACGCAACTACTGCATGCATGGGTCTCATGGAGGCCCACACAACCTCTCTGTGTCACACACACACACACACACAAACACACACACACATACCACATCCGGACAGAATGAAAAATGCATATAGTAAACTTTCTGCTGGGTCCTTCTGCCTCATTCCTTCATATTCTCCATCATATTCCTGGCTCATCCCACATTTACAACATCTCTACTTTAAACGTCCATTCATGAGCTTTAGCTACCGGATAACGCTGCCCTGCCTTGTTAATCTTGTCCTGCTTTCTGCCCCTGACACACAGCTGGTGGTAAGTGTTCAAACAGGCCAAAGAAGAAAAGGCTTGAAGCCCTCCAGACTGAAGTGCTGAATGGGAAAAGAATGGGCTTTACTAAGCTGCAGGAGCTCTCATATACTCAGACAATACAGCTCATTTGTCAAGGTGACCCAAACTGTTACCCCCCCCCCTTTACAGTGATTTGTTCATGCCTGTGTTTGTGTACAGAAAAAGGCACAGATCAATATGGGACTCTCAAAGACATAGATCAGAACTATGACACCAATCTTTCAGCATATATTTCACTTTTGTGTTATTCAGAACTAAAGTAAAGTTGAACACAGACAGACATGAAGTGTGAACCAGCAAACAGGCCCAGTAGCAAACCAGTTTCAACAAGAACACGTTGTGTCATGCCAAGGTGACAGTTAAGGTGGATCAAAAGCTGATTTTGGCAGTTGTTCAGCGCATGTTGTCTGCTCACCAAAAGGCTCTTATTTACATGCGAGCTCTCACAAACACCTGTTCTTGTGTTCAGACCTGCCTTAACAGCTGCATCTCCTAACACAAGTCACCCAAATCTGTAAATTTCTCTAAATATCCTCAGATATGAGGAAAGATTTGGGAGCCTGCGTGAGCCAAAGTCGCCTTCCTGTGATGGGAAGGCGGTATGAAACCGCGAAAACGACACGATAACAAGGTTACTTGCCGAGTTGATGATTTATGCATGAACCTACATGGGTCATGAATACAGACCAATATGGAAAAGCTTTGACCTGTAAATAATTCAAGCTATCCCATACAAGTTAAATGTGTGTGCGCATAAAGAGCTGGCGCTGGAATCGCTGCCCGCCACACTTGCGTTCAGTAACTGCTTATGCTTAAATGTCGTAATGAGGCGCAATGCCAGAGAAACCATGAAATGATTGAATATTGTTTTAGTTCAAGTTCCTTTAGGGGTGCAAATCTGATTGCAGGTGTGTATTAATGCACTTGAAATTGCCCCCCCCAGCTGCTGGGAGGGTGTAAGCCACCGTATGGCTTGAGCAATGACACACTGACCAAATAACTGATTTAAAAAAGCATGTAACCGAGGAACACCCCCCCCCCCCCTTATTCGCTTTTGTTCTTACCGTATCTAAGGGGGTGCGTTTCACTGGTGTAATCCTCAGGAATGCCAGCGAAAGCCGTGCGCCTCAGTGCAGGTGTTCCCCAAAGCTCCCGGCGGGTGCGGAGACGGTAAACGCCGGAACAAGGGGTGAAACAGCACTTTGCGGAGGCAAAAAGAAAAAACCGGGCTGAGGAGTGTGCACGAGCGCTCCGGGGTTTGGGACTTTTCACTCCTTCCTCAGCATTACGCACTCCTCGCTGAGCAGCAGCCTATGCGCCGGTCATTCTGCCAGACGCTGATACTTGCCAGATGGGCAGAGAGATGCATACACACACACAAGCACACACACACACTCAAGCACGCACACTCAGAGACTCGCGAGCAAGGTGCTCCCAGCGTCCCCCTCCGCACCGGCAGCCACACCGAGGGAGAGAGGCAACACAGGTTTGAACAAAGAGGCGAGCAGTGACGGGCAGACGCAGCGCCCCCATTCAAAGAGGGGATGGGAGGCGAGAGTGGGGGTGAAAAAAAAAAAGAGAGACGGGGGTGGACTCTATGAGACCATAATCCGATTCCTGCATTAACCCATACTCTGATCTGGTGTCCATGCACCACCAGAATTTACACATGGGCTTACATGACCCTCAGTTGAGCCCCATCACCCTCTTTTGTAATCTCTTTCTGCACATTTGCGTTAATGGCTGAAAAAAATTATGGAAAATGAGACAACTTGGGCGATAACACATAACCCGGAGGCCTTCTATGAAGGAGAAAAAAAAATTAAAGATCATCTGTCCTATCAGTTTGTGTAAGAGTAGCATTTTCTGAGCAGATCTCTTCAGTGTTAATAAGAGCTCTCACAAATGTCCACCAGCTAGTACACACTAAACTCTATCATTCACTATAACAAGCACCTCTCTTTGTTGTTTATGTAAGACAGCCTGAGCACAGGTCCAGTTCTCACATTGATTTCTGTCAGTGATAAAGTGAGAAGAAGAACAGCAGGCTGCCCTTTGTTGTTCTGCAGGTCTGCAGCCTCTCATGCTCTGGATGGCTTTGAATCATGCACCTTCCCCTGGGTAATTGAGGTTCTGGAATTATGGCTGACCCACCGATCATGCTAATCACAATGACTTTCAATGAAGCCAAAGGCTCCCTTAGACTAAGTTAAGTTTTGGGGGATTTTAGAATTTCACTGAGCCAGTCTGTCAGAGGAGAAAAGGCTTTTCCAGAATGTTATGGATTCTGAATGTTGCGCCCAATTCACATTTGTCTGAACCTTATTTGGATTAATTCTAATCATCTTTTGTGACATGAATGTCACAAAGCCTAAACGTTTTCAAGTGTTATGTAACATTTTGGGGTAACATTTCGGTTTGGTGGCGTCCTTATATTAAATATTGCTGATCATTTTTGCTTCGTTGCCTGACGCTGGCCCTGAGCACAGCCACACATCTAACTTAATATAAGATTTTAAAAATGAAAAAAATGTGAAGGCCACTTAAGCTTACATTTGGATGGTTTTACTTACCCCAGTGAAAGCAAACAATCAAAATTCTAACATCATGTGATGTTTTAAAATTGTGAACCAAACATGCAAAAAAGTAAGCAGAAGGCAGGCATGGAGTTAAAGTAGCGTTAGACTTAGGGAGCCTAACCCTAGTATAGCCCAAAACCAATGGAAGCAGAAGAAGAAAATGAAGAGAAATTGACATATTATATGAGGGGATTAAAAACAGAGAAGGATAATGAAATAAACAAAAATGCACCCAAAGTCCAAGACACTTCACTACCTTGCAGGCTCAATATATTAGTTTGCATAAGAATTACTCAAGGACAAAACAAGTTACAAGCCAAAATTCAGTTTGACATTTCATCTACTGGTGATGGAGTGAAAAAAAAATCACCCTACAAAATATTTATAGCAAGTTTAGTTAAGAAGTCAGAGCTTTTGCGCAATAAGGGTTTGCTTCTGTTTCATGAGGTTGTGATGGATGAAACCTTTAAAATCCAAATTATTTTCCGGAAGATGGCCTGAATCCATCTTGATATTCCAGATGATTAGTCACACATCTGGTAAAGTGGGTAGATAATTTGATGGAACATAAAAGCAAAGCAAACCCCTCAGCTGCACTAACTAATCAGTACTTACATAGTTAAGGAAAATAATTCACCAAATGACATCTTAGTTCTTGTTTAACACAATTCTCACTATAATAAATTTGATCTCTCATTGTCTTCTTTTTGGCTGACGTGAACAACTCCTTTTGGTTTTGTGTGAATGCAGGATTTGAATAAATTTGCCTTGTTTTAAAAATCAGCTCTTCAGATATTGTGCAGTCCTGGCAAGCCAAGTTTATCTGCTTAGCACATTTCGTGTACAAGACCATTCAAAGTGCTTTACAAAGAGTTTAACAGCACAAAACAAGAAAAGAAAACTAATCAACAAAATAAATTAAATGGATTAAAAGGGTGCAGATGAAATACATTCAGTTTCCATATGCACAGTTGAATAGAAACATTTAAAGCCTGGATTTGAACATTGTCAGAGTCCCAGCTGGTTCATAGGACACAATGTCAGAAATGTATTTTGGTCCTTGTCCATGAAGACACTTGTACTCAAGCACAACAGTTTTAATGTCTATTCTCTGATGGACAGGAAGCCAGTGCAGAGACCCGAGCACTGGGCTGATGTGGTTGTACTTCCTGGTTCTGGTCAGAACCCTAACAGCAGCATTCTGGATGTTCTTCGGCTATCTTATAGCTGGTTTAGAGAGCCCAGCGAGCAGGCCATTAAGGCAGTCTGACCTGCTGGAGACAAATGCATGGATTACTCTTTCTGATCCATAAACAGATGATCCTGTAAGGACATCATCCTTGGTCAAAGCAGTGAATGTAAAGTTGGATGTGAATTAACAAAAAAAAATAGAAAAAGTTGTTGATTTGGATAACCTGACAACGTTTTCTTTTAAGACATTGAAGGCAAAAAATATGTATGAAACGGTCAACATCGCCAAACAAAGTGTTGTGCAGTATTGATCTGATCACCTACAATATGGAAATATTTTGCATGGTATCCATTATAGTTTCATGTGATTCAGACTGTATTTTTAAGTCATAAGAATTCAGAGCCAAGCTGGTCAATGTCTCACACTCAGGGGAAACGCTTCTAGTTCTTGTGTTGGAAATTGATCCATTGGAACTGAAACCAAGGACAGATCTCTTTTTTCCATGGTGCTAATGAGGTGTGTGAGTTTCACATAACAAGTATGGATTACTCTTAACGAACTATGTAAGCTTATGGCTTGTGCTTCCCTGACAAAAACTGTTTTAGAAAAATGTAAACTTGATATGACAAGCAAAGGCAAGATCAAAATAATGAATAAATGCACACCTGGTGACGTCTTAGTCATCATGAATCTACAGCAGAAATGCTGCAGCACTGAATAACGAGACAATACACACACTCCATGCCACAACGGACCTCCAGCCAGCTGAACAACCTAAGGGCACACCATCTCGATATGCTCTCTTGATACTCATCCGCTTCTCTTTGTTTTACAATAACAGCATAAAAAGGCTCTCTCAGAACCCTCCTTTCTAATGCAAAAACATATATAAACAAGGCTGCTTCATATCTCACATCAAAAGACATCGAATCATGTTTTGTGTGGTGCATCAGTGTTTGCCTGTAATCCCATTGCAAACAGTAGTTTCATGCTAGTCTCAATTGGTATCCAAACATAATAACAGGTTTTGTAAAAACTTCTCTGAGACAGAGGGGGGAGGGGGGGGGGGGGGGGGGATATGAGGCCTACACAAACAAGAATATGAGTAGCAGGCTGTACGGGGGCTCCGGATCCAGACACTGTGTTTATTTTACAAGCCGACACATTTTACAGACAAGTCTGTTGACGTGGCTCATCTGTCCTGAGAGGGTTGAAGGAGACAGATGGAGCAGACGAGGACTGATGAAGCTCTTACCGGGTCCCAGATTCCCAGATTGACAGGAGGAGAAGGAACACGAAGACAAGCAGGAGCTCTAAACCGTGTTCTCAGAGTTTTTTTTTACCGCACAGGCCTCAGGTAACTGCTCTATCGTGCCCCACATATCTGAAGCACATGAAGGTTAATAAGCAAGCAGTTCTAAGCAGTTCTTTGCTCTGTGCTGTTCAGATGCAGCAGGAGAAACACGATACGGACAGAAGGCCCTAAATGATGTATACGGCATACGCTCCCTGCAAGAGCTGGATATGGACAAACATCTGCTTATCTTCAGGCTGTTCATTTGATTAGATATTGTGTTGCATGTTGTAGTACAGGCACTTAAAAAGCACACACAGATGTCAGGGGCAGTGTCATTCAGCCTTAACGTGAGCCACGACTCGAAAAATGTCAGGTGCCAGACCTTTCAGTCACTGCCCACAAAGGGAGCAGCTGTCTTTATGCAGAATGCAGAAAAACAGAGCACACAATTGAGGCAGGATGAGAATAACTCCAAATCTTTTCTTTTGTGGCTGTTTTTTATTTTTGTTTTTATTTTTCAAAGCTCTTCCCGCATCTTAAAAAGAAGCAAAATGACACTTCCAAGAAACACATCCTGCCCCTCAGAAGGAATCAGAGACATAATGAGGCTTTCAGCTGTGTTTATCCTCACTAGCTGAGATGGTGTGTTTAAACTCCTGCCTTTACTTATTTGCGGGGCAGGCTGCTCATGCAGGAGATCAAACAAGCCACATACAAAGAGGGGAAACAGGATATCTCCTGGTGGAGCTAGGTCTATTAACGTGGCTTTTTATTAACTCTAGTCGTTAGTCTGCTGATGGAGCAGACTTGGTTTATCTACCATGCTGTGTTTAAATGTTTCCAAGCGAAGCAGCCCCATCTGGAAGGCAGCAGGGCAGCTGTGGAGGAAGTCATGGAGACATGGCTTGCGTTGTTACCAACCGCGTATGATACCGCCATACTGTCCAGCCGCAGCCCGAGGGTTCATGTTTGTCAAAACTTAACGAGAACTCCAGAAAGTTTAGGTGTGGATGTGTTTGCTGTGCTTTTAAGGACCCTGGTTTGTGTCATGTTTAGAGGAGCTTTTCCCAGTACATCTAAAGTACATTCATTCATTTTCCATGCCCACTTTATCTGAACCTCAAGGCAGCTGTAGCCAATCCCATCCTCTGCTGCCACATCACAGGCCAACACCCGAGCACATCCCCACGGTCAGCTTAGAATAATCACTTTAGCTGAGGTGCATGTTTGGACTGTGCGCAAAAGCCAAAAATACTTGGAAATGACCAGAGTTGGCAGTAGAAAAATGTCCAAAATTCCAACAGAAAGAACCCAGCAGAATTCTAACCCAACTGCCATAAGAGTGGACATTTAGTCTTTATTCATTTTTAAAAAATGAATGACGGATGAAAAGCAAATGGCACCTCAATACTGTTTTGCCTTAAAAAATAAGGCAAAATCCCTGCTTGTCTTTTTGTTTTGTGTGCTACTTTAGTAATAACAACTTTTTTTGGAAATAAATAAATAATACAACATTAATTTATACCACCAGCACAGCCAGGACCTATCAGGAGAATATCTGTAGCTAAGGCTCATGAGGTGATTCCACCAATAAGATTTGCAAAGGGTCAAATACCCAAAGATCATGTCAGTTCTTCCCCAGTTATACAATATTCTAAATATGTTCTGTATTCTATGTTCTGGATATTTTTTTATAGATGACCATGTGAAATTCATTTCCTTAGTTTTCAAAGTCATTCCATGGTCTTGTTTTTTATCATTGTTGTGGTTCAGCTGCCATCACATGATCTAAGCGATGACCTACGTTTGTGGACAGTTCAAAGTTTAAGGATGACATTCACATCCAACATTAGATGATATCTTTTATCTGAAGTGCGTTCAAATATTTTTATAAGTATAACTGTTTTCCTCCTCATTTCATTTCAGTGGAAACTTTGCATTAGTAAAATGTGCCACCTTTATGTTGACCTTTCAGAAGATGCATTCTCTGAGTTTTATCATTTTAAGATTCATGACTCTCAAGGTTGCAGAAAGTGTTTGATTTCCATTTCCATGAACAAAAATCAACATCTTACTCTAATTGAGAATGCTATTCAAATATGCAAATGAAACCGTTTTTAGGTTTTTAAAAAAATCTTTTTTGAGATGGAGCAATTTAATAATATGTAAGGTTAGAGGAATAGAATGAATTGCCAGGAGTCAAAGAAAATCAAGGCTTTGGCTGAAGCAAACGTGGGAGTGTTGGAGGAGGAGAGAAACCACATGAAAATTAGTTAGTCAGACATTGAAAACAAAAATGTTTGAACTCTGTTTTTTATTTGCCGATCTGGTGATAATTTTGGGGGTGCTATTCTTTGGATTTACTGAATGTTATCTTTGAATTATGTTTTTCTTTTATCAAAGCTCGGTTTGGTTGTGCATGCACTGGTGCACATGTTTCTATTATAGTTTGGTTAATCTTCAGGATTTAAATCGGGACTAAATCAGACTGGACAAGCAGCTTTGATGTCCCCAATTTCCAATAACACTTTTCTATGCAGAGACACACACACTTTAATGAAAAAAAAAAGGCCCAAAAAAAGAAAAAGCTTTTTTATATGCTAAATTAAGCTCTGATCTACCTCCGCAGTTAAAATTCAGGTCATGTGTGGAGGAGCAGCTGCGGGTGTGTCGATGCTAAGGCACACATGTATGCGTGTGAAACATTCTCATGCATGATTGGGGTGTGTAGATATGATTTGAAATGTGTATGTCTCTAATGAGATCTCCTGTGCAGCATCTGTGGTCCATGTCACACTCAGTCTTCATCCTCCTCCTCCTCCTGCTTTCATCTGGTTCTGTGGGAGTCTCTGTCTTCACGGGGAAGACAGAGACTTTTAAGAGGGAGCTCAGCTGTCAGGGCTTTGGAATATAACACAGTCTGAGATTAACACACTCAGATGAAAACAAAAGTTCTCTCTCATATTTTCATTTTCACAAATACATTGCTAACACGATCAATTTCATATATCCTACTACTGGATCTTTAATCTTCTCAGCTGTACTCCACAATCCCCCAATTTACTGTAACTCCAGCTCTGTTCGGCTGCGCCCCGCTCTACTCTGTGTCACTAGTCTCTGCTACAAATTTCTTTCAAACCCAGTTACTTCTGCTGTCTTTATTTTTCTTTCAATACATACTATTCCTTAACTCTATTATTGTCCATAATGTTAGCCCAGCTTTCAGAAAAGCAACATCTTGAGTTTTATTTTCATTACCAACAATGGCAAAACCTATAAAAAGCGAACTTGTGGATCATTTAAAAAAATGGGAGTGAAAATTGGACCTTGACAGGACAGTGATTGGACTTGGAAAGTAATACAACAGAGAGGCATGGTGAGATATGTTTGTTGACCCTTTGCTGGGTTTTATCTCTAAAAGCCACATTCTGACCAGCAACCTTTATCTAATTGTGACCTCCAACAGTTGAAAATCCACAGATTTCCAGTCTTGTTTTGACCACAAAACAACCACAATCAAGCTAGTTCAGAATAGTTTGGATAATGTGAATTACCTACTTATGTGATTATATGATCTTATTGTGGAGGCCTTAAAGTGATTTAAACTTTTCAAAATGTAAATTAATAAGTCTTGATGTGCCTCTCTAAATCTTAGCTCAGACATTATGTTTATTATATTGTAGATTGTAATCTATGTAACACTAAGAATTGATTCACACACTGTATTAGCTTCATTGTCCCCTTGCTATGGATGAACCTTCAATAATACTACATTCACTAATGTTTCTCAGTGACATCAAATCTTCCATGCTCTGATCTGATAAAAATGTGTGCATTTTAGATTCCACTCGACCAATATGTAATGCAAGCTGTGCTCCCAATTTAAGAAAATTTAAGGTATTATTCTGATGACATCCTCCCATCATCATGTTCTGATGAATTTAGCTGAAGGAGATATTTTCAGAAGCATGCTCGGTGGAGGTTCACGTTGAGATGAGACACCCTATGATTTGAAATCAATAGAGCCGGCCTTTAACTCTGTTGGCCTTCTTCACTGCATTTTGATAGGCAGTAATGCACCTCAGCAATTACACACATCATTATTCCTCTGTAGTGCGCTAACCCACGGTCCAATGTAATTCCACATTTTATGCTAATGAAATAATGCAACAACTTGGTCTTTATTTCTTCATCGCTGCAGGTAAAATTTGTTCCACTTGGTCTAAGTGTGTTTCGTCCTTATTGCCTCATTCTGCCTCTTCGACACTGATAGGATTTTATCAGTTTGATCTGCAGACGCTTACATTATTCCAGCTTAAACTGTGCTATTTTTTTCAGGTTTTTTTTGTTTTGACTTTTTGGTTCAGTCTCACTTTTTTGTCAATAAACACGTTCTACTTTTACTGCACCTTCTTTGAACATGTCTCAGTATGTTCAAGGACAACATTTCATAAGAGAGTAAACATGTCTCAGGAAGCCTTTCATCATGTCTCTGTCACCAGCTCCTTCTCTACTGCCTGCAGTTGAAACAAAAAACAAGGAACCAAGCCATTTCCCATCCCTGCAAAGATGAGAGCTTCTTCACAGACACATGTGTTATTCATTCTCTGAGTGAGGGATCAGATCTGATCATGGTATTAAATGGAAGCTAATGATAGCATGCGTGATGAGGGTAAACTGAATCACCTGTCTTTTAGAAAAGTCATAGAATATAGAGAAGATTTCACCAATACGCTTACATTATGTGTTCATCTTGTTATTTTGACCATAAAGACACAAAAACTCATTTCACGATACGACCCGTGTGAGTGTTTTTTGGAAAATCCCATTCAACCAGGCAGGAAAGGACCAGTTCTGTGGGAATGGTATCCAATTGACACCTCTGAAAAAGTAGTTTGTCAAACATAAAACTGAACACGTTTGATCTTTTCTGGGAAAGAACCTCCATCTAGCTGTGCACAAAGGTGGTGTAAATGTCTTAGTTGGGGTTACTTCAAAGGTCAATAACTAGGTCTGTCCGGTCTCAGAAGTAAACATGTCATTTGGTGGTGGAGCTTTTCAAGACTGTGAAATGGCAGAAAATTGGCATGCTGATTTTTTGACACATGAAATTGAATAGAAAAGACATGAACTGCCATGGTGGGAAAGGTAATAGAGCCAGATGGTACCAGAAACGTCTTTATAGCAGAGACTGTTATCGGAGGTGAATGTTAGATAGCATTTCTCTACCATGTACATCTCCAGTCATTACGCCTAAGCCGGTGTTCTGCCAAATTCCATCACGTTTTTCAAGTCACAACTTTAACACTTTAACAGCATGAGTGAAACATATTTTCTGTAAACACAAAAACCCCACTGGAGACTTTGTGTATCTTGAAATGACGTGTTAATGGGGGTGCCGTACGGACCATGTAGTGTGCCTCAGTTTATGGGTAGTTTGATTTGATAAATGTATTATTTGGGTAATTTACTTTTACAAGTAATGAAAACAAGACAGGGACTAATTCACCTGGTGACAGCTGATATGCAGAACTCATGGGAAGATAATAACACGATGTCACGTGAAGAAAATGTACCTTAATTTGGGCGATGTCACGCTCATTAACCCGTCTATTTGCTGTTTTTCTTTTGTTTTTTTAAACCAGTTCATGGGAGAAATGTCTCGCTGTGTAGCTGCTACTTGCTCCACTATGTTCACCAACTGGTTACAAATGAGAGTACTTTGCAGTATGATTTTGAGTAGTTGGTGTTTAGTCAGCCATCAAAGCCTATTTCTTAAGGGAACAGATGCCTGATGGGCCCAAAAACATAATGCTCAGTTTGTCAAAACTGGTAGAGTTGATAATGAAAGTGAAGATCACAGTAATTTGTAACACTTGAATCAAAACTATTAGCTCGTAGGGAGATTCATTCATAGATAAAAGTTCTGTTAATGTACAAGAAGAGACCCCAAAATCATACAGATGGATAATCAATCTAAAAAGAAATAGCAATCAGTGCTGATCTGTAAGTCGTTCATTCCAAAACCAAGTTTCAAATTTGCTCCTTTTAAAGAAAGTATTTGGAAATTTAGATTATTCCGTTGCTCAACTTTTTGACAGATTCAACCCGGGTCCTTTGGAATAACCTACCTTTAAGACAGATATCAAGATCAGCATCATTCTAAACTTGCTCTCCTCCCTTTTTTGGAGTAACTAATAATCTTACTGAATTGCAGGTACGTGGATTCAGTTCTCATTAAAGGATCATGTGAGGATCAAAATCAAATTTCTTAAGACAAACCATTCAATGGTACATCTCAGCACCCTGATCCTTTCTAAAAGAAATGTTTTGATTAGATGTCTGTGTTGGTCATCACTCATTTGATTGACTGAGCATCACCATCTTTCTGTAGTGCTGCTGCTGTGCTGGGGGTGGGAATAGGTGGGCATGTTTTCACAGGTTTATGCACACAGTCAGTGGCAGACAGATCCACCAAACAAATCACAGCACCACCCTTGACAGAATGTCCTCTCTGAAAGCGCATACTCATGCGTTGTTTTCACTGTCTTATTGATTTTCCAGTTTTAAGGCGCACACACTTACGCACCTGAACTGGCCCACAATCCCACTGACCAGTGGAGAGGGCTGGTCTTTGACCTCAGAGGTAAAAAGGACAACATAATTGAAACCTCAGCAGGCTCAGGAGAGCTGAACTAATAGCAGGTGACCTCCATCTGCCCTGTGTCGCTACACTTTTGCAACACCGGGCTTGTAATGGTCTCATCGATGCAATGTAACAATTGTTTCTCCCATCTGCCACCTTTGTCCCCCTGCCGCCGCTTTTGCACTCATAAATGATTGGAGGAAATTTCTTGAAGGACACCAAGTTGTGGATGACTGCCCCCAAGTCATTTGGACTTGGATTGTTGAGGTGCATAAAAAGTTTTCAATTTCTTTTGTTAGTGGATTTGAAAACTTCAAAGGACACAATCTCATGAATCGCTCTAATCTTTTACCTCAGAGTAAGTGTTCCAATGATAAAGGAAAAAGAGCTTTCTGAATCATGATGAATCAGTGACTTTAACTTGATATTTTAGGGCCATCTGGTGGCTATAGTTGCGTGCTACACTCAGAAGTACTTTTTTTCTTTTTTTTGTCAAAACAGAAATAAGACAGGTGGGGGTGGAGTTAAAATTATGAGTGAGCATATAATCAATGGATCATTTGGATAAAAAAAGAAGCAACACAAAGGAAAATGCACATCACACCAATACATCATCAAATGTGTTTTTTTGTTTTGTTTTTCATTTTGTATTATCATGTTTGGTTTTTGTGTCCCTGCTAAATTAACAATAATAATAATAGCACGCTTGACAGCTGCTAAGTTACCCAATAAAACTAAGCCAGTTTTTTTCTAATCTAATATATGTTCAGAAAGGTTAGCAATGTTATATTTGGCATCCACTTCCTTTTTGTGAAAACTGAACCATTATTTTCATCAACCTCTGCAGGTGAATTGCTGGTGTTATTTCTCCTTCATGATCAAGCGATTATGTTTAAACGTTTGGTGCTTAGTTTTAAATGATTAATTTTGGGGTTCTTGAGTCTGAATATTGGTACAATTTAATGATTAGAATTAAATATTTTAAATGTCAATTGAACATCTTTTTTAATCATGTTTTGTGCAATAATGTTACCTTCTGTTTCATTACCATTTACAGTCATCACAACAAAGTGAATATTGCCCAGTTTGACACATGATTAGTACTTAAGCTCAAACCAATGATACTTATCTAGAAGAAACAATCAATTCAAGTACATTTTTAAGTACTTATAACACTGTTGTTTTGTGTTTATCAAACTTTTACTTTACAAAAATATCTTAATGCCACTTTATGATGTGATAGTCATAATGTCACCTACATAGAAAAAACTGACAAACTCCTTGTTGTCATAGGCAACATATTTGATTTTTTGGTGATTTAGTATCATCATAGATTCTGAGATTCCACAACAATATTTGCATTAAAGGAACAAAACTTGAAACCAAGACTGAGTTAGTAAAGGCTTCAGAAAGAGGGCATTTTCTGTATAATGAATGTCAGGTCTTCTAAAGCCTTAAACTAATTCAATTTTCAGGGCACAGTCGTCCTCTCACATATTCTAAAGTTGACACAAGAGACGTTTTTCAAAATTTTCATTAACTTTTATCAAAACTAAGTGTTTCACTAAAAGTCCGAAAGGATTTCAGTTCAGATCAGAAGGATGGGTTTCACATCTGCCTTTCACGTCTTGTCCAGCAGGAGTCACCCGCTGTTTCTGTTGCTGCCTCAGTGTGAGTCTCTCACCGTCCAAAGGATCTGCAGTCCGCCTCCCATTCATCAGTCTGCCTTTATTCACAGTGACAAAAGAGACATCAAATAGGGAGGTGTGGGAAAACACAACAATGCATCTCGGCACACAGACACAGGCTAATATATGCAAAGTGTGAATAAAGGGTGCTCATGTTGTCTGCAAGTGTCTGTGGGTGGTGTGTGATTGTCTAGTATGTCCAGTTTGTTTGCCCTTTATCTTTTTACAACCAAATAACAGTTTAACGAGTCAGTTTTGCCCAAGGTAGCTATAAAGTGGACTAAAAATGTACCATTTACCGTTCGAAACATAGATATCTGATTCAGAAATGCAGTTTTTCCTGCATTTAAACCCAAAATCCCTTCCAGTTTCTTTTTCTCTCTCACGTGATCTGTACCCACAGTATGTAAAATGAACTTGAAATGATCTGTCTCCTTAATCGATGGTTGTTCCATGTTTCCCACCCAAATCAATGGGGGTGAGTTGTGGGGGGTCACGTCTGGCCACCTCTCAGGAGAATAACGGGGTGTCTGTCTGATCCGCAAACCACCAACGGTTCTCGACTGTCCCTATGGCAACAGTAGAGGACTATGGAAGGCCCCTACACTGGGAGATCCAAACAGATGCTCATAATCAGCGATGCTACATGGAGGTGTCAGTCCTGCCAGTCTGCCGTACATGGAAACAGGCCCTCTCCCAGACCTGTCAGAGGCCCATAGTATGACTGAAAAATGACTGCCCTGCAGAGTGTGTGTGAGCCTGTGTGTGTGTGTGTGTGTGTGTGTGTGTGTGTGTGTGTGTGTGTGTCTGTGTCTGATGAACTAGGGATGGGAAATGTCTGCCCACCAGACCCATTCCTATTTAAAACAGACCAAAATTTGAGTATGAATGGCATTTGATGGAAAACATTAAAATGGTTTTGGTGCTGAGGAGCAGATTTACAAAGATCAAACATAATCAAAACACTACAAATTTATTCAACAAAGTTTAAAAAACCTTACATTAGAAATAAAAGGCTACCTCGTAGTATTTCTTTGTCTGATCATCAGCAAGTCACTACTTGAGGACTCAAGCTATCAGACCTGGGTAACACAGAACACACCTTTATTATTCCACTAAGACTATTTCTAACCCTAAACACTTTCTTTTGTATATAAATCACGTTCAATCATTCAGTAATATGGAGGAAAGCGTTGCAATATTCTAACCATATGGTTTCAGTAGAGTATAATATTTGTTGTACGACGTTGTGAGTGGATGTGTCTGAATGTGTTTGCTAGCTACAACGACACTGTAGCGATCATGGATGAACACGAAAAAAGGTTTAGCCATGAATTACATTTTCTTTTAAGCATTCATTCAAATAAACCCCAAAGAGAATAGGCCGATGTCTCCAGAGGGAATCTAAGCAGTCTTTGTAAACAATTACCCCATGGTTTCAAAGCATTTGGAGGTATTTAACTAGTTAAAAAGGTTTTAAATCTATGCACAACTCTGGTTAATTGGGGGATCGTCTTTCTATTTTATGGGGAAATTTGAAATTGTTTCATTTTCTGAGATGGAACAGTCGTCTGACATCACATCAGCACCAGTGCTGCTTTCTGCCTTCACTGATCCATTGATCAGGACCCACTGAGAAAAATACACCATCCATCTGCAGTCCAGCATGTGACACCAAAGGTCACCAAATGCAGTGTCCACTAGTTTACAAGCTCATCAACAGCCCCGTGGTCACTGGCACACTCCAGAGCTGAGGGCAGGTCAGGGGTTCATCTCCCCTCTGACCTGGCCAGCCCTTTTTGTCATCATTACATAATAAGATGTTTCCTTCCACACTGATCAATCTGTTTCTTTTACTAGGCTCTCAGAGAGTTGCGCGTAAAATGTGTTTATGAGGTTGGCCAGCCTTTTATGCGCCTATTCAAGAAGGTCTGTAAACAGGAAATTAGTGAAAACGTAAACATGCCCGTAAAAGGGCTACAACAGAAAAGCTAAACGCGGGTCTTAAATGATGATTCAGAACCTTCCCTTAATTCAGTTTAAAAGAAGTCCAACTACCGTATCTATCTGCACTACGGCAGACGCGACAATTCCTCTTATGTGTAAAACTGTGACCGAGGAGTCTAGTTTTCAACAAAAGTAGGGCGGCACAACAGTCTGAAAACATAACTACATGACACCATTGAGAGGTAATGACCTCTTGAGGTGTAAAAGTCTCCTCTTCATATCACAGACAGAGGTGGAGAATCCAAATCATGAGTGAAGGATTTATATTCCCTCGGGGAACTTGGGATCAGCAAAGCAGACGCTGTTATAGGGGACCTCAAATGCAGGAACATGGGGAGGTGGGGACAGGGCTGTCTGGGACCCAGCCAGCCAATTATACACTGGCTAGACACATCACACTTACATGCCACACATATGGGAATCCTCTGAAATCAGCTCACAAAGGGATCCTGGTGGAAACGGTTCATCAGAACCCGAACACTTAGTCTAATTCGTCTGAATAGAACCTCGTGCATGTTGAGTACGTTGAGACACACGCAAAGTTCAGCAGTCAGCTCCAAACACTCTCAACAGAAGCTGCTCGCCGCGTTTGCACACGCACGGTATTCATCAGAGATCAGGAAAGGAGACAGAGCATCTCTGAAGTGAAAATGGGTAGAGTTTCAGAAACTCCAAAAGACTGCTTGTAAAAAATGTGAAGCAATTTTCAAAGAGTTTTTTTAACAAAAGTCTGTAAAGATTAAACATTCATCATCTACAGTAGATGAGACCACTGAGGGGTTACTAAGAATCTGGTGCCATTCCTGTCCCAATGGGCAAAACCAAAATGCTGCACTTGGTTCCTGAGACCATCCGGTAATAGCACTGCTGGGTTTAGATACAGTTGTGTAAATCATTACACAATTTTAGAATTTTAGATCCAGAAAAGGTGCAAAAAGGCTTCAGCCTTTTCTGGGCCAAAGCCAAATCAGAGTAGACTGAGGAAATATGGAGAACTGTTGTGTGATTAAACAAATTGCAGTTTTTAATGGTTTTTTACGAATTCCCCAGACGGGAGAACGACAGGGAGCATCCTGTTTGTTGGCAGTGCTCTCAAAAACATGCCTCTCATTATGGTGCATATGTGTGCTTATGGAATTTGGAACTTGTACATCCACAAAGGTCTCATCAGAAAGGTGTATACGTACAGAATCTTTCACAACACCATGACTTAAAGGAACACTGGGTGCTGCCATTCTGCCTTTAAACTAGATTTCTATTGTTGAATGCAATAAGCCAAAACCTTTTTTTAATTAATCTAGGTTTTGCAGGACTTTTGAACCGCGGCCCTCTTCATATTGTTACATCTTCATGAACCATGTTCCTTTATCATAGTCCTCCATGTCGACCAGCTAATGTACAGATGAAATGTACACATTTGAAAACGGAAAATTCTATCTATAAGAACACCAAGCAACAGACACATAACCAGAAGCGCAAACCTTGGCAAACGTGAGGTGCTGCAACCTTACTAATGATGTTTTTATTTGCCTTTCTCCATGGTTCAATTAAATGGGCTTTTATTTGTTGTGCCCAGAGCTTCACAACACAACACTCGGCTCATGTTCACATCGGTGAATAGACTTTTGAGATTTTGTATAAACAGAACAAACACAGCAGCACTACGGATGTCTGGAAAGAGCTCTCATTCCCCCCCAGTCACTATAAAACCCACTCAAAATGTTGTGTCCTTTAGACAAAAAAAAGCTCTTTTGATAATGTTAACAGGAGTCAGGAAATTGTAAGAATGTCCAAATCTTTAATGCTACCTTTAGTAACTTTAAAGATTTTAAGACTTAATCAGAGATACCGTAGAAGGTGAGCCATAGTGTAAGTCCTACAGCTGCAGAGAAGTTTTTGTCCTTTACAAAACTAAAACCTTTTAATTACAGCTCGAAATCTTTTCCCCTTCTATTATTTATTGACACTTTTAGTCTAAAACACACACAGACGCGCACAACAGAAGCCTCTTTGCTCTGTTGTTTGTTCAGGGGCTGCTGACAGCCACACACTGGGCCTGTCTGTGTGTCTGCCGCTGCATCTGAATACGCGGTGACAAACTCTCCCACGGCGGGGGAGTGCGCGCCTTTTCGGAATTAGCCACGCGGCACGCCTCGCATAGTAATGCCGGCTCGCGCTTTTGAGCTTGAACTTGACCGCAGGAATGCGGCTCGTGGGAACGCGAGCTCTGGGGGGGGGGGGGGGTGTCCCCCTCTATTCACGGCGCGCAGGTCGGTGTCAGCTCTCATTATCATAAAACCCAGCCTATGCTTCAAATTAAGGCGGCGGGCTCCGGGCTCTGCGTCCCTCTTTCACGCCAGGCAGAGGAGGAATTAACAGGTCTGCAGGAGCCCGCTGCGGTAAGAGCTGCACCACATCCACTCAAGTTTCCCTCAGCCGCCACTGTAATACTTGTCTTGTATTTTGTGTGTGTGGGGAGGGTGGGTGAGTGGGAAACGTGGCTGTTGTGTTTTTAAGTTGGTGTTTTGCAGCTTGCAAGCTGTCCACGATCTAAAATTAGCATTTTTCTCTCTCCAAATGCCAACATGAGCTCCCCTATGTGGAAAAATCAGCTGTTGTTGTTTTGTCTGACTTGTCACTGACTAAAGGGAGCATAAAGGAAAAATTATCTTTATTTCTAATAGTGTATTTTGGTTTTAATCTCTTTTTATTCATTTATGCTTATTAGATACAACGTGAAATAATTCATTTACACAGTTTTGTGTTGTGCTTGTTTCAAAATAGAGAATTAACATAGTAACTGCAGATATTAATCTTTCTTTATAAAGACAAAAAACTTTTTATCGTTTTTTAACAAATTTGTGCTAAAAAATATTTCAGTCTGTAATAAGTTTAAGAAGAAATTTGGATATTTTGGTGTTAACTCCTTTAGAATTTATTTAGTTTATTCAGCTTGCTACTGCACACATTGTCAGTCACCTTTAAAAAATCTCAGGATTTGATTTGATATTAAGTCTCAGGCTTTGCATCACTAATCCTGCTATAGCTAAGGATAGATGTAAAAACAGCAAAACACAGATCTAAGAGAAAAGGCAGATATGGAATAATGAGTAGGAATGCATCCATTTTTTGTGATCTAAACCAATGCTTGTTTCTTTGCCATCTTCACCTCAAAATGCTTCCTCTACAGGCCAAACTTTAGACATTGCATCGCCTTGATTCTGTTCCAGTTGAGCCAGTCAGATGTGAGGCCTGCAGAGCGTTAGGACCATTCTTTTGTCCAAATACTTCTTTAACTTGACAATTGATTATAGCAACATGAAGCTAAGCATTTCTCCATTTCTGTCATTGTTTACCCATTTTACATTTAATTTTATCAATTCAATGTGGGGGGAAAAATACTTATTTGTATAGATGTCAGTGAGAGACATGATCCTAAAATGTTAAACGAGTATAGATTATTCTGTTCACAGGAAATATTTTTAGATAAATTTTGTATGTTGGTTAACTAGCAAGATAAGACAGGAATTGTTAATATCTTTTCAACTCTGCTTCATTTAAATGCAAAAGACAAAGCTGCAAGTATCTACAGTCTAAAAAGTCCTACACATTTCTGTGAATGTTGATATTTCAAAACTACAAGATAAATTCTAAAAAAAAGAGTTGCTTTGAATGAAACACGCTCAAGTATTTTTGCATACAGCTAAGCCCAGACAATCAAACAGTGTGCTCCTTTAATCGCACTAAATAGAGCTAATATTACGCATCAGAGCACACAAGAAAAGGCTAAATAATACATGAAGAGTCTGCTTCAGAGAATACATCTCACATATTCAAGCAAAAATGTTTCTCTTGGCACCTGTTGAATACACATTGTGAAATATGTTAATCACAAGAATAATTCAGAAGTGACATCTATATGTCTATCTTTTTGAAAATGATAGACTAATTTACCAAAACAGCATTTGCTTTTAAATGTAAAAAAATGGTGTGTGTTAAATTATTAATTCAATGTATGTTTGTTGAAATTACTCTTAAAGCAAAACATGTAAAATCAGAGGAAATAAACATACACAAAGATAAGCAGGAATCAAAACAGGTGAACTTTTTCTAAGAAATTTAGGAGAATCCCCATCATTTCCGGTTTCAACAGTGGGATTTAATAGTTTGGTTTTTTAAATATAAGGATATAGGAGTATGATTTTAAATTATTGTGCAATAGGTCCAATAAGTGGATTTACTGCACAATAAATCCACTTACTGTGGATTCACACATTCAGTGTGAATGTGTTCATCACCCTTACAGTAACTCACAAAAACCTGTGTTACTGTAAATAACGAGGGAGACCAGACACACATAAAAACAGTCAAACACAATACTGTAACTCTACTGACAAACGCCAGCAGCAACAACAACAAAGAAAATAATTATAATTATAATAAAAATGCTACTACGACCAATGGCTATGACTAATTAGAATCATTAAGAAGAATAAATCAAATTGAAGGTAAAACAGTGTAGCCTGTTGGGCCCTTCAGTCTTTTTCAAATTGGTATTGTAGTCAGTTTGACCAACTGGTCAAACAAACACTTGAAAAAGGTCAAAATTATAGACAAAAAAATCGAATACTATTCGTTTTATGTTGTGGAACAAATTACACAAGCTGCAAATACTTTTTTAAGAGGAGGTCACGGTTGTCGCTCTATTTGGCGTCATATATGTGCTTTCCTAACAAAAAAGATCCAATGACTTTCCATAAAAATGAATGGTTAGTTTTAATTCACACCAGGAGAAACACTCACAAGCAGTTAATCTTTGATATTTGATGTCACGCGTCATGTCCTTTTTCTGTCGGTTAGGCTGTAAACTTTACCTCCACCAGCACAAATTTGCCTCTCCTCAATTCTTTATCTTCCTTATTTATCTACATCTCACCGGTTCTTGCGCAGCACGTGAATGTTGATGAAAAACGAGGCAGAAACGGTCACTGTTTTAAAGAGTTGGCTCTTTTCTGACCAAAGAGTGTCGCTGTTTCCTCCTGTAGTCTCTTTTTTATGCACACTGTACACACGTATGCGCACGTGAAAGCCCTTCAGAAGAAGCCACGAGGAGAGCGCGTCCCTCCAGGTCCAGAGCCCCTAAAATGCTGACCTTTCATTTTCAGTGCTCTGGTAAAGGCCCACGACCTGTTAGAGTGGACGGGAAACAGTCAATAATGACTTATTGCTCAAATGTAAAAGATTCTCTCGATGTAAATCTGCAGACCATTCATAAAAAGTCATTTAATCTAATATAATTCCATTTGTGCTCTTTTTTTAAATGGCGGTCGGACGGTGCTGCATGAGTCAATAGGGTGGTTTAAAGTAGTGGAACCTTACAAGTGTGTGTCAAATGAAGAGTTAGACATCAAACACGTTTGCTTTGTGTGTTTCGCCCGCGTATGCGCGTGTGTGTGTGTGTGTGTGTTTACCTATAATACTCATCCCCATTCACTTTACGATCTTTAAATCTGAGGCTCTCAAAATGTAAGATTCAGATTTCTATTTCAAACCAGAGAAATCGTTCTGACGATGCCGCGTCCCCTTTCATTCCCCTTCCAAATCATAGAGGGCCTGTTGGACAAATTTGATAGGCCCTGAGCCGGCCGTATTCCCTCCTCCTCCTCCTCCGCCTCATCATCATCACCAGCAGCCTCCGCAGTTCCCTTCGCCTCCCTGGCTGTCTGCGGCGGCTGCCCTCACACTCCTGTCTGAACCCCTTTCCGGTAAGAGATTCCGTGCATGTGGGGCAGATATCCTAGGAATAAAAAATAAAAAAAACTATTAGCCACGGAGACTCTGCGGTGCACTTTTGGCGCTAAAAAAGGGCAAGGACCCGTACCTCCAACTCCCCCTGCCCTGTTTAAATGTGGATCAAGAGCAGGGAGAAGGAGGAGGCAAACTCTCTCTCTTGAAGGTGCCTTTTTAAAATCCAGGCACATGGCGAGGAGATGGATAATTCTCCTGTAATTTGTAAGTGGACGTCTTGTGAGTGAAATATGATTTACCTTAATTTGAGGTTTATTCATTATTGTTTAGGTAACTATTCCAGAGGAAAGGCCCATTTGTGTGTCGACTTATACATCAGAATGAACATTTTTTTGCTAAATCAGAAAGTCTAAAAATCCCTCAAAACATCAGCCTCAGTCGAGCTGAATTTTCCTATTCCTTGGCAATTTCTTTAAATATATACGGGAAATAGGTATTTGACCCCTTGCTGATTTTGCAGGTTTGTCCACTTACAAAGAATGTTTATTTTTCCTCATCAGATGGCTATCAGTTTTTATAAATTCGTGTGATGTGATTTTCTGGAATTTTCTTTGGGATTCTGTCTTTCACTGTTAGAATGTACATATGATTAAAGTTATAGATCGTTGCATTCTTTGTAAGTGGGCAAACCTGCAAAATCAGCAAGGGGTCAAATACTTATTTCCCCCACTGTATACAGAGAAGAACAGAATATATGTCAACTCAACTTCCACTGAGCAGAATGATTTCATTGGAAAATTCACAATATAGAAATTCAATACCGTAGAAAGTCAGTTTTTTTCTCAATTTATTTTCTTTTTTGGGTGTTAGCCAGTTTGTTTTTTGTTGTTTTTTTAGTTTCAGCTAATTCCAGAATATTTCATGAGGATCTTATAGTGAGAAGTATTCATGTGCCGAGAGGGAGGAGGAGGTGGTGATGATGGAGGAGGAGGAGGATGAGGAGGAGGAGGATGAAGAGGAGGAGGAGGAGGCCCCAGGCAGCGCTGCAGTGCAGAGTTCAGCTGGGAGATATTGTTGTGAGCCTGGGAAAGTGTAGCGGGGCTGACGCCAGACTCTGTTGTGTGAGGTGGGGGGGACTTGGAGGATCCCAGACCGGATTGTTATGTTAATTTCTCTCCGGCATGTTGTTGAACTTGATGTTGACTTCTTTCTTTTTCTCCTTTTTTTTCTTTTTTCTTTTTTTATTCTTTGGAGGGAAGGTTGATGAGGGGGACAAATTTTCCCTGTCACTTGTTTGTGGGAAAATTCATCTCAGGACACTCACACTCCCTCTCACACACACACCCCCACGAACATTTCCTCAAATTAAAGTACCCTTAATTCCAACAATTTAAATTAAATGTTTGATTTTTTTTAAAATAGCTTTCAATAGTATTCCTTGTTTTTCAAATATTCCAGAAAAACTCAAAATCTCAAAATCAACTAAATAAAATATTTTCTGTGTCAAAGAAAAATAAAATACCAACAATTTGATAAGATAACGATTAAAGAAGAGGTTTGATGCCTTTAACAACGCTTCTGAATTGTATTCGTGGCTCTGTGGGAACATTAGCTCTTTACTTTTCATAAACGTATCATTGGGCCATGTACCTTTACCTCACTGCACGTGCACGCTCAGGCTTGGATGCGCATGCTCAGGAGCAGTAATGACCATGCAAGGCACCTCTTTCATGCTCATTTTTGTCCAGGACGTATACTAATAGCACGTGTGCATGCCTTCCCCCTCTTTTCCCTCTTGTTTTCCGGGTGCTAACACTTTAGAGGGAGTTCATTTACAGGATGGCAGCTTCAGAGGGCCACAGCTGATTAGATCTGCTTAGAAAAAGATGCGGATGCACGCGGCAAAGTCTGACCTGTGCTGCAGCCTGACAGGGGAGCTGCACCTCCACGATTGCTCATGCGCAATAATCAGATATGTGACTGCTATCTGATGCAAGCTGGGAAACTTTTTTGAGGGGGTGGGGGTTTACTTTCTAACACACACGCACATAGATTCCATCACGTTTTTTTAAATATCCCTTTCAAACTTGGGAAGATATTGCAAGTTGCTCTCCTGGTCTTGTCTCGAACTGGCTTCTTCCACCATGTCTGTAATCACGCTCTCCATCTCATCTCTCTACCCCGGGTATCATTCATATAGCGTTCGATAAGGCTGCATATTGCCACGGCTTTGAATGCTATCACCATTTGACTATACTGGGGCTTTCCTGCACCAAAGACACAGCTTGGATTTCTTATGCCATTTTTTTGTTAAGGTTTTGAAATTACAAAAGCGACCCTGCTGCAACATATCTCATTTACAGAGACAATTCTGCGCACTGACGCGCACTTAATGGCATCTGACACGTTATTGTACGTTTAAACATTTGGGAAACGTCAGCACTATAGTGTAAAAAAAAAAGAATGGAACAGCCACAATCAGGTATATCAGTGGCTACTTAACAGATATTCCCAAAGATATTCCTAAGGCTATGTAATCACATGATATGCTTCTCACAGTGTGACCAGAGGAGAGGGTTTATTTGGCAGATTATTTGACTTTTTAACTGACTTTCACCAGTCAAAGACTTTTATTGTAAGAAATGTAGAGTTTTGGCTTTCCAACTTTTAGTTTTGCACCTTGAAACGACCGTGTGAACCAAACTACCATCTAAATAACAAAGCTCTCAGGCATATACACCTGTATATGTTCGCAGATGATTTGTTCCTGTGGGATGTGGTACACATTAAAATGTGTGTGAGAGTGTGTTTTTACGTTTGATCTTCCATTGTGCTTTCTGAACGGCTTTTTCAAACAGAGATTTTTCTACTTGTGTGTAATCACAACCTTAGGTTTGCTGCGGCTCTTTGTAACGCTTTGCGCGCTCCTCTGCGCTCCTCGCGGCCTGACTAATGAGGATAATTGGGGGAATCGACTCCCTGATTGACACACACCTGCATTCATGTTCAAACTGGCTTCGATAATCCCTGCCTCTCCCGCCTCCCTTTCTCTCCCCGTCTCACCGTCTCTCTCTGAGGCGGAGTTTATCCCCTCTGCTCACCCAGTGGACTCTCCGCACTTGCCAGTCGCAGCCTGCGAGTCCAAGGGAGAGGATGCTGTATTTTTTACAAGTCCGCGTCTACATGTAGAACCTCGTATTCTTTTATATTCTACTTAGTTGACCCTCTTTCTTCTCATCGGAGATCAGAAACAGACGCTGATTTAAAGAGAAAAAAAAACCCAAGTCAGGGTGGAGAATATCATTTTGACTGTGGTGGAGTGGAGTTAGCCTGGTGTGCAAGTAAGTAAGGATGTTGGCTTCTTTACTGGTGACAATGTTATTGAAACAACCTTTATTCTTTCTAAGTTTGGGGCTATACCTACAGGCTTCATTATCTAATCCATTAAGACGGGAGTTGTGGCTTTTGTGTTTCCAAGTAGTGTTAACTAAGCCTGTGACATTAAAACGTGGCCTACGCTTCAATTCATCTTGATTGCAACTTTGAAAAGGCTTAAGGCAGCAAAAAAAGGCCCACCTCACCGTGCAAAGCGTGCAATAGACAGCCCTATATGTGCAAAACACAACCCGTTTGGCTGTTGATGGGCGTGCACATGTGACCAGTATAGTGTCTGGCCTTCTGTTTTCAACCCAAAATGCTTTTTTAAGCACAAGGTCTGTGTTGATCTCACTTTTTAAACACGGGGTTTGCTTTTGCAGAAGAGTATTTCAACATTAGATGTCACCAGAGTTGAATTGGATGGACGGTGGCCGTCAATTAGAGGTGCGTGAGTCCATGTGTGTGTTTGCGTTAAACTATAAAAAAGCAAATACATACTACGGTAACTCATTTTCACCTCTAAAGTGTTAAAGTACACGTGGATGTTTATTCTAATATGCTGAGCATCTCACTCCCCTCCTGTGTAAGAGCGTGTGAGAGAGTGTGTGAGGGACTCTGTGTGATGTGACCACAGAGGCAGGCTCTCCCTCTCTGTCCCTTTTTCTGTTCTGGTCCCCCCCACCACCACCATCAGCGAGTCGGCCCCTTTAAGAGACAGCGGCTTAGTTTGTGTCTTTGGTTATCTAGCTGTATGAGTTTTAATTTCATAAAGCTAGAGAACCGAAAGTACCAACTGACGCCGAGCGCTTCGGAGCCCGGGGTCTGCTCGCTCGGCGCGGAGGAGGAGAGGATGCTGTGGAGGAGGAAAGCGGGAGGGACGGAGGGCTGAGGCGGTCTGAGCGCCGCCGAACGCCGCCGATCAACGGAGGAGCTGGACATGGGATGTCAGGAAGCCCCGCGGCCATTGTTTTTTTGTTTTAGTTTTGTATTGTCTTTTTTAAAGCAAATGTTAATTGACTTCTGCAGAATGGGCGCTAGCACCTTTCCGAAGAGCCACCTGCGTGCGTGTGAGGGCGTGAATGTTGCTGCTTTCTGGGTTCGTGTTCTGGGCATCGCGGTGATGCTGCATGGGGGCCTGTAAAGGACCGAGAAAAAGAAAAAAAAGTCCAACTCTGGGACACGAGGGAGTGTTACATGTGGGGAAATGAAGTAAAAAAGCCCGTATTTCATACAGCTGTGTTGTCATAACTGAGTGGGTGTTATAACAGTAATATCTCGAGGGTGAGACAGAAATAGTTAACGCGTTCAAGGGATTGGTCAGTCCGGGACTCACGTGATGGTGTTGGCAGCAGTAGCATCAGATCGCTTTCTACAATCTCGTTTGTTGGTGCGATCTTTTACAGGCCTCCCAGCTAGTATTAATTCAAGAAAGAATGTGATTTCTAAGGAGCTGCACGTAAAGCAAGTGCAGAAATACTGACTCCTAAAATGTAAGCTGTGTCCCTCGTTTATGGGTGTAATATCTAAGTCATGTCCCCTGACAGTAATTCACTGAGGAGTTTGATGTATCATTTGTTGCACTTGGACATTTGGTGCAAGACAAAGTCTTTTTGGGGACTCTTAATAGAAAGCACCAGACTCAACTTCTGTTTTCGTACATATTTGCTCTAATCTGGATGTTGCATCCCTGTCCCAAACGCCCTGCAGGCTACAACAATCAGTATTACAAAGCATCTGTCATTTTAGAGAAAAAGAGGGCCACATTTAGCCTGATTTCAAGCTGAATCTCACTTAGGCATGGCGGATATGTTCAAATGTGTGTTCCACTCTCTGGATTATTTTTTGTGTTATCCTGCCAGCTGAGAACAAAATAGGACAGGGGCTCAGAGTTTGATCTATTCTTAGAGCAAAATCAGCATGCTTTTCAGAGCAGTGAATATCCCTGAAGTCTAAGCATGCTCTATTTAGACTTAGACTGAGAATATTTGACCTGTGCTGTTAAGCAAGAGATGTGCTTTTGCGTATGAATTCTTTACAGTTTGAGCCAGTGCAAACTAGTTAACCCCATGTCTTGCATCTTAAGATGATGAAAAAAGCAGGATTGAAAATATAGTGGAGTTGTGTAACATGTGTTTTTGCATTAAATTCCAGACAACTTTTTCTTAACTTTGTGTTTTCATTTTGTTTGAAAAAATGCCCTAACTTATAATGTTAAGTTAAAAAATGTGACCTCCAGTTTATTACGTCCTACTATGAATACATTGTATTTATTTATGACTTCTTATTATGGATACTTTGCTATCGTATTTTCTGTATGGACAACATGAATATGCCTAACCTTGCAATGAGAGAAAAAATTGTTAGTATTTATAATAAAGTAAAAGTTTAGCAGACTGCTGTTGCTGCAAGGTCAACACAACTACAGTTGTTCATGCACACTATGTACCTTTTGCTAAAATACTCTTCTTTATAACAATTACTTTTGTGATTTGTAAAAGATATATATTTTTATTGAAATTCTGACCTTTTTTTCTCCTTTTATTTAAAAGGAAAATGCAGGCAACGTCAGCCATGAAGTTTGCATTGACATGCAGCGGAGACAGTCTGCCAATAGGTAGAATGAGGATCACCTGTCAGCCTGCAGGTAAATATTAAAAATGAGAAGACACATGATATCAAGTGCAGGAGCACGGTGCATCTCCTGGCTGATGCATTTTTAGTGCAAGTTCATGGAAATGGAAAGTAGTTTGAGAAAAAAAATATGCTGGAGGCTGGAAGGTATTTTTGTGTTTAGTCTTATTAGCTAGTCACAGACATTTGCTTTTTTATTTATTATTTCATTGCTGGTGGGGACAAAAAAAGACTATCAGAATTTGAACTTTATTTTCTTTTGGAATAATCTTCAAAATCATATTCCAACAAAAAGGAGCCTGGGGAAACATTAACTTCCATTTTGATATGCACATTGCATAAATGTAAGTTTTATATCTCTCATGTATATCTCAATATTTGTGAAACTACAGCTGGGAGCAAAGAGTGCAAACATCTGGATTTTAATGAGTAAAGCTGGGCTTCTATGTAAAATGTCCTCGTTCCTTTCTCCTTTGAAGTGCTAGCATTTTCACCTTATTCACCTCCCCCCTCCATCTTCCTCATACTCAGACACACGCAACTCTTTTTCTATACTCATATATTCAGTGTTTTATCCCTTTAAACACTGATCCTATTTGTCAGGTAGAGCGTGTGGTAGGTGCAGGGAGGTTGTCGTGTAATCTATGCTGCCATGCTTTATCCCTTTAGGAGCGCAAAGGCTCACTCAAGGTTTGGACCTGCTCATGTGGAAAGAGTCTTTGGGTGGCTCTGTCTTTTTCGACCCTAAAGCCTTGACGCGCCACCCTCTCTTTGTCCAGAGTCTTCTGATTACCAAGGGCAAATTTAAATTAAGGTTTAGGACATGTTCAGCATTATGTTGTCTAAGATTATCAGTTAGTGTAAATGTTTGTTGTCTTTTTTTTTAAGCCACAATTTTCGGTTTGCTAATATGTAAAAACTTAAGCCTGGAAGATATTATTCTGCTGTTATTAGACTAGACGGAAGTAGAACCATTCCTGGATTTAAGGTTGTCAGAGTTTTCCCTCCATTTCTCCTATAAATGGCTGAGAATTAGGAATTAAGAAATAAGTACATATTGTTAGCAAGGTCACATCTTCATGGTTCCCCAACCTTGGGGCTCAATGGAAAGCTCAGTTATTCAAATTTACTATGGAGTTCTTTGAGTTCCCCAGATTTTCCCAAGCTTTATATTAGCATATGCAAGGGCCAGCCTGTGCTGCTGTTTTCTAAAGTGGATGTAAATTATAACCTCAGTATTATACAGGCTGATAGGAGATAAATCTCTGCAGCAATGCATTGCAACCAATGGCGGCTGCGTGTGTGTCTGTAGAAGGGGGGGGGGGGTGTCGTGGAGGGCTTCAAGTGTGTGTGTGTGTGTTATACTGTACAATAGCATGTGGCAGATGGAACACAGACTTGCAAAGTGCTTGCTAATAGTCATGCTAAACTGTCCTTTCATCGGCTTTTGTTTCACCTCATCGCCTGTCTCAATTCTGTGGACAGTTAGAATTTTTAAGCGGAGTGTGCACCAAATTTGAAGTTTCTGGACAGTCGCACTAATGGTAGAACAGCCCAGAAAGAGTGCAGACATTGTTTTAAAACAAATATTAACACAGGGAGATTACTAAGTCGAAATTGCACTTGTGCGGTCCAAAAGGCTGAGGGGCTTCAGGCCTCACCAGCCGAGTGGAGATCTCTTTGGAATCCCTATGCAAACTAGGGCTTGAATAATGAGATGTATTTATGAAGGGCTGGGAAGGGGGTCCCGCTTTTGAAAGCCAGTATGCCGGAGTCTGAATGGGATAGAAGTAGGAGGAGGAGGGGTTTGGACAAGGGAGAAAGGGGGTGCGTGCAGAGGGGGTACAGGGGCCCCCAAGCAGTCCCGGCCTTGTCCAGGCAGCTGTGAAAAGGGGTCCCGTCTTTTTCCCACGCCCAGCAAGACGCGAAACACTGCCGCAGCTCACTAGGGTCAAGTCCCATCTTTAATATATACACACATATGTACACACATACACACACACGGAGGGAGAGACTGTGTGTAAAAGTTGTGCAAATTAACAAGCTGTCTGAGAAGCTCTGTGACATGGGGACACCTGCTATTCTCCCAGAATGCTTTGCACTTCTATCAGGGGTCAGTGGACTTCATGAAACAACAGTTAGGTCATAACTTCAACTTGAACTTAAAATTCTGCTCCACATTGAAAAGAGGCTAGATTTTTTTTCTTTTTTTTTAAGGTAGGGGTGTATTGTTCCCAGTACACTCTGTTCCGGCAACATAGAGAAATTAATTTAAAAAAGAGTACACAATACAAGATCAATTCTATCTTTTTTTTATAGAATTGTTAGAATTTCAGTCCTTGCAATGAATACAAGTACACATTAAGAGATTGTTGAAATAGATTTAGGCCCTCGCTCTTCAAAAAATCTTAACATGAAATGGGAGATGATGGATGTGACCCTAAAGAAAACAAGCTAAAAAAGAATGACGATGTTTGGAGGGATGTCACTTTTCATACCAGAAAAAATAAAGGACCTCTCAATAATCACAAGCTTTTATTGAGAAATAACAGAGTTTATTCTTTTAAGTTTGTTTCCTAAATATAATGATGTATTTGCATAATTTGCTGAGTCGTTGGCTTTTCCAGCAGCTCCCGTGTTACCACGTTTCCCATGGAGCTGGGGTCCCACCCAATTCCTTCCTTCAGCCCCTCTCTAGATACGGCATGGCACACCGAACAAAATGGTGCAGCACTCTGTTCCCTCCCCGCTTGCCTTCATCACTGCATCAGAGCCTCACAGTGGTGTCACACTAATTTGGTTCCCCCTGCTTGCTTGAGCCCTGTACTTTAATTCCATGTTATGAAAAACATTCCTTCTATGTCTGCGAATACATTAGCAAAGCTCTTACTCACTCTCTCCCAGCGACTCCTTTTTTCTCCTTGGTTCTGACGCTCCCTCCTTCTCTATCTTGTCCGTCTCCTCATTATCACGGTCCCTCCTATTCAGATAAGTTTCTAATGGAGAGAGGCAACCCTTCTAATTAGCTCTGTAAAGATGCTTTGTTGTGGTCAGTGTGGCCACCAGTGTGTGTATTAAGAGAGGGTGTGTGACAGCCAGTGTTTGCATTGAGAAAGAGTGTATGGGCCCTTAATGAGGTTTGTTAGCTGAGTGTGTATCCTGCTGTTTGAATGCACCCTCGGCAGCCTTTGAAGGAACAGAGATAAAGAAAGCGAAGGAGGAGAGAAGAGTTGTTCAGTGTGGCAGGTTGCAGAATGGAGATGATGCATTATGCCCAGCATGGCTTCCAGTTGAACAGCAAATGTGAGGAGAATAATGCCTTACTTGCATGTTCATGAAAACTGTGGGAAATAAACGGAGGTCAGCGTACTCGTCAAACATCTACTCTTCTTCTGTATATTTTGCTGAGATTCGATGTATCGTTTGAGCATGAAAACGGTGATCACAGCTCTTAGACACTCAGTCCCTTGTTTGCATTTGGGGGGGGGGGGGGGGGGCTCACTGAGAGAGATGTTAGAAATAATTATTGTGCAATCTATCCTCAAGGTTTAGAGTTTAAAAAAAAAAAAGTGAAACACGATATCTTAGGCATTCAGAATAAAGAAAGACATGATGAATAGATCAGCTGGTCAGCTATTTGAGAACAAAGTTTTTTTTTCAAACCACCTAATTTTAGCGGGAAGGCATTGTTTGCGGTGGAGAGTGAGGAGGTTACAGATGATTGAGGAAAAAATGAAGGTAGTCTGAACGAGAGGGGAAAAATAGGTTGGGAAATGAGGGATTGTGTGGAGCCTAAGAGCCGACCTGCTGGGCTTGCCTGCTGCCTCAGAGATTGTAATCTGTCACTCAGGATGCAGACAGACAAGCAAGACAGACATCATTTGCCCATATTACCCTCTAATACTGAAACCACCATCCACGCGTCCCCCTCTGCCACCCTTCTTTTTCTATCTTTCGCTCCATCTGCAGCTATTTTGCTTTTGCCCGTGCGTATGCATGTATATGGACTCCCTAATCTATTTTCTCCATCTTTCTCTAGTCACAGCCACTTCAATAGTTTCTCTCTCCTCTTGATAAAATGAGCCCGTTTGCAGCAGACTCTCCCCCTCATTGTTCGATGCTTCGTTGCCTCTCCATAGGAGGTAGGGGGTGTTTAGGCTCTTTTCCCCTGTTTTACCAGTTTACCAGTGTAATCCTTTACACTGGCACAATGAGCTTTCACTTCAGCCACAGGATTCTATTAGGCTCCCAGAGAGACACGAGATCTCCATAAACATTTTCCAGCCTCACTTGTGCCTCCACATCACCTCGTGTACAGCCTCGTGGCCTCAAACCCGCCAAACCGAGAGCATTCTTTATGCACTCTAAACATGAACCTGCCTTTTGTTTTTGCTGGAGGAGATTTACCTGTCTGGAAAAAGGATGTAGAATTAAAGCTTATATACCTGCTTTACCAGCAGCTTGTTAAGGCTGTCAGCCTTATACTCCCAAACTCGCTGCCAAGCACGTGGTAAATAACAAGCAGCTGCAACAAGCAAATGCTGGCGTTGTGTTTGGAGGAATGATAAAGATGATTAGAAATGTTGAAGCCATGGGAGGATGAGCTTCCTGATCTGTGCTGCACACGTGCCATTAAAAACAGCAGATGAACTCCCTGATATCCTTAATTTCAAAATCACAGCAAGGTTCCGAATTTTACTGACAGAACAAATGTGGATGAGCAAATTTGGGATTAAATTTTTTTGGTTCTCCTTGACTAAGAAAACCTGCGTCATTAGGGAAACTTCACCAGGAAGATTAAGTTGTTTTTATGGACTGGTGCTATCATGTTCCACTGTTTATGGGCACCCTTTTGTTTTCTAGTGACAAATAAGTGGCAGTAAAATAGAATAACTCATCTAAAAAACGGTGAAAAAGGCCTGCCAGTCAAATTATGGCTGTTTTACCTTAGTATGTACAGGCTGAGCAATTCAGTTGTCAGTCTCATAAAACAAGCATGCAACATTACAGCAATTTACATGGAACTGTTTGGCTTCCACTGAAAGATGAGTGCTGACCCGCTTTTGATATTGGTCATGGTTATGACTTATGTTTGTTAGCCTCCATGTTTTTTTTTTCAAAGGCAAATGTATGTCTGTTTTATGGTGGACCTCGTAATCCATTTTGTTTCACATAAGACAAGTTTTTGTCAAGCAAAGATATGGCCTTTGTCAGCAGTTATGCATTCCTTGTTTAAGCTTCTTTTGCTCTAATGAATAATTAATATGCATAGTTGCAAACTGAAACTAGGATTCAGAGGCCAAAGTCTCTACAGTGACATACTCGGTTATTCTCTCTGACAGAATCAGTGTTGCCATGACACAGCTCTACAAAACAAGGGAGTTTGAAACTTCATTTAATATAAATTTGAAAGTGTGTGGAAAACTGGGAGATGGTTGCTGCTTTATAACTTTGTATAATGTACAGAATATTTATATATATATTATCTATATAGATAAAAGGAAGCTGAACATTATGATGCATTTTATGAGAACCCAGTCACCCATATTGCATTTGGTGACTGGTTCCTACTACAGATATAAATTCTTCAACATTTTGACCTGATCTGATTTCAAGTTATTTTGAATTAAAAATAAAGGCTTTTTTTATTTTTGACAAATATGTGCTGGCTTTCTGAAGGGCGAGATGATGGCTTGAATGGCCTGTGTTGTTTTGAAAATAGCTGCTTGTGTTCTTGGAATATGCTGAAGTATCCTCTATATTTTACTCCATTTATCCAATTATGTACGTTCATCTACACCACGCTGAATATACAAATTACCTGAGCATCTATAGCTCTTAACCAGACTAACAACTGCTTAGAGTGACACTGATGCAGCTCCAGTATTTCAGTGTACGTCTTTCAAGCTGCAGAAACCGCAATGGTGCTGCTGTTTTGCTCCTCAAGTCCAAAGCCGTGGGTCACAGGACTCTTCTCTCCCCAAGTCCTCCTATACCCAAACACATCCCTCCATCCACCATTTGTCTCTCTCCTCCTGCTAGCATTACCCGCCCACCACCCCCTATTTTGATAATGCAGCTCTTTTATTTCTCAATGAGTAGAGGGCTTCCCTGAACCAACATTGTCCCTTGTGCCGGCTCTTGTGGGGAGCCCTATTGTGTGTGTAGGAATGGAGAGTTAACACCCATGTCTGAACCTCCTCAATAGGGACATTGTGTCTGAATCTTCCTCCAGCTCACCCAAACTCACCCCGCGCCAACCTCCGCCTAGCACAGGGCGAGCTCGTGGCTACCATGCTTGTTCCCCCCCTATTTTATGAAGAAAATATGCAAGCAAGAGCAAACAGAAATTCATTAACAACCCATTCCGTAACTGACCCTGACCGAGTTAGCCCGCTACTTTCTATGTCTCATTCATTTTTCTGCAGAGCACACTGAGCACTGAATATGTCTTTGTAGCTGCGTTGGACAGAAATCTGGAGCTAGTGGGTGGACGTTGTTGAAGGAGGCCCCTGCAATTCTTTTTTTTTTTTTTCTCAGAGAATAGAACAAAGAAATACACAAAAGACTTTATCGTATTTGCATGATAACAGGATTCATAATACTTTTTCAGAGTATAACAAATGCTCTGCAAAAATGGAATCTGTGCACACGAAATTATTAACACTGATAGTATTTCTTAAGAAAGGAGGTTGGGTATGAGAATTCACGCCTAGAAGGTGCATATTTGTGGAGATTTATAATATGAACACAAAATGGATGCTTTTGCGTCGAGCATGGCATGTTAAGCATTTTTATTTGTTTCTCTACAGCTGTAAGAGCCTTGGGGCGGGTTACAAAAGAGCAAGTTGGCGTTTTCTTCCCACATATTTTTAATCAAAGTGTTAGTGTTTACATTTGCATTTGCATTGAGCAGAGGGATGCTGAATGCCAAAGGTGAGATTTTGAAAAACACTCCATTTTGTTTTTTTTCAGATAGAAACAAAGGTGGGTGTTGGAAGGATGGATAAAGGCTGGTAGCTGACTGAACTCAGAGACCCGGTACAGCTCATCATCATTGCCAAGGGCGCTTGTCTTCTTCCTCTCCTCCTGTGGCTCGTACCTCCATCCAGGGGTCCAGCGGAGCAAGCGAAGCCCAGACGAGAAGCTAGTGAGTGGGATGGAAAGGATGGAGAAGGTCCCCAAAGGCTTCAATCACCTCTGGAGATACCGGCATGCAGGAAATCAATATGAAACACAGATTCTTCACAGCACTGAGTGGGGTTTCCTGTGTTTTAACGTGTTTAGCCTCAGGGGCCAGCAGACCTCCAAAGGACAGGCCCCGCATTGCTCTCCCAGTTGCAGCTTTACTGGACCCCAGTCCTGATCTCCACTGGCTGTGTGTGGTTCCGCTGGAGGGAGAATTTCCCCAAATGATGCCCACAATGTTGAAATGTTGAAAGACTGCTAAGAGGGATATTTCTTTCTCTACTATTTTTTTTCCAAACACGAGATTGACATATTCCCCTAACTTTCGCCTCTGGCTGTGTAAAAAAAAAAAAAAACAGCTTGGGAGTTCAGCTTTTGACTCACTCTCCACCCTCAACTCATCTGCTGCCTATTCCCCAACTAGTTTTTACATTTGACAAACAGACACTATGATTTTATTTTTTTCTCCACTCTTGGCTTGCAGTTACTATTATGTGCTGCAGACACGTGTCTGTCCAAACCCAAAATACTGGCACACAAAGTATGAATGCCTTTTTTTTCCCCTTTCATGACAACATTTATTCAATATCAGATGTACAAAAAGAAAAGAAAATAATGACTGAAAAGAGGAGTGGGCTGAAGATCACAGAAATGAGAGACCTTGCAGCGGAAATAGTAAAATGGCAAGTATCTCTCAGTAGCTCTCCACATTATGAACAAAACTGAATGTGCTCTCATTGTCTCATATACTGAATGAAATGGGCTGTGAGGATGTGTGTGTATATATATGTGTGTGTAACCCCTAACCAGGGACAGACTGTGTAAAAATAGTTTCTGTGAAAACAGCTGTAAAAGGCTTTTTTGTGACGTGAAGGTAAATGTCTTATCAGTCAAAAACAAATATTTAAAATCACATGAGACAGCTGCTCAGCTTTAAGGGCTAAGAAATGAATCGGTGCGCCTGTGGTGTTTGTGAACGGACTGCGTATGCTTGGCCTTGACCGTGTTCGAGCGTGAGCAGAAGCAGAGTGTGCCCACAGCTCCCAAACCGCTGTTGCCTTCACTGTAATGCGGCGGAGTTGTTTCCATCCAGATGGGCACAGCTTCAGACAAAATGGCCGACGGTCTTCTGCCAAAGATGGCGAGTGCATCTCTGTCGTCTGCCATCTGTGCAACCATTAACTGACGTTGAATGCGAATCAAGCTTAATTACATTTGCATAACCTCCAAGCATCAGGCCTTTGGCGTATGCCGTTTATTGATCGTGTGACGGGTGGCGTGGCGGCGAGGATGCAGGATTGAAGGGATGCTATCAACGTGTTTTCTGTGTTTTCTGTTTGTCTCTCAGGGTGCTTGCACCTGGACTGTGGCGCAAAGTTGATCAGACCTTGTGAGATCAAGCGTCTTGACCTACTGTGCCATATGGTGCGGTTGTTTGTGTGTGATTCTGTCGTATTCAAATTTGACAATGCACAAAAGACTAAGCCAAGGCTTGGTAAATCAGACAAGGCATTTTCACACACGCGCTGTCTTTTTTTTTTAACACAGATATGTACATAATGCATAGATTAAAGAAAGATTAAAGAGCAAACGGAGAGGCTCAGACGTACTCTAATTAAGAGGGGATCTATGGGCCCAAAAGAGTCCAGACACACAGGCCATAATAGTCTCATTTTTATGCACATGGGTGTTTGGTTACCATGGCACTGAACAAATCGTGGGATGACCAATTTTACTCGTAAAGAGCTGTTCATGACACATGCGACAGCTCAAAATGTGCTGCCTGACGACCACTGGATCGAAGCTTTTAAGTACCATATCGGTGCTATTTTCTGAGAACACGACAATTGAAGGAGAGAGACAGCCAACTTTATAGTTTTGCATCCATTTGAAACTTTAGGTCAATATCTCTCATGAAATGAAGTCAAAAGGAAATCATAAACATCCAAAATCTTTTGCAAAGTAACATTACAGGCTGTTTTTGTAAAGCACTATACAAAAAAAAAAAAAAGGTGACATAAGCGCAGTTGCTTGCTTTTTGGGGCGGTTAGATCATGCGATTAGATCGGCTTAACAACAATACAGCGTTCTTATTTGCATTTGCCCATCAACACAGCTGCTGTGCTGTACAGTTAGGTCTGGTATGGGCAGCAAAATGGCGGTCATGCGAATCACAGGGTCTGTTCTCTGATCGTGGGAGCTTAGGAGCAGTGAGGGGAGAAGAGAAGATGGGGGGTCTGGGTGGGGGATTTTTGGGGTGTCTGGTTTGGGAGAGACGTGGTTAGGGAGGTCTAGACTGTGGGGTGGGGGAAATGGAGAAGGGGGTGCAAGTGGAGAGGTTATTATTTGAAGGGGGGGGGGGTTGTCTGGTTTAAGGAGGAACCATTAATGAAGGATTGGAGGGTGGGGGTGGGAGAGAGGGGGGTGTTAGTTTGTCTGCATTTGTGAACATGTGTCAGTGTCTCAGCCATTTGCATGGAGCGTTGACTTTGCCCATATGCTGTGCAGAAAGGCAAGTTCTGCGTACGCTTCTGTAGATCTCCCCCACGGTCTGATTTGCAACCTCCCATACGACAGTCACATTATCTGCAGCCCATGCTCTCATCTATTTTGAGAAATAACACCTAAGCACCCCTACTATACGAGAGCCTCGTATCAAGCGCATCACTGTTTCTGTACTGTACACCAGCCAATGGGAATCCATAAAGCTTCCCTCAGCCAATGGCAAATGGTTAAGGATGAGGAAGAGGAAGGAAAGGCGAGGCAAGTCAGGACTTCACCCTTTATGTGCTGGATAGAGGAGAGACAACAAAACAAGTGCAAGAACAGAGAGGGAAATTAAAGAAAAGTAGGAGGAAGTGGGGGTTACAACGTACAAGAGGGTGTTGTATTGTGATACGGCAGTTATGGCTTTATGGCAAAAAAAAAGAATCAATTTAGAAATGCAATTGAACACCTAGTCAGATTTATTTGCGTCACAGCTAGAGGATAAAACACAGATACTTAGAGGAAAGTAGAAAAAAAGGCAGAAGAAAGTCTCGATGACAAGGGTCATCATGAGCCCCAAAAAGTCAGACAGCCAGACACGGATGCAGTGCAGATGTCGATAACGTTCCCTATGAATACGACTGCATTGCGCCCCACTCACACGCTGGAGGCTTGAGCTCGGAGCGTGGGAATCTTCAGAGGACGTATGCAGAGCAGCCAGGAGCTGGCTAGACGGCCCTGCTGGTGTGAATAGTGTCGTAGCAGGTGAAAGAGGACCCTAAAGTTCATGGGTCAAGGCCAGTGAAGAGGTTGTCTGGTTCTTCTGCGTGCGTGTGTGTGAGTGGGTCTGTGTGTGTGCCCCTGCATGTGTGAAGGGCCTCTTTGGCCGTCGTCTGGGTCTTGCAGGATGCAAATGATGTCACTAAGCTGCTTTGTAATCACTGGTGCTCATTATTAGCTCAGTCTGTTTGCGCAGTGAGGACCGGGCTGCGCTGGAGCTCCTTCATCATGCTGTAGCAGACATGAAGACAGACAGACAGCCTTAAGTCAGACTTCCCCTGCTGAAAGTGGGATTGTGATGTCTCGAAGCCTTTCTCCCCACATCTCTGCCTTCTGTGACATTTCTTCTCTGAGTGACATGTTGGTCTCAGGCTCTCCAGTGTGGTGTCTGTCTTTGTTTCTCACTGATTGACGGCAGCTTTATAGCAAAGCTTCACAGTTCCTTAATAGAGGAAATCGTGCACAAGATAAGACCATATATATCTAAATTTGCCTAATTTTTCTTGCAATTTTTTTCTTATCAAAGACACGTTAGGCCATAAGCTACTCTTAAAATTAATGTAAAAGCCACTTGTGTTGAATTTTACCTAATATATTTGGTACTTTGGTCATTGCTTTATCACGTGATGGAGGCACATGTAAAAAATGATGGATGCTTTTTCCCATTCAGATTCAAAAAATCATTTTAGATGAAAAACATGAAAGTCATATTTCTTACAACTTTGGAAAATCAACAACTAAATGGATTTTAATCAGAAATATTTTGAAGAAAACAATTACCTTTTTTTTGTCCTAGCAAAATTTGCTACATTTGCTTCTGAATAGCGTTTAGTCAGAGATACAATTATTGACAATTCTGTAGCACAGAGCTGTATTTGTGGCCAAAATAGTTCAAGCAAAAACATTTATTACAATGATTGTGAAATGTGATTAATTTTTGCACAGCATTTTTATTGTTTTTTTCTTTATTACTGATATATTACTCTGCTGAGTCCGTAAATATGTATTAATCTCTAGCTAAAAAAAAGTGTCAATCGGGAATTCTTTTATTAAGTCAGTTATTAATGAAGACGACATTCTGGTTTGACAATTAAACCAGTATGTTTTGGGATCATTTCCCAGAGGAAAGCATTTTAGATTTGTTGTTTTGTTTTTTTTAGTGCGTGTGTCTTTCTGTAGGAAGATTTGTTGACTGTTGATTTGTCTCAATCTGAAAGATATATCTAACTGATCCGAGCAGAACCCAGAGATTACTTTTTTTTACACAATATCCTGTTGGAAAGTGATGCAAGCTCAAGAACTCATTCCTCATGGTATCTGTTTACGGTGGATCTCATTACCTCATCAGGAGCACTGTAAATGAATGAAGGGAGTGAATGGGTGCAGGAGAGTAGTGCTAACTCTCACCACTTTTCTTTACTTGCGGGTCCAGGCCTCATTAGATCTACAGAAAGGGATAGCTCCCTCACAGTTCTCTCAATAGACCCATAGACCTGTCGCTGGCACCGGCTCAGCCTCAGCAGGGAGGGCGTGTGACAGTGTGTGTGTGTGTGTGTGTGTATTGTGCGTGCAGTATGTGTTCGCATGTGTGTTTCTCAACCACTGACACGCCAGCGGGACCGATAGCTTCTCACTCATGCCCAAAGGAAGCCTGGCATTGACACTTTTTTTTTAACACTCACATCTCTGTCACGCAGTCTTTGTTCCTCAGCCTCTTGTTTTATCACACATGCCCACCGTGCTCACACCATTCATCTTTCTCCATTTTATAATCCTTTTCTCTTCAAGATTTTTGGTTCCTCGTCCCATCAGACCTTTTTTATTTCCCTTTTACCAGACCTTTTCCTTTTCTCCTCTGAGGTTTTATAAAATCTCTGACAGTAACCAGGAGAAATATTTTTAGATTAATTGATCAGATTCGCAGAAGGTCTTTTACCCATAACTGCCACCCATTATTTCAGTGCACATAGTATTTAAATAAGCACGGTATCCTTCAAGAGGGTACAGTGGTACAGTGCAAAGCATTCGGACAAAAAAATAAAAATAATAGAAACGAGGAGAAAAATTTTTTTAAAAAGAGAAAGAATCTTACAAAAACTGTATTTTTACAAAAACCCTCATTTTGGATTCTCTTGAACTGAACTTTAGGGATGTGATGAGTTATTGGCTAAGCATTGGAGTCATTCAGTTGTGTGGTCGCGTCAACATCCAGAGAGAAATGAGCAATGAGAACTCATGCGAATTCACATCCAAAAATCCATAGTTGCACTTGAACTGATGGTAGGCTTTTATCCCATTAATCCTTGTACTTGGCACATCTCATAAATGGATGGAAGAATTTTGAGCACATGATTTTCTTCAAATCACTCATCTGTGAACACATGTCACGCATTTGTTCAGTCAGCGCAGGTAACAGCAGATATTTAAAACAACAATGAGTGATGAGTCACGCTGTGGTTATTCATTTCCAGTTGACTTCTGGTCATATCTCGGGAGATTGAAAACTTGAGTGAAAGCAGAGGAAGGAAAACTTTGTAAGACGGAAAGTAATTCATGCTGTGACTCAGAAATAGAAAAACTTGATGGTGGAGGAGCAAGGAGGAATGAGGGTAAAACACAGTGGCCTGGTTTGTGGTTCCACCGGGATAGACACTTTCGTATTTCCCCCTGCATAACGAGAAGGGAGGTGCTCTTTTAACTTTTAACTCACACATAATGTACGTGCGCACAAACCGACACACACACACTGAGTGAACTAGGACTTTATCCACGCAGCTTTGTTGTTGAGGCAGCAGGAAACTTATTGCCCCAGATTTAAGGCAAACCTCCATCACACAAACCACCGTCACAAGTTTTTCCCCTTTTTCTTCTGCCTGGCTTAAACTGGGTGTATACATACAGTCACACATAACAGACACCTGACCTATGACCTTTTCCTACTGTGAAGCGTTCATTCCCATAGGCTGAAGCAACACACACACACACTCACCGCTGCTTCCATTGGCAGAGCTGTCGCTTGGCCACCCATTCAGGGCTCGGTCACGGCCACTTAGAGCGCAGCAGACTCGGGGATTCAGACGAGCTGTGATCCAATGACATGTATTTATAATGAGGGGGCTGCAGGGACGTCTTTGTTGGGTGGATACAATGTCAGCCCGAGGGTCCGTGCGTGTGAGGGAGTTTGGAGATGCGGAGCTGAATACAAAAAGAAGGGAACCGGAGGGAGTCGTGTCCCGTCCACACCCCCCTCCAAAGACACACACGCACTCTTACAAACACATGTATCTTCCTCAATATCAGGCTCCTTCAGTGTCCACTGACTCATCTCCTCAACTAACGGCTCTTTCTCACACACGTGAACACACATTGTGATACTGACCACTCGATTCATCTCTTTTCTATTGAATATCATCATTGTTTGGTGGAGCAGAAGAAGAATTAGCATGAAAGAAGTTAGAACAATGAACAATCTGTTAGTTTTAAGATATTCTGACACAGACTGTGTGTGAATCTCGGCAGAGTGTTTTACAAGCAAGGTAAATAACAATTTTGTAAAAAATGAAGCGACCCTCCAGTCATACAGAGTGTCTCAAAACTTGAGGAATTCAATGCTTTTGTGTTGTTGAGACGTGTGTAGCGGAGGGATTCGGTAAAGACGGATGATTCATGTATCTGTGTGTTTCTTTAACACAGATTCTTTAACTTCCATCTTTTTTAAGGAGGAATTTTAATAGAGAAAACACAAAAGTTTTTGCTTTTCCTTCTTGCTTTGATTAAAAATGCTGTCAAAGCTCGTCTTTTTGACAACTATACTATGGTTGTATATATGTGTTTGGTGAAGGGCCGTAGACTCTTATCTGCATACATCAGTTGGTAGTTAGCACTGCGTAGACCAAACAAGGGCCCCATAGTTCTACGTTATCTTAGATGAATATTTAGAATCTTTTTTTATTGGCGATTCGTGGTGATTATTGAGGGCTTAACAAATCACGATTAACTCCCTTTTCTATGCAACTCAGTCTCTCGCCTTGTTCTGTCATGACGGAGCAAAACCAGACAGCAGAACCATAAGGGTGGGTGTCTGTTTTCCCTCAGGCATAATTGTGGGATCCCCGTCTGAGTGTGGTGCGCCAGACTTTCAGGGTCAGGGGTGACAGAGTGTAGACTCAGACAGACAGATATTGGTAGTCATGAGGCAGGAGTGCCACCCGCCAGTCTGCCCCCGTTTTTTAAACTAAGTTGTTGCCCATATCTACAGTGTCACTACTGTGACAGGTATGTTTTAGAAAAATCCTTCTTTATTCTGCACCTCAGTTTTGTCCTCTAATTCCCTCTGTCTTTCTGTTGTTTGCAGGTCACTGACGTGGAGAATCTCTGATCAGCTTCATTTGACTAAGAGACTCAATCAAACGATCACATTTTTGTTGATTGCCTGAAGATCTTGTTTTTTTAAGGATTATGATTTACCACTGAAACCACATAGATATGTATAGACGTATGTACTTCTTTTCATCATTTGTGCCTGCAAATGTGTGCAAGTGCTAACAAGCAGATGTTTTTATCAAATAAATATTAATATATCAATATTGAAGTTCATTTTGTGTTTTTTTTTGTATAAGGTAACATTGGGGCTTAGATGAACATTTCATACAGTTTTTTAATATATACATGTCCACATTTGACTTTTTTTCATATAATGTTGGACAGGATGTGACCTAATGCTGAGGTTAAGACAACTAAAAAAAATGTGTCTATTGATATTTTTACATAGTGTCAATCTCAATCTTAGTTGAAGATAGTAAAAAATAATAATGATTCTGTTCATTTTTATGGTGTGCTTGATATTGTACCCATTTTTAAATTTGGCCAGTTTCCAATAAAATTGTGGTACTGTAGAAATCATGCTTACAAAACCATATAATTTTTTATTTTTTTCAGTTAAAGATAAATGCCGATTCTTCTAACAGACATAAGACTATTTCAATTTCAAATTAGTCTCCCAGATTTGTATTTATTTTATTTTATTTTTTTACATTTCTGAAATGGCCCTTTGGGCAAATTATTTTTGTACTTTTTTTTTGCATAGTTGTGACAGCAACATTAAAAAAAAAAAAAAATAATAAAAACATTTATCCTTATTGCAGAGGCCCAGAGGTGGTTAGCAAGGCCACTGTAAGTCACTCCCCCAATCCCTGACTCAAACACATAACTAAATAGTGAATAAATCATTGGAAGAATTTTAAAAAATGCACAAAGATGTGCTGTTTTTAATTTGAAAAACACTTAACGTTCTTCTATTTCATCTGACCTCAATTTTGAAAATAAATGTAGTTTCAGTTTACACACAGGGTATACATTTTGGTTTGGAGGATTTTTTTTATTTTCTCAGGTTACTTGACTAAAACAAAGAGGAAAGGGAAGTATCGATTTTTTACAGTTCCTTCCAAAAAAGGCTGTCTTAAAAAAAAAAAAAATAGCTCTGAGCTATCAAAACTAATCAGTCTCCCATATTCAACACGTCATAAATATCTTACATCAAATAGAGGTAGGAAGATAAAATATTGGGAAACTGTTTTCTATGAAAATTTTAAAAAGCCAGCCTTAAAAAAGAAATGAAGTGATTAAAAGGGTCAAATTAAAGCGGGAGAAAAAGGTTCCACTGCTTCTTTAATTCAACTGAGAAAAACTGAGAACAGACATCATTTGAATGAATGCAAATGAGCCCATCCGGCATCATGCCAAGTAGCTATAGCAACTACATCCACAGCCTCCTTCCTTCCCTCCCGCCTTTACTCCTTAATTAGCCCTCTGTCTTCCCAATAGGTCCTTTCTTCCGGTGCTTTTTTTCCCCCACCTTCCCCAAAAAAAAAATTTGCACAAAGAATCCAGATTGAACTGCCTGCTCAGTTCATTAAGACCTAAACTGCAACGAATATTGTAATTCATCCGATTCAAGCTGAACAAAAACATCCAGTAAATGTCCCTTAAATAAAACAAGCATCTGTGCTCTCTTAACAAAACCCTAAAGATGCGTTCAAAATAAATCCTCAGACTTCTACTCGAAATTGTTCAATCTATTATTCAATTTAGTCAGGACTGTTTTTCAGCAATGGCTTCCTGTGTTGCATTCACGGTCAAGTTCAAAGCGCCAACACGGCCTCGGGCACGGCAGCGGCTCCATTAACGGCATCCTGCCAGAGTTGTGCTCTGCTGCCGCCTGCTGGCCAAAGGCGACATTACAGCCTGAGGCGTTGAGGCTGCGGTGGGGATAGAGCCTCCTCTAGTGGTGAAATGTTGTCGGTACACCCACACACAAGCTGTAATAACTAAACAACTCTTACGCAGAAAAAAAAATGTAAATATATATATATTTTTAAATGTTCCTTTGTTTTCTTTCATCCACGTGTTTTCTAGGATTTGTGTTAACTTACTTTGTACCACCTTTAAATGTCTACGAGAAATTATTTCTGGATTTGTCTTTATTTGAACATTTATCATCTTTCATGGAAATAATTTAGGATGGATTTTAAGGTTTTCTTAAATGTCCAGAAGGTATGAAAAAATTAAAACAAAGAATAACTTGGGATCTTTGTGTTTCTACTTTTAATGATAATAAGAAACTTTAACTTCAGTTAAAGTTCGTTGGTGAAAATGTAAATAAAAATAAATGACTCCTCTGTGTATTAGAGGTGTTCAATTCTCAATCAAAGCAAATGTCCACAGCACTAAAAGACAGTAAATAGGAAACAGGCTGAATAATACGCATAGAGCTGTTTTCTACATCCAGTTTTTATTAAAGAATCTGATATTTTAGAATATTTACAATATTCCCACAGACACGCCGCGATCACAAGAGAACAGACACAGGGTGTGGTAACTTAGTAAATATGTTACATTCATTGGCACATATTACTAGGATTAATAAAACACGTTTTTAATCATTTCTGAACGTTATCTGCTGTAACACACAAACATACAAACAGTGTACGTCTGCGCTGGAGTAATCACAAACAAACAAAAGAACTGATTTTACCAGGGCAAATGAAATCACAGCTTGTACCGTAGTTCGTTCTTGAAGTGTTTCAGTTATTCTTCTTGTTAAACTGCTGTGTTAATTTACAGCTTTTTGGCATTTAAAGATTGTCAGACTGATAGCCTGTCTCCGTTTTCGGCATTTCATTGACCTAACTGTGCAGGCATCTGTTTTAGATATGTCTTTGCTCTTAAAAAATGTGTCCAAAACTTGTTGGAATAAACTGGGAACCATCATCAACCACCCCCAGACACAAAGAAAAAAAAAACATGCATTACCCCAGACAGAAATGTTCTGCAAGGCAGTTAAACTTTTACAAACATCATGTACAAAAGCTGGACCTGAAGTTGATACATTCAGTCACTGGGGTCAAACTATCACCTTAATCCCCTAAAACCTCTGTCAAACATCTGCTGCCTCGTAAATGGAACGTCGAAACTGAGAGAAGGCTAGAAAAATGATGCGACCTTCCAAAAAGCTATCAAAGTTAGTTTAGTCATAGTAAGATCCTTACTAATCCTTTCTAGGCACTTGAGAAGAAGTTACTACCCTTTATTCAGCTTTCAGTCACTTTGAAATAAGCGGCGAACGTCAAAAACCCTCTGCTCAGAACGTCCAAGCTGTGGCTGAACACAGCTTCCCTCCGACAACGTGAGCAGAGGGTTAAAGATTGCTGACTGATATCACAACACTGCGCTGCTGTTACCTGCAGCTGATTGGACAAATGTGCTGGCTTGCAGGAAATGAGGGGCCGAGAAAAATACAAAATCCCACCTCGCATTTACACCTGATAAGACTGCTCTGCCAGCAATCCTCTGCTCGGCTCACTGGACGATGTGCGGGAGTAATCGAGATGTCCACAGGCAGTGGGAGAGGAAGAGGATCGTCAGCCGGACAGAGGCAAGTTAGGGCAAGGCAGTGAGTTCATGTAAATCAGTGACTAAAGCTGGGTCCTGCATCTCTTTTGCATTCAAGGGACAAAAAAAGAAAAATCGAAGAAGAAAAAATGGGAATTTGGGAGGATGCAATTTTCCATCTTTTTTAATGATTGCTCCAACAGAGCATGGCCGAGGAGCTGACTTTTATGAACTTCACAGAGGAGGCTGACAGTTAGAACTGGCTGTAGAAATTAGAGTACGAGTACAAATTGAAGGTCCTTAAATTGAGATCTTCAGATGAGTTTCCAGTGATTGTAGTGAAAAGAAATATCACATCTAAAATTGACTCAGATTGTATTAATCAGTTGTCCTTGTGCTCAAATACTTCCAAAACACTGCATCATTCACAAATGGTGAATAGTGAAATTGATCTTTTTCCCAATAATACGCCGACTGACCAGAAATGGTCCGACATTTAGTTTGTCTCCCTTCAGCTTTGTAACATTAGAACATCTTCCGTAGCTGGACAGAACGACTCCCTTCGTAAAGTTGGAAAGAATCTCAAATTGGGAAAAACGGCATTAGGACTATTCGGGATCTTTAGTCAGCTGACTTTAATTTGGGCGCATTACATATTTGAACCCAGGCCTCACTTACTGAGCCCTCCCTCAGATCACTTTTGTTTTGGCCAGGCGGTACATTTCAAAACACAAACAACTTCATCCTGTGCTCTACTATGACTTTATGGGATTTTGTCTGGTGTTTTTACAAAAGGAAGTATTCATTATAATAATCATATGAGTATTATTGAACAGAAGCAGCCTGACGTGCTCACTGCTTCATTTGGCTCTGCATTCACTCACTCGGCGCTCTCATTCTGCCTCGGTACGTGTGCTCTAACTATAGAAGCCAGTGACCCTCTGTAGTGGCTGCGTCAATACGGTTCCAATGTACCTACAGCCAAACTAAGGTCAGTCCCTTTTTTTCCCACCACTCTCCATAAAACAATGATATCTGACAAAGACAAAAGCAACAACACTCAAACGTGCTGGACTAGAACACTCCGACGATGCTTGCATATTTCCAGTTTAGTTATTCCGTTACCGCTTACTGCTACAGCTCTATGTGAACCTGCATCTTTTTCTATTCGAAAACCAAACAGGTATTGAGGAGACATGCCATGCAGCCGTCACACTGATGGCGAATGGAAGACAATATCTGTATATACTGTGTGCACTCTGTCAAACGATTAAAACATTTAAAATGCCACGATTTATTCTAAACCCAAAACATCTCACAAAATAAAAGAAAATGGCCATATATCTAAGGAAATGCCTCTCACACGGTGACAACAGCGATGTGACAGTGTAGACTTCACAAAGGCAGTGTTCACAGAGGGGCTGCTGTTGGATTACATCCCATAGTGCAGTTTCTACTACATGTTAGAGAACAAGAGCTCACATTTGGAGAACTACCAACACGCTGCTTGTTGTGCATCGTTCAGCACGGCAGTGTCAGCGGTGAAATCTGTACCGATGCTTCAGCTCAGAATTTACAATTGCACGAAAAGCCAATGGCATGTTTACAGTGAACACAATCGTAAAAACAAAACGCGCACTGGTACTACTTCAAATGTGTTGGCACTGGCATAAAGTTGAGCTTATCTATAGTTAAACCACAAATACAGTTGTGCATTTAGTCTTAAATCAAGTGTGAAACTACTACTATCAACTGAAAGAAAACCAACGGATTTGTTGATGTTACAGCGTTATAGCTCTGGGCCGACAAATGTCACGTCATCCTTAAGAATTACTCACATTGTATCATCTGCATCAAGTTGGAATTGAAACCTTTGGCATCACTTTTGTTGCAGCATACATCAGAGCGTGCATGCCTCTTGATTCTCGTATAAATGCACTCACATCTGGTTCTCTGGGGTTAGAGAGTTACAATTTAGGTGCACACACATAGGATGTTTCATCATATTGCACTCGACTCCAGGTCCTCTATACATCCTCCTTACCCCCTTATGCACACCTGCGCATCAAGAGAACAACTCGATATCACCCTCACATCCTGAGTTGCTGTGCTGTTGCTTCCATTCAGCGGCGAACACTCTTCATTCACTCTATTCCTCATCCTTGTTTAACTTTCAGTGGGCCTTAAGGGACCTGCTCGCTTTTATCGAGTATAGCCCATTTGATGCAGTTTGCGCAAGAGAATCTGCGTGAGGTCAAAGGTCGTGAAGCTCATACCCACAGCGATGGGTCCCTTGACCCAGTTCATGCTGAGACCTTTGTACAGTCCGCGGATGACCCCCTCCTCGGCGACGATCTCCCTCATAGTACCCAGGATGGTGCCGTACGTGTGACCTGTGACGCCGGCCGTCTGCATGCGCCGTCTTACCACGTCCAGAGGGTAGGAGGCCGACTGGCTGATGAGACCAGCGCAGGCACCGAAAGCCAGACGTTCATAGGAGTACGGCTGAGAGCGGCCACTTTGCTCTGCGTGGGGAGGACGTGAGGAAGACACATATTACATATATGCATCTGTTGTTTGGGCTCAAACGAATGAAGCCGGTTGCACATTTCCTACCTGCATGCATCTTCTTCAGAGTTTCATAGGTGAAGAAGCTGAGACCAGCATAGGGGACGACACCCAGTATGGTCGGTGTGAATCCTCGATACAAGGTTTTCAGGCCCTCTTCTCGCGAGATCCGCACAAAAACGTGCATTATGTTACTGTACCTAAACATAGACACAAAGAACACGTGTTAACGAGGCTTTTTGCTGTTGTTCGAACACAAATGTTAATCAGCATCTGCCACCGTTCCCTCCATATGATTGTTTGGTACAGGGAGGGAGAATCTGAGGACAAATGGGGTAAAGCTTTTTGTATTTCTCAAAAACAAGCAGCATAAGACATGGGCACATGGAGGGAAGGAAGAAAAAATGAATGAGAGACATCTCTGTATGTGTGGAATCTTATATAAAATACACTTTAGCATGGCAGTCGATAACCAAATCTCCACAGATTTTGTGTTAAATATCCATTAGCAAGTGCAGATGTCCTCACATTTCCTTTGGCGTCACAGCCATCCTAGCTCGCACCATGTCCAGAGGATAGGTCAGCATGGCTGCCGTGATACCGGCCATCGACCCAGCCAGCAACCTTTGGACTGGAGGAAGGGCTCTAGGAAGACCAAGAGGAAATTGGAGGAGATTCAGTTTTTATCCTTATGACAGAACAAAACAGAAGTTCAGAGAAAGCTTTGAAAACCAACACTTACTTCCCTTGAAAGCCATAGTAGCCCCCTAGCAGCCTCTTGTACTGCTCGTATGCACAGAACTGGATGGCTGCATACGGGATGACGCGCACCATGGTGGCTGAGTTCCCTCTCCACAGACTGAAAAAGCCATCTTTCAGGTAGGTGCGGTAGATCAACCTGTAAGCTTCCTGTAATGCATAAATATGTCTTCACGCTATGCTTGGTTTGAAATCATCTATTTCCATTAATCTTAACTTTCAGATGAGAAACATAACAACATGTAAGTTGAAACTGTTCAAATGTACCTTGGCAGAGAATCTCGCTGAGGACACTAAAAGAAAACGACAAATGTGAACACATGAATAACGATGGTGCGGCATGTCCCATAAATCCAGCCATTACCCCAGCAACATATCACAGCATATGATTCCATTTCGTAGATTCAGGTCAAAATGTCAAAACACTTTTAGGTCAACAGAAAAATCAAACTTGCCCTGGAAGATGATTTTAGTTCTATCCAGCGGGGCTACAACTGTCTTGGCCACAGCTCCAGCTAACGCCCCGGATAAAAGCGAGTTGAGGACAGACCGAGTTTGCTTGATGCTCTGCACGGAGATGGAAGAATCACAACAGCAAGTCACCAACAGTAGCAGTGAATGAAGTTATTTTCAAACTGGGTATTTACATGAACAGAGCTGTTTGGCATTGTGTGGAGCATTAAGTAAGAGTTACATCGGGATAATCCCCAAACCTGACACCCAAGATGTTGTTTACTAAACCGCAGTGGGCATGAGCCTGCCGAACAAGTTACCCTTAAAATCTTTCTATTTGTTTTTAAGGAGTCAGACTTTCTCCTTATTGTAAAAATCAGTCTTGAAAAATAATTATCCAGAGTTTCTGAACGTCTCAAAGGCTTTTAATTAATTTACTGGTCCTTGAATATTTCAGTACGGTAATTTTTTATTTGAAGCTTATTAAATAATATACAGTTTCTCCTGAATTCTTTGGCTCTATCTAATAAAAATATCCATGACAACACAGTGTGTTGGCAACCTGGCAAATTTTTGGCATTGCATTTGTGCTTGAAAAAAACTTCAAGCTGATGACAAAAATATTATGAAGTTGTTTTAAAAAAAACCTGGATGGAGAAAGTTTCAAAACAACTTTTCATTTAATCTATTGTTATGGTGAAAACTGGGCAACAAGCTGGCAAAAGGTAAAAGTCTAGCCTCCTATTATTTTTCACGTTTAAACACGGATTAATTCTATTTTCGTTTCCTATATTATCATACGTGTTAAGTGAAGAGCGTGCTTGAGACTTTACCTCATAGCTCCCTTCTGACTGACCAGAAGAGGCCAGCGGCAGGACTTCTCCCTGCGTCAGTGATGCCCGCTGCTCCTGGACTCCAGTCCCCATCCCCACAGACTACACACTGTGCACGCTCAGGAATTCAATCCACAAGGAGGTGGGGAGGGAGGGGTTGGGGGGGGGGGGGGGGTAGTGCCACCAGGAGCTAGGAGCAACAGAGGTCAAAACAACAAAAAAAAAAAACTTAGGTCAGTTTTAAGTTAGCCTAAAAATAAAACAAGCATGCGATGTAGCTGGCTAAGCGTACTCTCTTGTTACTGTGAAACTGAATCTGGGTCAATTGAAAAGCATGACTTCAAGAGCTGTCATGGACACACTGCCGACAAATCTGATTCTGCATATAGGAGAATATCATCATGCGGAAACGACAAACCATAAACAGAGAAAACTGATTGGTTCCAGCATGTTTTCCTCCCCGTTTAGCCCAGTGCAGCGTCATGTCAGTATGGTATGACTACAAGAGGGCGGATTCTTTAAAAAGAAAGCCTGATACAACACATACCTCAACCAAATAGTTGCCTGGAGAATAATCCACTCTCTGAATCCAACCACCAAACCAGCAGCGGCTAAAAAAAGAGCAAAGGAGAACAAATATATGTAAGGCCAAGACAAAAATAAATCTCTTGGAGGACAGAGCTGAGGGTTTGTAGGTGAAAGGCGCAAATCTGAGCCGCACAAGTTCTATGCCGACCCCATTTAGTATGTCACATTTCACCTTTATCACCACTTCCCACCATCATCACAATCATGCTTATCTAATCGGCAAAGACTTCAAGATTAGAGGAAAACACTGTTTAGAGTGATATCACTACTTTTACAAACAAAGGCATACCCATGTCTTTCAATAAGCTAATCATTTCAGGGCACAAATCATCCATTGACTCAACCTTTAACACCTAAACTGCTTTATTGTTTAAGACTAGTGCTGAAGCCAAGCAGCACTCAAACATTCCACTCAGAATAATATATAACTGAAAAAAAGGATTAACATTTGTAGATATAAAAGAGTAGTATGACCGGACACGATTTCTATGTTACAAATTCTCTTCTAGCAAATGAAAATGATCAAAGGGAGTAGTGAGTTTATGGGGAATGTTACATCAAGGTATGCTGTTCCTATGCTCAGGTTTATTACATTAAAGTGAGAGGGCTTTATAATGTTCTCCAAATAGAATAATATTTTTTTCTCACTAGGAATGATTTTGTTTACATTGTTAAAAAGATTAAAAAAGCATAACAACCTTTCCCAGAAATGTATTTTGTTTGTCTAGAACATGACCCACTTACATCTTGATCTGGACTGATGATGAGACAGTTCACAAGTTCACAACAGTAAACAGTTATGAGCCGGTCAGCTACAAAATGAGTTCAACCTCCAACAGAGCTCTGAAACATTGTGACAGATTGAAAAGTTCTTTGCAATCTTAAAATTTTCTTTGATACATATTTTTACTATAAAAAATTCTGGCAAGAAAACTAAAAGCAGAAACTATTGTGTCATTCATTGATCATCAATTAGATATTTTTGTTCTATTTCTACTTCCTCTTTAATAAAATCTGGGTTTAAAGCCAACTCAGAGTCCAGCGTTTTTGCAATACTTAAGATATTCGAAAATCTAAACAGACGTGAGAAATTTTTGCAAAGTCACTGTCTCCTGATACTCTGAGTAATCAGTGGCAACTAACCTGGCATCAGTACAAAAGGGCCTCAAATGTGATCTTTGGTGCAGCTCCTCCAAGCCCCATCCATTGTCCTCTTTGAAACCCATTCCCTTAACCCTCCGCCAGCATTCTTCTACATGCATATCATTTTACACTTTCTTGTGCCTTACTGCTTGCTTTAAAACTTATTTAAGCAGGGCTGAGTGCTAAATCTCTATGATAAAGAGGTATACAGTGTTCAACAAGTCAGGGCCATTATTTTTTATATTTAAACCTGTCTATTCAACTGGTAATCTATTAAATAATACATTTAATAATTGGTGTTTAGATGTTTAATGATCTGTTAACAAAAATGTTGTATATCGTATATTTATTATTATAGTATTATTATTATTGGACCGACATAGAATACAAATGCCTCAGTGCAGAATTCCAGCTTACCACATATAGCCAATGGCCACATTCAAGTAATCAATCAATTGTTTGTTGTCACTAAAATTAATTGGGTTATATATCGAGATCCTTTTGTTGTCTCTAACCGAAAATATTTAGTTCCATTTGCCTGTTTCATTCAACTCAAACACGACGTAAGCTTTTATTTCCCAAAACAAGTCATGTCTTTTATAATTAATTGTACAAGCACAGCCCTAAGGCAAAATTAATCTGGGCTTGCTTACGGCACAGTATCTTTGCATCTGTATCAGGCAGCTACTCAGAATAATAGCCATGCTTCTACCTCATTCTATCCGAGTGGTTGGCTGCACCAGCTTCGTCTAAACTTGTCAATGAACAAAACACAGTCAGTCTGCTCAGCCACTAAACTGTCATTTGTAACAAACACAAAATATCTTACCTTATAACCCTGACACCAGCACGAAGACGTATGCCTTGATATTGCTCCCTTGTGTTGTATAGTTGTTTCGAGTCGTCAGCGCGTTGTTCTGAAAATGTTTTGAAGTTAGCTAAATGGTAGGTTAAGTAACGTAAGCTAGCTGTTAGCTTATCGCTACACTGCCCACTGTGTTACTCTCGTCAACCGTGTAGTGGAGATGATAGCCGTAAAGTTGAGTGCTACGAGAAAATATGTCATGGAATTAAAGGCACTGTTTTATTGACAATTTGTTCATCTAACTGCAAAACAGTGACTTTACGACAGACACATTCCAAGCTGCTGTATTTCTGCCGTTACTACTCTAGCCTGTCAGCCATCCGAGGTAGTAACTTGGCCACCGTCAAGTTTGACAAGGACGAGCACCACGGCATTATGGGAGATGAAGTCTGAGGGAGGTGGGGCACGTTTGGATAGGTCGTTTGGAGGGGCGTGTGTTGGGCTCGCGCTTGGCGACAACTGGGATTCTTAAATGTCTTTTTTTCCCACTCTGAAGTACATCAAATTATTTTCCCTGCGTATTAGCAACTCCAGCATCGATAGATGGAGTGTATGTTAGAACATATTTTACAGAGAAGATATTTTTTTTATCAGACTGACCGTCAGAAAGACAAAAATGTTTCTACAGAATTAATAAGTTTTCACAAGCTAAGTATGCTCTTGAATATACTACACAAAAACCTTTCAAACTATAATATGCATTACATTTTTATATAGAATTGTGTATATACACAAATAGTATGGATTACTTGAGGACCACGGAGAGATCTTGTTGCTTAGCTGGATAGGAAGGGTGACAATATTGTTTTCTGGGGACTGGTGCACTATGGACACAGTCAGACAGGCTGTGGTATGATAAAATCGCCCCTGGAGCTGCTGGAAAACAAACGCCACTCCCAGAGCAAGGTGTGTAAAAGGAATGCAGGTTGAGGTATTAAGGGCCTCATATCCATAACTGATAAGTCTGTTAAGATATATTGTGAATAAAGAATTTTTAGCTTAAAAAGAGGAGTCAGAAATCCCTCAACAGAAAAGCTTGATCCCATCAATAAAACTAAATGTAGTGGTAATATCGGCATTAAATTGTATCAGATATCGGGCAGCTTGGCGATTTTGCTGAAATTTTAAATCAGCTAATACTAAAAGAAAATGTGAGCAAGACAATTCAGGCACACACGTCTTAATGAATTTCATGAAAGCGTTGCTCAGTGAAAGAAATCCACTAATACCTCAAAGTTGGTGCTGTTCCATTTTTGTTTATTCTGGCAATTTCTTTCTGGTTTAGAAGTTGAAAACTTTGAAAATTTGACAGTGTGTTACTTATGCATCCTTTTTATACAGGAACAAAAAAGAAAAACACACAGTGCCACTGTACGGTCTATGAGTCAAGTTATTTTTCTACTGTATATTTAAAAACAACCACAGCTCATCAAAGTGGGAAGTCCAACAAATATAATAACCGCCCTCTCAAACAGTGGTAAACATTCAAAAATAAAACTGCTGAGCATAAAATAAACAAAAATTGGATTATAACTATGCAAAATTATTTGGAAAAAGCCAATAGTAATAGACTGGATAGTGTCAAATTGGAAGGCACTGTGAAAGATCACACACAGGTTCTTTACAACTGGGATGCACCCAGAATGTACTCAACAACCATCTAAAAGTCTGGATTGTACACAAAAATTTACTCTCTTTTTGACCAAATGAAGAAAGCTTAGATCCAACCATGGCTGTGCATCTACAAAAAAGTGTAACAGAGCCTGGTAAGGTGAACACAAAAAATATTTTTAAAAATTTGAACTAAACGATGGATCTTTAAAAAAATAGAAATGGAAGAAAGAAGCAGTACAGGACAATTAATGTTTAAATTTGGGTGTGCCAATAAAGGAATTTGTACAGTGCATAGCAGCAAAAGCATAGATTTTAATATTTTAATCCATGGCACAAAAGACAAAAAAATCCACTTTATAAACATAAGTGTGGCAAATATAGAAAAATAAAATAACACAAAGACTCACAAGGCCTTTTTGGAGTTATTGGAACTGTGGACAATAGTCTTTGTGTGTCACTGGTGGCCATTAAACAATAATTACACAGTATAAATGTCTATAGATAGGAGGGTGTACCTGTATCTACTGCTATTGTCTGAAGACAGAGTAAATTGATATTGTAAAGTATGTGCTTGTGATCAGCAGTGTTCAGTTGGTAAGGCCGCTGCGTTTTCCTGTCCACAGCTCTCGGAGTTCCACCTTACATCCCAGATCTCGGAGGGCCGCTTTACCCACATCCCCGCAGTCTTCATGTGTCTCCACCGCCTGAGCAATCAAAGCCTCCGCTCCCATGTCCAGGATGGGTTGGGTGAAGTTCTGCATTCGTGCAACCAGGTTTCTCAACAGCATGCATGCCTGTTTCTGTTAATCAAGGGTAAAAAAAAAATCACAGACACAGAGAGCTGCAGCGTTGGTGACATGCTCTGTGTTCTTCAGTAGGGGAAAGAATGGCACCAAGTTACCTGTACGCTGACCACATTAGAGTGAGCCTTCATAGCCTGAACGGCAGCCATGGCGCCCCCGTTCTCCATGATGACTTTACAGTTGTTGGGTTTGCGTAAGGCAAGGACGGAGAGGCACGCGCAGCCCTGCTCACACACCTGCAGCAGAGCGTGAAAATGTCTATCCAAAATTGAGCAATTCCACATTCTAACCATGCTATAACTTATTGGTATGAAAGCCATGTCCTGTCCAGATGTGATGACTCACTGCAGGATTGCTCGCGTGTCTGTTCATGGCAATGACGATGAGCTCAACTCCACCAGCATCAACAACTGCATCTTTCACGTCATCGTTCCCGGCCACGGCTCGTAGTGCCCCCAGGACCTGCCGGACCAACTCCTGCGAGGGAAAAAACCTTAAAGTGAGAACAACACATAAATAAGCTGGATCGTGAGCTTGTCTGTATCGCAACCGTTGTTTTTTTTTTAATACTCTACCGGTGACTCATAGTTGTCTGCGAGCAATGTCATCATGAATTTTAATCCGCCCAGATCGCAGATGTCCTGACAAAACTCATTCCTAACGGCCAGGCGGGATAAAGCTGCACACAGCTCACTCAGAACTGAAGTATTACCAACGTGAGCTGTGAGGACGGCACACATAAGATTACGGTGTTAAATGTTTAAAACTCTCTGGGGTAAAAAAAAAAAAGTGTTAGCTCACCAAATTTACTGAACAAACAAGTCATGGGCTGGACTCACCTTTAGCAGCATCGATTAAGACCTTCAGTCCACTGTGCTCGAGAACGATAATCTTGGCGTGTTCGTGCGCTTGCCCAAACGTGACTCGGACATCGTCGTCAAACGTCATGAACCTGAGGGCAGCGGAGGCCTCCTTGACCAGCTCGGCACAGCCGCGGTGTTGCGTAATGGCAGCGGTCAGCAGCGGCAAGACACCAGCTTTGACCAAATCCTGCCGGTTCTGTTCATGCTTTAAGCAGCAGTGACGAACCGCACAAATGGCCACACGCATCACTGAGGAATCCGCCTGGTACTTGTTAAGGACGTCTAAAAGGAACTGCCGGCCCTCTGCGTCCAGCAGGTCGGGCTGTCCGTCTGTCAGCGCAGCCAGAGCCGATAGTACAACAAGCACAGCATCCCGCTCATCCAAACTCTTTTTGCAATAGGAGAAGATGATGGGGTAGGCATCTTTTTGAGCGGCCAGGTACCGCTGTGCAAATCCGAGAGAACACTGCGAGACGAAGCATTTCATGTCCTCTGTCACCTCGGACACAGAAGCGGAGTCTTTTCTAATTCGGAGAGATTCTAAAGCCTGCAAAAGGGGGAACAGGTAAGCATGTTGACAAAATGATCATTGTGCAGAAATACGTCCATGTTCACTAAACAGGTCAAAGCTCACCTGTAGGACCTCATGCATTGGTTCCTCTTGATTATCGTTAGATGATACTGTTGGTACAGCTTGCACTATACAACTGAGGTCCACACCTGCATTATAACACATAAGATTTCAGTGGTGAGCCTACCAGAAGTGTACAGGGGACACTATGTAAAAAAAAGGGTATTCCCAGTGGTGGCTTGTCAGCACTATAGTATAGCTGATAAAGGGCATATCAGACTACATTCAGCTCTGAAGTCTTACTTTATGTGTGGGCCACTGGTCCATTAAATAAAGAGGCATTTCTAGCTTTCCATTTAAACACAGTTATATTGGTTTAGACTACCACAGAGAGCTTCAATCATGAATAGTTTATGGAACCCAGATGTGTAAAAGATGTGACAGAGTCCACTCGTTCTACCTTGTGTAGACTGAGAAATACCTACATATACACAATTACAACCCACTTACGATTTAACCGTTTACCATGGCCTAAGACAACCAGATTACAATTATTCTAAACAACAACAAATGTTTCGGATACAACATATGTTTGATTTTTCTTTGGTCATATTGCATTTTTTCATATTTGTTTCATGCCTCATATTGACAAATGTACACATTTGTTTTGGAGTTGTCTTGCCCAGTTTTCCTTCCAACCATCTTTAGTGCAAAGAACAAAACAATCTATTTATTTTAATTTTGAAAATGTTTTTTCAGAAATTGAGAAGGTCTTCCATACACTTAAACTATATTATAGTTATAAGATTCAGATTTAAGCCATAGGTCGTACTTTAGTATATTGAAAGTATATGATCACTTATGAACCGTTACATGGCTTTTTTTATTGTTAATAACTCTCTGTGTGTTTGAAGTCAGACATCTGAACATAAATATTTACCTTGAGACTCAAATTGTTCGACTGCGTCCCTCACAGCCTCATCAGGATCCATCTCAAATTCTTCTACATTTTCCCTGACTGCGGCATCAAATGTCTCTTGTGTGATCCTCTTTTTCGCCATTTTACCAATTAGGATGTTTTCACTGTAAAGGGAAAAGAAAATGAATGCATTTAAAACGTGAATTGTACAGAGCTTAATCAGTGATGCTCAGGAGATAGCGAGATAACGTTAGCTGTTAGCTAATAGACGTTTTGCTTCCCCCCTGCTGTCGTTAAAGTTTATAAGGTTAAGGTTCAACAACGTGATCTGTTTCATATTGTGTTATCTTTTAAAGCCTCTCCATATGTTTCTATCAAAAGATGAAGCGCTACCTCCGCCCAGTGACAAGCAACCTGCTCCGTTTGTATGAATGGATTTACGCACTCGTCGTAGCTACAGCTGTTTTCAACGGGTACGGCGAAAGGGAGCTTTGATTAGTGAATAGCAAATGACGCCAAATGTCCAACCCTTATATTTGTAATGTAGAAACACAGACTAAAAGACATTAGTTCCTCCAAAGCATTTTTTAAAACTTGGAATTAAAAGTATATCAAGTCCAAAATTTTGTCAGCGAACATGCTATCGAGATGATAAATTATGTGCAAATATCCAGCGTGGACACAGGACCCTTTAAGTGATGGTTCAATTTTAATTAAAAAAAACAGACATCGATTATGAATATGGCCTTATACACTGTGACGTGATATAAGACTATTTTCATCTTCCGTTTTTGACCGGTATATTTGAAAGTTTAACGTTGAGTTAGTAGCACAACAACAGTTCCCATAAGCCAAGTAATACAGTAAACAAAAACAACGGGAAGTTGAAAAGTGAAAATGAGTTAAAGTACAACAGTTAACAGTTGTAGGTCAATCAGAAATCGGGCCATTTTGCTATGGTCTTAGTTTAGAAAAACTTGAGATGCCAGTGAGCACAGATGCTCCTGGCTCTCTCAAAGCTTGGTTTAACAAGTGAGCAGTCTGTGTTTCAAAGTGTGATATAGTAAATCACATGTAAATGATTAAACATTATCCGTGATAAACAAGTATGTATGTTATGTAGGTTTATGTTATGCTCACAACACCAATTCACAGCCTGATGCTAAATTAATTTCTTTGTATTTCATAGCACACATCCCTATTGATAGACATAAAATGTCGACAAATTAATATACAAATGTCCTTTTTCTGTTGGCAGTAAGAAGCATTATGCAATACATGCTCATTATGTTTGGTAAATTGATTTTAAGCTTGTTCTATTTATAGCAACTGCATGCTTTAGTAAAGTATTTATTGTCTGCCTGTGACCCCCGGGAGTGGGTGCAGACTATGCAAGAGTCATGGGATCATAATTCACAATGTAAACAGATCACGGATAGACTGCACACATATGTGTTTCTGCTCTAACTTACTTTCTCAGTGAGTCTTAAAAGACAGAACAAAAAGACAGATGAGCAGCAACACTGCTGCATTAGAAAGAAATGTAACAGCGATCCCAATCCAAACGCAGCAAACCCAGCAAATGTAAGATGTTGCGGCCATCACATTTAAAATGAGGCAGTACTTTTCTTAAAATAGTAAAATTCACCAAATCATATATTTTCTATGTTTCATTGTGAATAAAACATGTATTAAAGGAGTGTGATCATTGATCAAGATGTAAAATAGTATTTGCATTGTATGAAAAATTATATTGCGCATTATTAGTTGGTTTTCTAAATATAAATGTGCTTGAATATAAACAGATTTTCATTCATCGTTACATTATTGTTACCGCTTATTCTCTAATGGGGTCGCGGGGAGAACTGGAGCCTATCCCAGTGGTCAATGGGCGAGAGGCGGGGTACACCATGGACAGTCCGCCAGTCCATCGCAGGGCCTATATATTTGTTGCACTTGAACAGCCTCTAAAAATGTGTAATCTCCAAATCTGTAAGACAAAAACACCTGTAATGTTTGTGGGGTTCAAAATATGGCAGTAATGCACTCACATTAGGCAGGTACATTTTCCAGGGTGGAAAATGTACGGAAGTACTCAAACAAAGCTTGTGCCTTTGGGGAAGATTAAGAGCAGCTTTGGTAGAATATGATCACTGATTGTTATTCCAAACTGGCAGAATTAACAAACCGACTCTGATCTGCCTCCACAGGCTGGAAGTGCCTGACAACAGCTCCATCCTGTCCATGATCCAAGTCATCCTTCTGGAACATATCATCATGTGCCAAATGGTCACAGGACACAAAGCCACAGCTCCACAAAAAGTGAGTCATGAGTTTTAGACGTCCATCCGTATGTCACCAGATTGTTGTTGATTGTTAATGATCAGATTGCAAAAACACTTTTTGTTAACTTAAACTCAAACTTGTAAAGGTGTGCTTTTAGATTTCTGAGATTTGTCAGCTCTACCAGCGGAGGTCCAGTTTGTTTACGAAGATAATATTCAGGCATTCCATCTTCTTCTCATTCACGATTTTAAGTCCATATTGATAATAGCATCCCATAGATCCTTATTATCTGAAAGTATATACTGTATGTTCTTTTTTTGTGTGTGTGGCCTCTCCTGGCTCTCATCCTTCGATGTCTCAACCACTGAGGTTCTTTCTCCTGCAAGATAACAACACATCAGTAGCTACAGATCTTCAATTTGACAAATTTGACCGAATTTTACATACAGAAAAAGAACACACAGTAGAACCTCTACATGCGAATTTGATAATTCCTGGAGCTACTTCATATGTTAAAATATTCGTTTGTTGTTTCAAATATTCCCATAAGAATACACTGTAATTCATATAATTCGTTCCACAGCACAAAAACCTATGATAAGTCCTTAATAAATACTGCAGATAATTACACATAGCTATAAAACAAATGCATTATGTAAGAGAGATGTAAAAAGAAAGAAATGATAAAGAAATTATCAATAAAAAGGGGGTTTTATTGGCATTTATTGGTGAACGGAGGTGTAGGCTTGGCGATGCAGGACACGGAGGAGACTGTCGGTATGGAGGTAGAGGGGGTGACTGAGATAAAGTACGTACCATAACTTGCTTTATCTTTCACTGCTGGAACTTTAAACTAACTTAGCTTATTTATTTTTTATTTATTTTTGTATTTTCTTTTTTTTTTCTATGACCTTGACATGATATGTTGGAAATTTACTTCGGATATCGAGTCAAATATTTGATCGAATTGCACTTCGGATGTTGGAAAATTCGTATGTTTAGGCAATAGTAAGTAGAGGTTCTACTCTATATTCAGAAACCAGCCTCAGCATTTAAAGATAAAACTGCACATGCTTAATCTGCTTTTTAAATCAACAGCTGTGCATCTCTTTGTAGAGAATTGGAAAAAAAAAAATCTGTCTTTTATGCAAAATCTTGAAACGAAGTCGTGTGACATCTACAACTCTTATTGTTTTTTTCTCCCAGGGATTTTACAAAAAGGGCAAGTATAACGGTATTTATTTTTTCCCTTATCAATTGCACTCACTTCTGGGTTTCTGTGTGTTTTTTGTGGCTCTGTGTAGAATAAAAGTTTGGGATTTCTGTTTTGTTCTTGGAAACCAGAGGGAGCGTCTTATCACCACATCTCTTGTCCGTTGGACCGCACATGCCCCTTGACTTTTATCTTGGAGCAGCAGGCGGTTCCTGTTATACAACTGACCGGCAGGATCCCTCACAGGTTTGTGCAGCTTTGGACTTCTTCTCTTCTCGAAGATGGAGCACTCACTCAACAACAGCTCACCTTTGGATTTAAGGTTACAGGAAAACCTCAGATTTGGGCAGCCCCTAGGAATTTTCTTTAATGATCCACACACACATGTACACAGGTTTTATTAACCTTTCCCCTTTTACAGATTGAATAAGTATGATGCACAGCTAAATGCATTTACAGACTTTGTATCACTGTATTACATAATGATGATATGGGCACACTGTTCCTAATTCAGTGAACAATGATGATGTAGAAACTAAAGTTATTTTCTTCTGTTTCTAGTATAATTTTAAAAAAAGTGAAAATGTCTGTATATTATTGTTCCACATCTGTTAGTGTTGTGGCCAGTAGGGGGCACAAGAGATGATCTTTAAAGCATACCAATGGGGAAATACTAGTTAATCATCTGGGACTTCAGCTGCTGACCCCTGACCCCTCTGCCTGGACCCAGTGGATCTCAGCTAAAGAAGTTTCAGCGCAAGAAACAGGGCTTAGTGTTGTCACGTAAATAATTTAAACTTTTGGAGATTTTAACCTAGCTGTCTGTTGAAACTGTTTCTTGGCAAATATTCGTCAAGAGAAAATTACAGTACGATGGCTTTGCCTCAGCTCATCAGCTCCCAAAACACAGAATGTTTCTTTACAACTACAAAAGATAAGATAAGATAAGCTTTATTGATCTCACAGTGGAGAAAGGCAGGGACTATAAAGTATTTGTTTAAAACCACCAGTAATCTTTCCTAAAAATATTCGATTAAACATTTTTAGCACTGCTGATCATGTCATTTGTAAGTGTTGTTTTGTGTATGTTTCTTTTTCTTCACACATAGGTTCAGATCCCCAATTCCCTCTTGAAACACCTCCTGAGTTCTCTGTCATAAAATAATTGTATTGTGTAATTGTATAATTGGGCTTTATAATTGTAAAGCCCATAGGCTTTGAAGAGTGCATGGGCAGTGAATGGAGAGCTCATTCGGCTGTAAAAGATACTAAATTCTTCAGTGTCTTTATTTACAGCATTATTTTTATTTTCCGTGTTTAAGTGTGCGTTGGGCATTATGAATATCATTGCTTCCTTAGGTCTGAGTTCTTGCATGTTGACGTCTTGGAGATAATGCTCAATATTTATTTATTAGTCATTTTTTGACATGGGGAGATGAGAAACTGGTTTGCGAGACACACCACAGGTTTGCGAAAACTGAATTTTCTTGCATCGATGCAATCAATGTCATATTCTGTTGTCCCACAATAATAATAATAACACAAAAAATAGAAAATTTTACCCATGAACAGTGAGTCTTTGCCTGCACATCCTGGGAGCATTTTACATCTACCTACTCCACTACTTGGAATACAGGCAGATCAATTGTTAAGCGAGCAGTTTTTCATGGATTTTTCATCCAGTTACCGCATCAATACACCAGAGTAATGAAGCTAAAGTGAGTTAGAATTGAATAAGGTTTAAAGAAAACACAATCACTGGAGGAAAACTTCATTCCAGCTATAACATGATATATCTAAAGGTACTCAAGGTGGGAGCTGACACCATGCTGAAACCTAAAGCATCCACTGTGTTTAGAGCAATGATTCCCTGCTGAACACGGCTTGTAGAAACACCACGATTCCCACAAGCCCCCCACCAAGCAAAGCCAAAAGCAACTATTTTTTCCTCACCTTTATTTTCATTATTAACAAGGGTTGATTAAGAAATTACCAAAAAGCACGTGAGAACAAAGGTATTTCACATTTTGAGCGATTTCTTGGGCTCTTCCTGGGTGTTATGCAGGAATATCAACATTCTCTACCATGAAAGAAACAGTAACTCTTTCTGAGAGGGAAACAGCTGGAGTCAGATGTATCTACAGGTAAAAGCCAGTAAATTTGAATATTTTGAAAAACTTGATTTATTTCAGTAATTGCATTCAAAAGGTGTAACTTGTACATTATATTTATTCATTGCACACAGACTGATGCATTCAAATGTTTATTTCATTTCATTTTGATGATTTGAAGTGGCAACAAATGAAAATCCAAAATTCCGTGTGTCACAAAATTAGAATATTGTGTAAGGGTTAAATTTTGAAGACACCTGGTGCCACAAACTAATCAGCTGATTAACTCAAAACACCTGCAAAGGGCTTTAAATGGTCTCTCAGTCCAGTTCTGAAGCCTACACAAACATGGGGAAGACTTCAGATTTGACAGCTGTCCAAAAGGCGACCATTGACACATTGCACAAGGAGGGAAAGACACAAAAGGTTATTGCTGAAGAGGCTGGCTGTTCTCAGAGCTCTGTGTCCAAACACATTAATAGAGAGGCAAAGGGAAGGAAACACTGTGGTCAGAAAAAGTGTACAGTCGTGGCCAAAAGTCTACTGCTTCAGTTCTTATAACAGCAATTTGTATATACTCCAGAATGTTAAAAAGAGTGTTCAGCATAACAGCAATTAATTGCAAAGTGAATATTTGCCTAGAAAATTAACTTTATCCTCCAAAACACATTTCAACGTCATTGTTGCCAAAATGGTTCCAGGGCGCCCAAGAAAGACCAGCAAGAGCCAGGACCGTCTCTTAAAAGTGTTTCAGCTGCGGGATCGGGCTACCAGCAGTGCAGAGCTAGCTCAGGAATGGCAGCAGGCAGGTGTGAGTGCATCTGCACACACTGTGAGGCGGAGACTCCTGGAGCAAGGCCTGGTCTCAAGGAGGGCAACAAAGAAGCCACTTCTCTCCAGGAAAAACATCAGGGACAGACTGATATTCTGCAAAAGGTACAGGGGGTGGACTGCTGAGGACTGGGGTAAAGTCATTTTCTCTGATGAATCCCCTTTCCCATTGTTTGGGACATCTGGAAAACGGCTTGTTCAGAGAAGACAAGGTGAGCGCTACCACCAGACATGTCTCATGCCAACTGTAACGCATCCTGAAACCATTCATGTGTGGGGTTGCCTCTCAGCCAAGGGAGTCGGCTCTCTCACAGTCTTACCTAAAAACACAGCCCTGAATAAAGAATGGTACCAGAATGTCCTCCGAGAGCAACTTCTCCCAACCGTCCAAATGCAGTTTGGTGATGAACAAGGCCTTTTCCAGCATGATGGAGCACCTTGCCATAAAGCAAAGGTGATATCTAACTGGCTCAGGGAACAAAACATAGAGATTTTGGGTCCATCGCCTGGAAACTCCCCATATCTTAATCCCATTGAAAACTTATGGTCAATCATCAAGAGACGGGTGGAAATACGAAAACCTAGGAATTCTGACAAAATTCAAGCATTGATTGTATTTCTGTATGTGATGACAACATCTGACATACACACATGAAAACCAGAGGGCAGCAGATCATGTGAAAATATAATATTTGTGTCATTCTCAATACTTTTGGCCATGACTGTACAAGCGATAGGGATCACTGCGCCCTACTCAAGATTGTGAAAAAAAAGCCATTCAAAAATGTGGGGGAGATTCACAAGGAGTGGACAGCTGCTGGAGTCGGTGCTTCAAGATCCACCACCAAGAGACGCTTGAAAGACATGGGTTTCAACTGCCGCATACCTCGTGTCAAGCCACTGTTGACCAAGAAACAGCGCGAAAAGCGTCTCACCTGGGCTAAGGAAAAAAAGAGCTGGACTACTGCTGAGTGGTCCAAAGTCATGTTTTCTGACGAAAGCAAATTTTGCATTTCCTTGGAAATCGAGGTCCCAGATTCTGGAGGAAGACAGGAGAGGCACAGGATCCACGTTGCCTGAAGTCTAGTGTAAAGTTTCCACCATCAGTGATGGTTTGGGGTGCCATGTCATCTGCTGGTGTCGGTCCACTCTGTTTCCTGAGATCCAGGGTCAACGCAGCCGTCTACCAGCAAGTTTTAGAGCACTTCATGCTTCCTGCTGCTGACCTGCTCTATGGAGATGGAGATTTCAGGTTCCAACAGGACTTGGCGCCTGCAAACAGCGCAAAATCTACCCGTGCCTGGTTTACGGACCATGGTATTTCTGTTCTAAATTGGCCAGCCAACTCCCCTGACCTTAGCCCCATAGAAAATCTGTGGGGTATTGTGAAAAGGAAGATGCAGAATGCCAGACCCAAAAACGCAGAAGAGTTGAAGGCCACTATCAGAGCAACCTGGGCTCTCATAACACCTGAGCAGTGCCAGAAACTCATCGACTCCATGCCACGCCGCATTAATGCAGTAATTGAGGCAAAAGGAGCTCCAACCAAGTATTGAGTATTGTACATGCTCATGTTTTTCATTTTCATACTTTTCAGTTGGCCAACATTTCTAAAAAATCCCATTTTTGTATTAGCCTTAAGTAATATTCTAATTTTGTGACACACGGAATTTTGGATTTTCATTTGTTGCCACTTCAAATCATCAAAATTAAATGAAATAAACATTTGAATGCATCAGTCTGTGTGCAATGCATAAATATAATGTACAAGTTACACCTTTTGAATGCAATTACTGAAATAAATCAAGTTTTTCTAAATATTCTAATTTACTGGCTTTTACCTGTATGTGTTCAATAAAAAAAAACATGTGGATGCCTTTTACCATTCACAAATATTTACAGAGCATTCATGTTCATTTTCAGTGCAGTGAAGCCTGATATATTGAAGAAAAGTTGAATGCTATAACCAAGCAGGATTAGAAAACACATCTAATTAGTTATCACATTTCACACATTGTGATAATCATAATTTCATCTTTACAAACTGCATTGAAATTAAACAGATGTTTACTAAATGATTTGGTCTGGCCTTGATGTTTTATTCACGTTCATTTAAATGTCACGGCATATGGAGGGCTTTATTATATTATGTTAGTTGCATGAGAAAAGGCTCCTGCTCAGTCGTTTTGACACTGAGCAGCTTTGTTAATACTGTTGATTGTAAAGTTGATTTATTTAAAAAAAAATTCTTCTGTAAATGGGTGCACTGCAAAAAAAAGAATTCCCCGCAAGGGATTAAAAAAAAAATTCTGATTCTGATATGAGGAGAATCTACCTATTATATTACATAACATATACATCTATACACAATCTGTTGTATTTGTGTTGACTTTATGTAATGAGTTTTGGTTAACAGACAATTTTACACTATTCCCAGCAGACCATCACACACAGGCAGGTGAAGTGATGGGTTTTAAGATGACCTTACCATTAAATGTTTATACACACATATACATATTATGTAGTAATATTGTGTGGCTTTGTTATCATCTATGGGTTAGCTGTTAAAAAATTATCCTTCTGAGAATAATCATCCATCCATCCATTATCGTTACCGTTTATTCCCTAATGGGGTCCCTGGAGCCTATCCCAGTGGTCAATGGGTGGAGGCAGGTTATAACCAGGACAAGCCGCCAGTCCATCACAAGGCCACACGGAGACAAACAAACAAAAACGCCATGCACACATACTCTGTAGGTACTCAAAGTCCTTATCTCATGACTTGTTCCATTGAATCAGATGTGTTTGTTCTATAGTAATACAAACAAATAGGAATATAACTTCAACTTTTGAAGTATGAGAATAGTGTACTTTGAGCTTTGTGATGTAAATACCTTAAATTGATTTTTTTTGTATTTCAGGCTTAAATCGAATGACTTAATTATTCCTATTGAATAGCCTGTAAAATTGAATGTACTTCAGTGTATGACGCATTAAATGAGTGATTCTGTTTGCGTGCGTCCTCTGCACCTTAAACTAGGCGGATAATTTGAGGGAGTAGCCTTGAACAAAGCTGATGGCCTTTTTCACTGTTTCAAAGATATTGATGCACAAAAAGATGAATCACTCATCATTTCACTCCCCCTGCACCTCTCCACCATGTTTGAAGAGATTGTTTTTGTGTATTCTTATTGACACAAAAACAAATGGCACACATCACAAATCATCTCAGCTTTCCCAATCACGAAGGAATAAATCAGAACTTGCCACGGATGACTGATAGTGTGTCATGTGTGCTAAAGAAAATTAATAATGTACAATGGGTGTAGCAGTGTTGTCCTACTTTTTAACTGAGAGCAATGATTTAAATCTTTAAATCAATGGGAAGAATATCTAACTGACACCTAAAATTTTAATATGAGCAGAGAACAAAAATAAATTTACTCTTCGATTTTCTCTCACTGAAGTTAACACAACACCACTGGGTCCGAAGCCAAATCCATGAGGACCAGCCTGCTTTGGATGATATCAAGTCAGGCTGTTAGCATCTTGAACAAGAACTGCACGTAGAGCATTTCGAACACAATTGGAACCCAAAGCGCTGAACTGAGCAAAAGCAAAGTTAAGACTAAACGACCAAGTCCCAAAGACGAGATTACAAAATTTAAGAGACCATCAAAGAGTCGGATATTTAAAATAGCAAAAAAGAAATAAAATAAATCAAATGAATAGAAAATTAAATAAAAAATAACTGAATAAAAACAGAAGATGTGTATTAAAAGTAAGTAGGAACTAGCCTTATGGACAATTTCAGGCTCTCAGAAGCTGTCAGCTTTCCACATCCAAGTGGAAAGCGGATTCCACAAGGGGAAGACCATTAGAACGTACAATTAGCAAGTTATAAAATGTTAGTTGAAAAATCCTGAAATGTTTTAAAAAGTTGGTTCCATTGAACAATGCATACCACCTGACTTGTGCAGAGGCCTTGAAGTTCTACTTAGAGGCACAAGCTCAGAGCATTCTGTAGTAATAAGTGTTCTGATGTGCTTTTACTGAAATGTTCTCTGGGGCAAACAGCTTTCTCGGTATGAAGGATACCATGTGGAACTAATGATTCAAACTGCAAACCAGTGGGGATCATTTTACATTAACATTTTATTCTAATGAAATGCCAGCTGTGTAGTGTATATGATATGCCATTCATCCGCCTATGATGCAACTGCATACACATACGCTTTGGTCGGGATTTATTTAAATTTGTTAGATTTTTTTCACGTGTTTTATAATGTGTTTACTTAAAACATCCACAAAAGATTTCACACAAGAGATAATGGGTGACAAAGAATAATAGATTTCACAACACATCCAAGTGTCTGTTTTTTTTTACACGATTCCACCACAGATCATTTGGAATGATAGATTTTCCCCTTTATCCTCCTGAGACCCCGCATCCTCATATGAGGCGATTGCATTTTTGCCTCTTTACCATGATACTTCGTCCTTCTTTCGACTTGGAGCTCTTGGTCTCATAATAGACGCTATCAAACACACCTTTTTTTAATCTAAAGTATAATGGTTTTATACATTTTCAACCAATCGTGTTCTTATTGTGTAATTAAAATTTTTTAAATAAGTCATTTGGACCATAAGAAACAAATTGAAAAAACATTTATTAAATATACAAACAAACATTTTGAATATAAAGATAATCACACTGAGTCTATACAAAGAAAAAAATACATGTACCATGACAAAGTCTGGTTATTAAATTTATTAGGTCCTACTAATCCCATTTGTATTCAAAAAAGCAAAAATGCACACCAAATAAAAGCTCAGGAGGTTAAGAAACTTTATTGTGAGGCTACTACTTTTTCAAATGTTCAAGCCGCTTTCTTGAGTGAGACCAGTGTGTCTGAGAGGTGATGAAGGCACACAGGGGGCAGAAGGTGAAGAGGTTGTACTCCAGAAAGAGCAGCCAGCCTTTCAGAAAGGGGACACAGAGTCAAATGCTTCACAATCAAGTCATTTTTCTATTTAACATCGAAAATACTCTATTTACTAAAGTGGTTTATTCATTGGAGATTAACAGAATTTCTTGTTTTTTATAACTGTTTATCCTCTTTTGCTCCTCAGATTTTTCTATATTTTTCATGAGTTTATTTTGGTGTTAAATGAATATAATGTGTGTACAAAAAAGCAATTATGTGCATTTCTGATAGGGATTAATATATGTGAATTATATATCAAGCCATTAAAAAAGTACGGAGATTCAAGTCTTCTTGTCATAGTTTCAATTAAGTTTAAGTAATCCCAGAAGTCCATTTTAAATCAATTTAAATCAACAAATACGGATTTATATTGACAGTTTTCTATGGCTTGTTGAAAACAAAAATAACACCGTTAATTTTAAGTCCAACCACGACATTGGTTCACCAACATAAAGTATCATACGTGACGTCTATGGGGAACCATATTAACAGATTTATTGGGATATGTACCCATAAGTTTTTGTTTACGCTAAACTAATTATGACATGAGCCGACTAACGCAGTTTGGACCTCAAGGCGAGAAGAACCAATCAAAATCACTCGTAGAAATGAAACTAATTCGTTAACAGTTCTATTGCCAAGATCTTCTCCTTTCTATCTTCGTGACCGAAGTTCTCTTGCAAACGTTTTTCACTGGAGGCAGAGGGTTAAAAAAAAAGGAGTGAAAAGGTTTGGGACGCTGGAGGTGTTTTGGCCGCAGCAGCTGAACGCAGCCATTTCCTGCCAAATAGTGCGCCCGTCTAATCGTGACTGCAGCAGCCACTTCCTGCATTGTTACGGTGCTTAATGGGGATTAAGTTGAAGCTGTCATGTTGTTACCGGCGGCCATTAAGCCTGCTCCGCACGGAGGGGAATGGGTAGGCTGAAGGTTCCATGACTTCACCTGAGTTTTTACTTCTTCAGATCAGATCTGCCAAATACAAGTCATGTTTATCACATATACATACATTTATACAACCTACATCTGACGCAGTGTTTTTGCCAAAGCTACCCCCCCCCCCCAGCCTTTTTGCCACATCTGTTAAAATATTAGGTCAAATTATTAGCAATCAAACATCTCACATCTGTACTTTTCTGTTCTCTTCACCATAATGGTTATAAACCATTTATTACAATGTGGATTAACAATATTTTTTGATGAGTCAGGACCACCTCTTAATGTTTTGTAATCTGACACAATGCCGCAAAGCTTTACCCCAGAAACCATCTAAAATAAACCATCTAAAATAACCCTGACCTCTATCAGAGATCACATTTTTACATAAGCCTGACATACTGGACTGTAAAGGTTTTTTTCCCCATTGTGTAATTACTTGTCGGTTCCTTGTCATATCCTTCACACACAGAAAGATCTTTGACAGGAAATTGGGCTTTTAGGTTTGACTTTTCTTGTGTCCTCAGCTAAGTTTTTTGTGATCAAAACAGCTGTTTTACTGTTGTATAGAAAATAGTTGAAAAGTTTTTTTAAGTGACTTTTTACTGTTAGTGAGACTAACAGGAACAGTCTTCCCGAAGACGTGAGACAGGCCCCAACTCTGACAGTGTTTAAATCCATGCTGAAAAGGCTTCTGTTTAACCGTGCATATGGAAATAATGTATTTGATCTGCACCCTTCACTTTTTATCTAGCTCATTTATTTTATTGATTCTTTTTCTTTTTTTTGTTTTTCTGCTTTTAAATTCTTTGTGAAGCACTTTGAATTGTCTTATACACGAAATGTGCGATACACAAGGGCAACTTGCCTTGCCCTTTATAATCTTCACATACAGCTGAGCTGTCGGTCCATCATTGGGCCTGGGCTTAAATACAAGTAGTTTGATTCAGACATCCGTGATCCTCAAAGGATTAAATCCAAAGAAATTCTCTCAATCAAGCAAACACATCAGTTAAATAAGTCACTTGCCTGTCAACAAAAGGCATTGGTTAAAACAGTGTTCTTTGTTTATTTCTGTGATACTTGAACCTTCAATTCAAAACATTTTGTGTTTTCTAGGTCTTTTGGAGCAAACCATTTGTTCTAATTTGATATGGATTCTCCCAAAGTGTCAGAATATGATCAAGAACCAGTTACATAACACTTACATTACTCTGGATCCACAGGAGCATACTCAGAGGCAGATTGATTATTACTAGAGAGTTTCCTTAATTTCAAGTTGATTTTACCTTTATATGTGGTGGTCATGACATTTGATTTCTTTTATGTGACAGTCAGTAGCCTCAGGAGATGGAGTGGCGGGACGAGAGGATGGGAACAATCAGACCTGATGACCCAGCATCATCTAGAGAGAGCTCTTTTTTGTCATTTAAAGAACGACAGGGTGAGGCTGACAAAGCACTTCACCTCCCCCTCCCCTCCCCCCAACCCCCCCACTCCACTCCATCCCCACCCCACCCTACCAGCTGTTTGAGAATAACATCCATACTTCAGGCTTTAGGGACTCTTACGTAGATCACAGTATTTCAAACACTTATGTGTACGTGTGTGTTGATATTCGTGTGTGTGCGTTTATATTCATGTTTGTTGAGGAGTGAGGATTAGTTCAGTTCACAGGGTTTGATGCTTTATACGAACACAGGTCTTGCCATGAAAGAGGACGCCAGCTGGAGCCTTTACAGAGGCTCCAGCTGCTGAGAATGTTCAGGGCTTCCATGCTTGGATTTGTGGGACTGCCCGATAAGTCATTAAGGAAAAGCCTTCTCCAATCTTCCAATTGAAATCAGACATCAATATATACTGAGATGTTGTAGTTTGTGGACCCTACTTGCACCTTGGCTTAGAGAGGATATAACTGGGAATGGTTCCTCCATGAGGACACGAACCGTATCATGATGCTGAAGCAGCTGTAGGAACAAATGTACAGCTGGCATCGCAGCATGGCATGAGTACAATTTGTGTATTTGTGATGGCGTGAATAAACTACGGTAGTCACAGGTAAATGGAGTGTTACACACATATAAGACACCTAATAATACACAACAACATGTAAGCGCTGCATTTTATTAATAACAATTCAGATTTAATACCTCTACTAGAAACAGTTACGACATTATGCACTAATGCAGCACCGACACTGGCTGGTTAGACTTTAGCGGTGCAAATTCCTTAACATATCAGCAGCTAATCAAGGGGCCAAAATAGTGGACATTGGACCCCAGTATAAACCTGTCAGGGTCTTGACAGGGTATGGGTTAACTGGATTCCCTGCATGCATGCCAGTTGTTACACAAAGGGATCTTCTTGAGACGACCATGCGCTGATTTGCCAGTGAAGTAGACGAGTTTTGCCATGACGCTGCTGAGAATGTGAGGTGTTTCACTTATTTGTCAGTCCCCACTGTAAAATGCAGGGTGTGTGTTCCTGTTCCCAGAGTGGGAATGTGTATTGGAGGGTGTCTGTAATCTTGGTGGTGCAAGCATGGGTGACCTGGAGAGGGTGTGTATATGTGTGTGTGTTGGGGGGGCGGGGGGGGGGTCATTTTGTCACCCTGCTTTGGCCCTTGGTGGTCAGTGGCTTGTATGATGTGATCCGGTCGTCCTGGTATGCCGAGGTGCGCATGCCCACTAAGAGGACGCAGCGGCTCCATGTGTGTTGAGGCGCATTATTTGGCAACAGACGCGGCAGTGGGGAGGGCCGAAAAAAAGAGGATATCCCCTGGATTTCAAAAAAGCCACGATTTATCGAGGTTAACTGCAGATTAAACATTCCTTGTTTGACCATCGGCGAAGAACAGACGATAAAGCTTCAAAGTAAGTTGACTTATGCGAAGCTTAAGTTTTTTAGTGAGTGGATTGAGGGGAGCCTTTTATTCGGACTCGACGAGAGGAGCCAGGTTTTCCTCCACCTATCTGTGACGATAAAGAAGCTGATGGGCTGTTGAAAAGTAACACTTCTCCGCAGAGCCAAAGGTTGAGCACTGGGCAGGAAAGGGGGGGGGCTATCTCAGCCAAAAATTATTTTTATTTTACCTTCCCTTCGGCTTAGCGGTTGGTAAATATGACAGCTGGACTTGATTTTGTGCCTTAGAAGTCCCTAAATGAGGTGAGGATTCCTACGTTACATCGCCGGCGGCTCGTCGGCGGCAGCTCGGTCCGTGGGCCGGTCGATGAAATTTATGAGTTCCGAGTCGAAGGGTTTTTCCTCTGGAGTGGACATACAGGTAAACATTCCCAGTGAGCCCCCCACGGCCATACCTTTACGGCAGTATTGTGAAAGTTTTTTTTTCGCCCCCCTTCTTGTGAGCTGCCCCGCATTGGGGTACAGGCAGGTCAGCGATTCGGACTCGGTTCTGGTGTGTTCGGGTCAGGTTGTCGAGCAGCTGTGTCGGGCTGGAGGACTTTCAGTTAGTTTGAGTTGAAGCGACCGACAGCCGACGTTTTTTTTTTTGTTCATGAACCGCTTTTGTCGGAGCTAATGAGGCTTCGTGTTTTTGTTTGTGCCATGTAGCTAATGTTAGCTCGCTAACTAATAACACGCACACCTCCTTCGAGGCGGTGTCAGTAATAAAAAAAAAAAGCCGGCTAGTTGCACATGTATTGTGGGCAGGGTTTAGTTTTTAAAGGGCTGAGTTTGGTTCGGATGGAGTACGGGCTGGTGAACGGTTAACGGTGCTCGGGGCTGCCCGCTTTTAAGCCCCGTGGCACCAGTGTTGGTTCTGCTATCTGGTAGCTAATCTTCCTACTTCTCTCTGTGACAACCGTAGTCTTCCTCCTCTTAAAGCTGAACACACACACACTCGCACACACCAGTGACACACACCGCACACACTCCCACTCTGCTTCTTCCTCTCGGCACACACACACTCCTCGACACCAGTTTGCAGTGCTTTAGCAGAGCCGTGTTTCTCCGAGTGAAACATGGAAAACTGTTCGTTGCCCGTTTGGATGGACAGGCGGATGGATCTGAAGTATTTTCCAATGTTCTATGACTGGTTATAAGCCGGTGTCCCTCGTGGCACGTTCTCTAAACCACACACTGGATCTAAGACTCTGGTTACAGCTGTTAACTTATTTGTCATCATTCAAATCGTTGTTGTTTGAATTTCTGAAACGAACTGCATCATTTTTCAGAACTGTTTACACTTTTATCCCACTTTATCCACAATTAGCTCGCTATTAAAGAAAGACACCAAGCTATTATATTATAACACGGACAAGTGATTTTAGGGATTTCTTTAGGGAGTTAGACCTGCTGAATATTTGTCATCAACGAAATACACCGACGGTTTGTTGTGATAACAGTAGGGGGAGTTCATTAAAACTGTAAGTCTGTTCAAATCTATCAAACATTATGATGAGTGATGTTGTGAGATCAGAAAAAACTGCTTATACCCTGCAGACAGTTGTACGCATGTATGTTTAATCATGCCATCAGTTATTACTGAATAGTTAGTACTACAGGAAGACTTCTGCTAAACATAGCTTATGCAATATGTATTGAGGATGGAAAGATGAGTGATTTTATTGCCTCTTTGTGGTGATCTGGAATGAACCCCTTAGTTGTTTTTGTGAACAAAGGCTTGTAAAATGTTTTTTACACGTTTGCCAGTTGCCTCTAGTAAAGTTGCTGTGAGAAAAGAGAATGGGGTTTCATTTTGACTTTGGGACCACTGACTACTTGGCCTAAATGACAGTGTAGGCAGTTGGGTCCACGCAGCATGATGCTTAAGCGGTACCGTCCATTGTTCTCAAAACTTTAGATTTATAACACTGAGTCAGGAATCTGTTTTTTAGCTTTTAGCCTTGCGCAGAAAGGACTGTTCCAGAGATCACAAACAAGACTTGTCCAAAGCAATTGTGTAACCACCCGTGGATCTGCACAGGGTCATCTGCTGGTCATATTTTAGGCTGCTAGAACCTCTGGGGTCAAATACCATTGTCTTCCTCTAATAAACAGTGAGCAGGGTTTTCTGATGCTATTTTTCAGCTTGTGTAGGAGGTGATGTTTGCTATTGAGCAAAAGTCTGATCAGTTTATGTAGAGTTAGCCAAGTGAGGAATATTGTTGATCTAAAGCGAGCCAGATTTGGCTATAACTTGTTCGGCCACTTTTTCAAGCGTTAAAAACACACAGAAAGCTGGCCATTGGGGCTCTGTTTTAAGTCCGTGCTTGAAGATTTATCTTTACTCTATTATTCTGACAGAATCAGCCAATGACCGCACAGCACAACTACTGTAAGAGCATGCACATGTTGCAGGAAGTTTAGATGAAGTCTGTCGTCATGTATGTTTCATGACTGTGTCTGGTGTTTGACGGGATTTAAAAGAAGCCAGATGAATAGTCACTTCCAAGCAGGAAGAAGGCATGAGCAGTACCCTGATAGTGTATTAAAAGAGGTGCATTCTGCCCTGGTGAGAGCCACACCTGCACAGTGAGATGTCATCATGTGTTGTGGATGACTGTTACTGTTACTTACTGATTAATCTGGCTTTTTTTCCCCCTCCCACAAACAAGCCTTGTGGTCATTATGGAGTTGTACCTTCAACACATAAGTTGAACTTTGTAAATGAAATATGTCTTTACAGTGTGATATCAAGACTGTATAATGAAACTTTAATTATTAACTTGTTCATATATAGTACAGGACAATAGTGTCTAAATGTCAGGTATATGACTGCAAAACAGACCGGCTGTTCTTCCTGAATCATGGAGAAACATATGTTTCACATATACCCACATTCAAAATGCCCAACGTTAAATAATGAATTTCCAGCTGTGGAAAGATGAACCACACAAGTCACTGCTCTGAGCTAGACAAATGACACCGGTGCCCATGAGCAGCCAGCTGCTCCAACTGCACCGAGGCTGGATGCAGTGTGAACCTGGGGAAACTTCAGTTTTGCTTTGACTTCATTAAGCCAAAAAAAAGAAAGACTCCTATGATTTAGAGATTTATCACAGTGAGAGTGACAGCTGCATTTTTGGGTAGATGTGAAGATTCCAGGGCTTTATTCTGAACTTTTTTAGCAATCTGAGATAGAGAGAAGATTGCGGTTGTCAGCTATAGTTACTTAAAAGAAGATTTAAAATGGCCATAAATTCTCGTCCCAGTCACTTTGGTCTCTCTATTCAAACGTTTTATTTTTTGTCTGACTGTGTTAGCAGTCCACTGACCTCCTGACTGCCACCCAGCAGAATTTAACCCCAGACAGCATCACTGTTGGTTATACTTTTTTTAGTATGTCACAACTTGATATAAATATTCATTCTAGATTTAAAACAGCATGAAGTCCTCAACAGCACAAAGAGCATGGGGCTTTTCTGTCATGGTGCGGTGTTTAGACCTGTTGCATGCACATCCGGCTCTCCTGTACAAAGGAACTGTGTGTTTTATGAGCAAATGCAGTGGTCACAAAGAACAAGTGACCCATGTCAGAAGTGATGCAATTCAGTTGTATGTTGATCGTATTTTTTAGATACCTGAAGTGACAAACGAGCAGACTAAAAGTCCGTCTCTGTCACTCCACCGTGGTATAGCCAAGCCTTTTCAAGCGTTTAAAGATTTCCATCATGTTTCAATATTTTTCAAGGTAATGTTGAATGCGAGACAATTCAGATGATAGCAACCCTTTCATAATCATAATCACACATGCCTGCTGATTAAAGACGGCTCAATTCTGAGATGCATCGTGCTGCTGTCAGTGAATAGGCAGTTAACTTTGTCAGTAATATGAATTTGTGATTAGGGTTTTGCTTTAAGGGGTTTTGCTTTAAGGGGCTTTGCGGTGGCCATATTTGTTGGATAGGTCTGGGTCTTAGTCATTCTGCTAGTGCGTGAGGTTGATGGAATTCCATGTAAACTGCCATGAAGATGAAACGTGAACTCCGGCAGCCATTTACGTCCCCTCTTACAAAGATATGGTCAGTGTCTGTGTAAGGTCAGGGTGAGGTGGGGGTGGGGGGTGGGGGGGTGTAGGGGGGGTTGTCAGATGGCGTGCCTCGTGCCCAGCTTCTTCCAGCATCATTTCGAAGCCGTGTGCCCCAGAATTGATAATGATCATGCCACCACCCAACCCCCACCCCAGCGCGTGCACACAAACTGTATAATGGCTGTCACTGTGGAAGCCCTGCGCCACTCCAGCACCTGAAGGGTTAAAACCAGCCTCAGTCTCTCTGTGTCTCACACACACACACACACACACACAGACACAGACACACATACACACTAGCCAACCGGTTTAAACCGGTTCTCAGGAAAAGTGCTTTGTGTGTCCCATTGAATCCTGGGAAGGGTCATGTCATGTGTGTTCTCTCAATGATGTCAGAGTTTTTAAAAAAAAAAAGAAGAAGAAAACTTGGGGCAGCTCTCAGTTATCAGATGGTTGCTCTGCAAGCCTCATTGGGGCTCGGTGTGCATATTGTAAAGGTATGCCATGAATACGCGTAGTGTACTTGATGCTCCCCATCATGGCTACTTTTAGAACAGGAAGAGGTGGAGTTAGTAGTCCGTTCAGCATGTGTCACTCAGAAGTAGCCCAGGTTGCGAGAGTTAATTGTAGACCTTTTTAAAAAAAACTTTAAGTCATTCTAAATTGTGTCAGTGGAAAAATCTCATCACACTCCGGCAACTAGGTCCTTGTGCTTTACCAGTAAATGCCCAGAGCATTTATTTTTCTTACGGTGGTCATCTAGTTTTCTGAGGGATGTCTTTGAGCACTGCTTGTGCCATCTGTTTAACATTCTCTGAACTTTGAGCACAAGTTGTCCCTGTCGTTGAAGCATGCTATGTGGGTCAATATATGTTTACCTTTTTCACAAGTGATAGTGACCAAAGTCAATTCAGACTACCCACATACTCACAGAAGGGTTGTGATGTTGACATTTTTCAGGATGTACGGTTTATATTGACAAAAGCAAGTTAAGAGTTGACTCCACACACATCCCAACAGTATCCAGGCTTATTTCTCTTCTGACAGTTAACTCAGGTTTAGGCCAAACATAGTTTGATTTCCATCAGCCTGCTGCATTTACCACTTTGAATTATTATAGCTTCTCCTCCCAATTCACAGGTATCACAGAGAGTGATCAGGAACCTGAATACAATGCTGTTTTTATTCAGGTTCCTGTTTGTGTTTGGTAAGAGTTGACTCTTTCTAACACTCAGGCAGTAAGGTAGCATTCACTGTTGGGCTGATGCAACACGAAGGAACTTTTGGAGCATGTGCCGAGTGCCTAGGTCATTAAGTTTAGTTAATACATGCAGGACCTGTTCAGACTTTTGCATTTTAAAATTCCGGTTTTCAGCCAGTCAAATTGTGTTGTTTTTTGTAACGTGTTACTGTGCTTGGTGTTAGACAGGCAAACCGTTCGTAAGATGTTTTTCTGAGCCTGCAAGAAAACCAAAGCCCATCAGTCCTAAAATGCTTTTTATTTGTAATACTTTAGTGTAACGGCTATTGATAGAAGGGAAATAGTCGAGCTATTGTAAGAAGTTCTGATCCTGTGTACTGTTTTTGATTCTGCCTGAATATAGAAAAGAGTAATTATCAACTTTCAGCACATTAAAACCTATTTTGAGCATTCCTTACTTCCTTTTGAAGTGCACAGCATGTTATTTGGGGGAGGTTCGAAATGTTGCCTGTCTTTGTCCTTTTGATGGTAAGCCTGACATACAACTTTATGAATAGGAGTACTGAGGCTCTACTCAGCCACTTCCTCCAAAAGATAGGGGCTCTGTTAAACTCGTCTATAGCAGTTAAAACGGAAAGTGGATTCGAGATGAGTGGAGAATAAAGCAAAAGGTTGGGGACTAAAACTGCTGGCCTGCGTTGACTGATGCGGTTTACCATCTCCCTGCGACTCCTCTCAGCCTCTGACTCGACTGAGGACTTCACAGCAGCCACTGTCGGGGCAATGTGTGACACCATGTGCCATCTACTGTGCAGCTCTTTGTCCCCTCTTTAGCTACATCGGCGTTCAACGGGATGCGATCTGTTGTACAAGGGGGATCGGACAATTAAGGATGTGGTGCTCCTCGGTGCCCGGCTCGGTGGAAGAAACCTCGCCGAAGAAAAAAAAAGTAGATTTTTGAGTTGTTAAGATTATTCAACATTCTATAGTTCATTTTAGATCCCCCGCCCCCTCCTACATGTGCCTAATTTGATACTGATGTCATCTTAGTCCGGCTGTGTCCCTGTCCCACTGTTTTTTGGTTTGTCACTTAGGAAAAAAACATTGTTTTGGCGCGAAACTGAGTCATACTTATTTTGTTGTTTTCTCTCTCCCTCCGCAACATGAAGGGCTTGCTGCGTCGTTCCACATATTTCGGTTCTGCTTTTTTTTTTTAGTTCAAGGGTAAGAGGGAAATTTGGATAATTGGATGTTTTGGAATTCTACTGTAGTCAACATCTTGGTCATGTGACCATGATTATCCAACGTGTTGTGTCTGTTTGGAGGGGGCATTTTGGTCAGGCTCTGTATCCTGACGCTGATTCAAGGTCAGTTGTTGCTGCCGCTGTGCTCAATGATACGTGCACAATCACAACGGAGCTGGCTTTTCAGACTTATACGTTACAGACAGTACTTCAAACTACAGCGTAACAGTGACATTTACCTCTGTTCTGAACTGCTGCCAGCTCCTTTCAATACTGTGCTATATATCTGCATATGTCCAGATTCTTAAAGGTAATATCGAGCTGTACAAAATAGCACAATTTGGTAACATGTTGAAAATGTTCCCAATTAACTCAGTGACCTAAAGTCATAGACACTATAAACATTGATAAGAAAACGCATTCTTTCTCAGCATTCATTACAAGAACTAGTTCCCTTTTCACCAGTTTCTGGACTTTGCATTCAGTTCAGTTGTACCTTATAAGTCCCCCAAAAGGACCTTTTATGACTATATTATTCATTTTAATGAAAGATTAGCTGTTGAAGAATAACTAGATGCGAATGGAAATCAGCTGGCAAAGGTTTACAGGGAGAGGTCTGGTCCAAATCTTCAGTGATCACCATGAAACGGTTGAGTTGTTGTTTTTGTGGCCTGGCAACAGTTTAGCCGATGAGTCCACAGGTAACACGGTCATACTCACAGCCAGCAGTTTAACATCTGGGCTACAGAGACACTCCTTTTTTTTCGGTCCCATCTCCAGGATTTCGCCATCATTACACTATCTATCTGTAATCTGATTTATCATAGTCAATATGAGTCAACTCGCATATGAATTGATCTTTACTTTTCAGCGATGAGTCGTTTTTAATAGTTTGCCAACAGCTTACATATTAACTCTTCTTCAGTGTGAGGTGATCATGTTGCGACTTCCAAATTTACTTTACAACCAAATAAATACAATCTTATTACATCCCAGTGCACTTTAAGTGTAGTGTAGATTTAATGAACGAGTTGTATGAGGTGGTAACATGCATGGAGCCTTTTTTGTTCAAATCCAAGCTCACTTTGCAAACTGGACTGATGGGAAAATTTGGACCCTGTTCTGTGGAATTCTGTTATTTTTGGAATTGTTCAAACGTTGTATAGTTAAGATGGTATATTTTGTGTGTTCTCAGGGGATGTCTGAGGAGGCTGTCCGCCAGACACGCAGCCAGAAGAGGGCGCTGGAGAGGGAGGCTGCTCCGCTATCTGTCGAGCCCTCCAGTCCCGATAATGACAGCAAAAAAACTAAACTGGACCCATCTGAACCCACATCAGGGGCACAAACTCAGCCCACGTCTGACCTTTTACTGGCACAGGACGTTGAGGGCCGGACTACACCCGGATCAGACCCCGAGATGGAGCAGGAGCCCGAGCAGGGCCCGCTGCCATTATCGTTAGTGCTACCCTTGGTTCCCCAGCCAGTGAACGATGACAAGGATCGAACGCCAAAGCAGATGGTTGAACCCAGCCCAGACAATCGGACTGACTGCAGTGACAGGCCAAGCAGGACAAAGACTGAGCCGGCCACGGACGCGAGGAACCGGGTCCGACAGATGGAGCCCAAGGCGACCGGGGGCATGCTGACTGCGGGCGAAGTAAAGGCCACCATAAAAGTCGAAGTTCAGACGGAGCAGCCTGTGGACATGAGCACCACCAGAGGGTGAGAAACCGAACGCACAGACACCGTCACCATCGAAGGTTTGGCTGTAGAAGAACTGCACTTTAAAAAGTTGTAGAACATATTTAAAAAAGGGAAAAAAAACAATAGCAGGGAACCTTTTTTCTTTTTCTTTTTTTCATTGATGTCCATTAGAGGAGTTGGGACACTTTTTTGGAAATAAGTTGGTGTGAAGGTTTACCATAGATGACCGATCACATGAGTGATCGTCCGTTTGAACATCAGCAGTAATGTGGTTTCTCTGATAGACGGCCAGCTCCTGTTGTGGACATTTTGTTCCAAAACTTCACTCACGGTGTTTTACAAAAAGGATTACTGCCACTTTATTTACATATGAAAAGGCTGAAGATGTTTTAAAGTAACTTTTTTTCCCTCCTGAAATGACTTAAGCCGCTTCTCGGGGTTTTCTTGACGTGGTGTGCGTGGGGTGCATCTTTCAGCCTACCTCCATTTTCTCCGCACTCTCCACCTGAACCCTAAAAACTCCTCTCTCACAAAATGAAGCCGTGTGTCACAAACTGGTTCCAGCCGGTTGTTGCCATGGTTTCCACAGTGGAAGGAACAGTAGGGGGGGAGTAAATGTGTCACGTGATGATGACTTTGAGGTCACGTGACTTCTTTGGAAGAGTAGTGATTAATCCACAGGAAGTGATGATGGCGCTAAGCCCTGAGGAGAGATTAATACACACACACACACACACACACACACACACACACACACACACAAGGAGGTCAGCAAGGAGAGACGGGCCTCATGTTGTCATGTGTTGACTTTTAGAAAATTTCATGCTTCATAGATGTTCAGAATCCGTGCAGACGCAAGGCCGATCTTTTGGTTTAATGGCAACATTTCTCATTTATTTCAGTTTTCCTGCAGACAAAGAATTTAGGTCATCAAACACGTAGCCCACAGTAAAATGTTTCACTATGGAGTGGATGCTATATGTGCTGGGAGGTGGTGATTTAAAATATGCATGATGATGTTATTTAACAGACCAAAGGCTGAAGGGTGTGAGCTGATCCAGGCTGCCCTCACAGCATTTGCTTTCGTTTTCTTAGCATGCTTTGTGTGATGTACACGGCCCTGTGCAGGTCACTCCCAAATGCCTCAGACGCCTGTTCTACCCTGCCACAGTGTCCTGTTTCAGCAGGAAATGTGTTCTATGACACAGCATTTCTTTGTAACTTAAAGACATCGGTGCTGCTGTAAGGCCCACCTTACCCCTCTTTGGCATTTAGGACTATTTGCCTGTTGCTTTAAAAGCAGCAACACGGAGAGCAAAGCCGTGTGGAGAGCTGTCTGGACTTGTTAGGTTACGGTGAATCAGATAAAGCTGCAGTAATGAAATATAAATGTGAAGGGTGTGAGGCAGACTTACATAGGCATTCATAATAGACGGTGATATTAAAATATGTTGGGTCTATGGTTGTCATTTAATTTGCCTGAGAGGGCTGTAATTGTTCTGAGCCTCTTCAGCCCCACTGGATCCATATCCACACGCTTATTAAACAGCTAATGTTCAGATTTCTTTGAAAAGCCCTGTTTTGAAAGCCTTGCATAGTGGGTGAATTTTACACAAATGTGCACGGATATTTGCATTCAGAAGAGCTTGGTCATTTACAGAACCCACAAAGCCACACAACTGTGTAATGATGCTGAATGATAAAGATAGGAAATATGGAGGTGCAACGAGTTATTTTTGGTGTGGGACATGGGGAAGAAAATAGCTTAAACTGCACATTAAGAATATATTAAATAGCCCATTGTCACATTGAAAATAAACGTAATTTTGTAGTTCATTTAACAGTTTTGATATTCCGTCTCTGCTTGCACTTCTGATTTTGGGCCAGTACTAGAGGCTAAATGCTGTTGTCCATTAATTGCTTAGCAGTATCAAGAGGGAGAAGCGCCCTCCATCCCCTGAAGATGATGATGTCATCATCTTGTCAGATAACGACTCCCCCAGTCCTCCAGTGAACGGCCTGAGCCACTTTAAAGAGCTGGACACGGAGCTGCTCATGGTGAGGCAAACAGACACTGAGGGTGAAAGGCTGCTTTAAACAGTGTCAATGGTCTAGCTAACCTGGGCTGGTACCTTTTTTCACCAAAAGCATTTCATCACATTTAAAAAAACTGAAAAAGTTAATTGGGAAGGAAACGATGTTCTGATCTTTCTTCTGTTGAGTCCAGAAGAGCAGCCCAGCGGAGAGGGAGCAAATCATCAAACAGCTCAAAGAAGAGCTGAGACTGGAGGAGGCCAAGCTGGTGCTGCTGAAGAAACTACGACAGAGCCAAATACAGAGGGACACTCTGCAGAAGGTATGCATGTCACCAACACACTCGGATCCCCACGTCAGGTTCTGTTTGTCAGGAGCTCCCCGATTATAGTCCCACATATACGGAACGCACGTCAGTCTTTTCTGACGAGGACCATTTAGCACAAGATATGATGTGCCAGGTAATAAAAAAGTAAGAAGAGACTTAACTGACAGCTGTTGTGACACTGAAAGTAACAATAGGATATTCCTAAAGGGCAATTTCCAATACCAGTGAGGGTATTCAAACAGAGGATCTTGATGATCCACTTAAGAGGGCAACAGTGTATGCATTAGAGGCTGACATTTTTTCGGGAATCCCACGGGTCACGGGATTCCCGTGGGATTCCTGCGGGATGGGAGTCATCTTTGCTATTAATCACGGGATTTGGACGGTGCAGGATAAATGGTTAACGGGAGCAGACGGGAGCGGGAATCAACCAATAGCAAAGACGAAAAAAAAAAAAAAAGTAAATGCACCATTTTGTAGTTTCCTTCTAATATGCCTACAATGTAACGCAATTAAAAAATAACTACATGACCCAGCCGTCCCAGAAGCCATCAGTGCTTTTTGTCACGGCTTACCGCCGGAATTCAAAGCAGTGATGGAGGGAGCTAACAGCGCAAAGTCTGAAGTAATGACATGTCTATTAAGTTCACAGAACTGGTCGGAAAGTCTGAAATATTATATAAGTTTATGTGAGTAGAATGTGACGGTGCTAGCACGATGTACGCTGCTCGTAAGACTTGTTTAGTCTTAGACGAGAAGCACACTTGCAAGGCAAATTCGGGAAAAAATCAGCCAAGCGTCGCTTCGTTAATCAAGCGAAAATTATACAAATAAATGTTTTGTTTACTCAACAATAAATGAGTAAAATGCAGCTTTATGTGCTGTTTGGGTTCATTAAACTATTGTCGACATGGTGTGAACTGTAGGCTACAGTTTTTCTTTTATTTGCTGTATTCCATTTTCTGTAGAAAATCTAGAAACAGAGGCTAAACAACTGGTCTAAAACAGGATGGAGACTGGAGAACAGATTAAATCAAATTCTATGTATTAACTAAACACTAATTGAAGAAAAAAAAAATATGGGAGTGGTACAGGAGCGGAACTCAGTTTAAACAGGAGCGGGATGGGAGCGGGAGTCAATTTACCAGGAGCGGGATGGGATGGGATTATTTTTTAAACTTTGGTCTGGGAGTGGGACGGGACAAGATTTCTTTCTATGGGAGTGGGACGGGACAGGAGTGAAAATCCACTCCTGTGTCATCCTCTAGTATGCATTCGGCCGCAGTGTCTTCCATACTGCAGGCTAGGCCGAAATGTGCGTGGCAGGCTGTGGGATTCAATTCTGCTGCCCTCCTGGTTGAGTCTGGCGTTTGGAACGGACATAAGCTTCTCTGAGCTGGAAAGCCACCTTAGTAAGAACTTACAATAGATTCAGGCTCAGCTCGTGTGCTGCTGTTCGAAGATCAACTAGAAGCAGGGTAGAACAAGGATTAGTCGTCAGCTGCAGGTCAAGATGGAGTCTATGGAAGGAAAGAGAAGTAGGGAAAGCTACTGGATCATGTGTCAGGGAGAATTTGACAGCTGATGTTTTAGTTAAATAACTTCTGAATTGTATTTTCTGACAAACTGATTGTTACACCACTAAGCCTGACCTAAGCAGTGAGCATGGCTGTGTTCAACCCAGCTGTACAGAGTTGTGTGAATTGAACCACTTTTTTTTGTTTTTCAGCCCTCAGGTTTATCTGGTTCCTCTGCTCCTCCTCCTTTAATCAGAGGAACCATTACAAGCAATAAAGGCTCTCTGCAGGTTCGTTTTTTCTATCGTCTCGCATGCATTCAGATTGCTGTTTCGAAAGCAAAGTCTCAAAAGTTTCTTATACCTTTTGATCGTTTTTTCTTCTGACCAGATTTTGTCAGGAAGGAGTTCAGGCACTGTCATCCCCCCCCCTCTGGTAAGGGGAGGGCAGCAGGGGTCTTCTAAACACGGCTCCCAGATCATCATGCCTCCTCTGGTCAGAGGGGCACAGGTGAGTCAGGAAGTAAGGGTTGATTTAATTAGTGAGATATCAATCTGCCATAAGTGTCTAAATATTCACAGTGGAATTTTTCAAGACAGAGACAGGTCGAGATGTTAGGTGCTGTCAATAAACTGCAGGCTAGACAAAATGCAGGCTGGTGAATACTTAGGACTTATGATCTTTCTTTGCGCCTCTCTCTGTTTGTGTGTGCTCTTTGCTTTGGTGCTTTTCGATGTCCCATCCCTCGTCCTCCTCATCCCTTTTGTCGGCGATGCTCCTCCATGTCCACCCTGTCATTGTCCTGGTTAGCCCATCTCCGTGTCTCCACAGCAGATCCAGGCTCTCCGCCAGCAGCAACAGCAGCAGATGGCTGCAACTGGTGGCTCAGGGTCAGGGCCCCCCCCTCTGCTGTTGGGCCCCAGGACGTCGGCCCCTGCAGGCCAGGGCCAGAGAGGACTGGTCCAGTCAGGACTCATCAGAGTGGGCAGTAGTGCTAACACATTGGTTGGTATTTCCTAGTTATTGTATTCACATCAGGCAAAATTAGTTTTTCTATCCAGCTTTTCCCACTCAAGTAAAAGAATTGTTTTTCTAATGTGGCGTCAAAACTCAATAAGTGAACATAGCTTTTACATTTTTATTTTAGTGATTTTGATCATATTTTGACTGATAATTGCCTTATTAATGCTGAGAGAAATTCTGTGTATTCAGCAGCCACGTGGATGGATGACGACAGGACACAAACAAAACTAGGAGATAATATATAAGTGAAGAAAAGTACATATAAAAGCGTGCTCATGCGTAAACAGTTCTGATATCCATATGAATATGGGTTTGATCGCACCCACTGATAAGTTATACAGTTTTTTAAAATAGCTTTTCAGTCTGTGTGGGGCAGCTCAGAGACAGCTGCCTTCTGCTGAACATGCAGGTTCTGTGACTGATACAGCTGGAATAGGTTTTCCCCCCCCGACACCTCCTCAGACACTTACTCTCTCAACATCCCCGAGCCGGTCTCTCTTCCTCTGTGTTGTGTTAACACACACACGTAGGGTGCACACACTTACTGATGATGAGCTTGAGCTCATTCAGCAGCACTCACAGCTACTTACCCTCTTAATTCTCAAGCATTTTCAGGTTGTGTTAAATAATGCCACACTGTCATTTGTAAGTAATCTGAAGTTGAATCAGTAGTGGCATGGTGTGGGTTTTACAACGTATAGGGAGCTTTAACAACAAGCGTTCGTCAGCCTACAGAAATAGCTGGTATGTTACAGGCAAAAGTCACTTGCTAGCAAGTTCTACCACGGCTGAGCAGGTAGATTCACTAAAGATGGTCTTCTTATCTAAAACCTATTTGCTTGAGCAAGAAATGACCTAATGCATGTTTAATAGTTACTTAAAATGCATTACTCAGTTTGATCAGCCCAACCCATCTTCAAACACACTTTCATTAGAATTTATGTACATCTCACCAAATACCTTCATTAGAACTCCACTGATCTGTAAACTTTGATATTAAAATATCTCCTTTGCTCACAGAGATCAGACATAATCAAGATGAGCAGGTTACATGCTCATATTCTTCATGTCTGCTTGTTCTGAAAGGCCTCATCGTCAAGCTTGAAGGGCTCCTCAGGAAGTGTGTCTGTGGTCAGCATGAACGACTCTCCAGCCAGCCGCCAAGCCGCAGCCAAACTCGCCCTGCGGAAACAGCTGGAGAAGACCCTCCTGGAGATCCCCCCGCCCAAACCACCTGCCCCAGAGTTTAACTTCCTCCCCTCAGCAGCCAATAATGAGTTCATCTACCTGGTGGGACTCGAGGAGGTGGTACAGAATCTCCTGGATACCATCCACAGAGGTGTGTTAATGTATTTCCTCCTTTATTTCTGTCTTTCAGTTTTCTTGTTTGACTCGTGTTCATGCATTGTCGAAGAAAGGATTACCTGAACACCTCTGCCTGCATCTGAATGCCACCCAAGCTGCTTCATTTAGCTTTTTGTTTCGATTCTGATGCATCTCCCATCTCTCTGTATCCAGGAAAGACGGGTTTTTCACTGTCCAAGCCGGCGGTCAGAGACCCCTTCATCTGCACCCAGTGCAACACTGACTTCACCTGCCGCTGGAGGCTGGACAAGAAACAAGGCGGAGCAGTGCTCTGCGAAGACTGCATGTCGTCCAATCAGAAAAAGGCGTTGAAAGCGGAGCACACCAACCGGCTGAAAGCCGCGTTCGTCAAAGCCCTGCAGCAAGAGCAAGAAATCGAGCAGCGCATCATTCAGCAGACGTCCTCAGCGGCCTCCCACAGTACCTCATCCTCCTCGTCTGCCTCTTTATCGATGAAGCCCGAGCAGCTGGTGTCTCAGCAGCTGAAGCAGGTTCAGGCCAGAGTGTCCTCCCTCCACCACCACCAGGTCAGCCAGGGAGTCAACCTCATTCATCATCACTCCATCAAGCAGGTGGGGAAAAGGCTGCCTCGTGTAAAGGGAACGAGCTCTGCAGATAACGCGTGCGACTCAAACTGCTTTTTTTTGGGGGGTGTCCTCGTCTGTCCACAGGGCTCAAAGGGCCACCTGTCCCACGGTGTCTCGTCAGTTGGGGTGAGAGGCATCCCCCACTCCTTCTCCTCCTCCTCCCAGCTGCAGAGTGCTGTGGCGGCCGCCGCTCTGGTCAGCCGGCCAGGTAAGCACGCCCATGTGTCCCACCGCTCTGTCCAGAGTTCAAAGGTGAGCAGCAGTGGGATCAGCGGCGGCAGGAATATCAGCGGAGGTAGTGCGTCATCCAGTGCATGGAAGAAGCAGAGCAACAGCAACACAGGTAGACTCTTATTAATGCTAGCCCGGCTCTGGCGCCTGACTTCTGCTCTTTTTCAATTCCTATCTGGTCCAAAACAATCCTTGAACATACACAGTTCAGAATTAGTTTAGAAAAATCATTTTTATTTTTTGGGGAGGGGACTACCACTAAGTAATGTCACTCATTAGAATAAAAAAACACACAAAAAACGGCCTCATTAAAGGCGGAATTGCTTTCAGACAAGGCACTCCCTGATTCCTCTCCCCTTCCCGAGACTGATCTCCATTTTCCTACTTTGGTCCCTTAAGTTCTGTGGACTCACATTCTTCCTGGGTGTCTGTACCATAGAGTAGAACTGTCCTTTTTCCTTTGTGTGCGTGCGCTGTGGGGAAATGGGTGGCAAAGCCTCACTGTGTACTCAGCCACACAGCATTACAATTCACAGCCCGCATCTTGCCCTAAACCCTGACCTGCTGCTCTTTTTCCTGTTCGCAGGGGTCACCATGGCCTATGTCAACCCCAGCCTGACGGGTCACAAGACCTCAGCCACCGTAGATGCCCGTCAGAGAGAATACCTTTTGGACATGATCCCCTCTCGTTCGTCAATCTCGCAGACTGCAAACACGTGGAAATAACTGAATAAAACAATATACTGCTGTCCAGAATTAGTTAATATCCAAGTTTCCTCAGCTCCAGTAATAAGGCCCACAGCACCCCCGTGGGACTGTTTAGTGATTACAATCTCTCAAAGTGAAGAAATGTTCTTGAATTACCTTTTTTGTATAATTTTTTTTTGTTTGTTCGTCTTGTTTTATTTTAGTTTGCATCATTATGTTGTTTATTTTGAAGTCGGCTGTTCTTATAATTATGCAGGAATTGTTTTCATTTGAGTGAGGCAAAGAAAGAACAAAACTTGAAGGGCTTCCTCTGGGCTCTCTCCAGCAGACTGAACGCTTAAAGGATGAGCGACGAGTTTATGTCTGCTCTGCGTACCATGTGAAAGACAGGGACTCAGTGTAAGGCTTGTGAGCCCTTTCTGCCACGTTGGGGGTCAGAAGGACCCAATCTTCAGACACTTGAATGGTAAAAAAATCATAGTTCATTCAACAAAAACACATCTATTTTAACAGAAAACAAAATAACCAAGTTGTAAAATGTTCATTTCAGCACCTGTGTAGTTAAATGTTTGAATTTATTTTTTCAGTAAGTTATTTTTTTTCTTTTTTTTTTTTTTGGGACTGATATTTAAAATCACTCAGTATATAATGTGGTTTCCACTGATGAAGAGTTTATCTTTTTTCGTTTTGTTTAACAGCATGCCTACCCCTTACACCTGTTTTGCACCTTAGCTGGTGTCATTGCTTAAGTCATCTGTAATTACCATCTGTAATCTGCTTATTTTATATTAATGTCAACATTGTAAGATTATTTTGAGTGTTATGTCATCACTGAGAAATGCGAAGTAAAGGAGCTGGATTTATAACACCGGAGCTAGAAAATATTACCTCCAATATTTATCCATAGTTATTCATTTGTGACACAGGCTGCACGCACCTCTGTTTCACTTATTAAAGGAAACATCTCCCGGCTAGAAAGACTCCAGATTACATAAGACCATTGGAATTGTTTTTCTATATGTTGCATTATTTCTCTGCTTTCCAGTCATTTGAATTGCATTATTAAGAGTTATGTTAAGATTGATTTGGTTTACTTTTTCCTAGCTCCTAAAGAAATAATAAAAAAAAAGTTACATTTTAAATGGTTGCTTTCATTTGGGATTTGTTTAGTATTGTCTCACACTCTAATAAAGAGTCTGACCACACTGATCTTCAGCCCACAGAAGCTGTTGAATTGTTTCATTACACTTAATAATAATCACATTTTGTAAATCATACATTTATCCCTGAGATTAGAGGGTTGTGCTACACTGTAACATCTTCTCAAGGACAACATACTTTTGGGGTAAAGATCAGGACCGATGACCACTCCATTTGAACCATGCTTTCTGCACTTGAAGCAGATAAATTGTGGACTTGTTATTTTAGGATATGTTTCCACCATCAGAAAAAAGCTAATCCTTTGATCGAAAAAGATTTGCGTGGTGCACTCAGGAAGTCTGCTCACTTTATTCTACAGTGAGCTGATTGTTGCTGATTCTAGAGTCGACAGAACAAAGGAAAGCTGATTGATTTTTTCAGTTTAATCAAATATTTGATTGTTTTGTCAGAAATGTAATTCAGGAAAAAATCTTATATTTCTTTTTTAATGTGAAGACTTCCTCATACCATGAAACACGCAGCATATTGACATATTTTGATAAGTTAAGTACAACTTAATTCAAAGCAAGCACAACAAAATATAACGTGTGAAGTAAAAAATTGAATCATCCTCAAGAACAGGGTAATTAACTTTAATGAGCATTGATTTTAGAAGATGGATGGTCAGGGTCTTTCCCCTCAAATCAGGGTGATGTGATGGGAACATGTCATCAAAAAATAATTTATTTACCTCTAATAACTCAGAAAACAACCTTTAAAAAGGTAGCCGAACCCATTTTATTTCTCGGATGCTTTGGGGAAGACACCAAGAACTCCTTTTCTTTAAAATACACGTGACACAATTTTGTTTTAAAAGAAAAATACTGAATTTTTACTTCTCGACATCTGTGAAAGATATCAAATAAAATTACTTTTGTATCAAGATTGACACATTCAGTCATTTTGGTGAAGATTTTGATACAACCATTACAACAGAAGAAGGCACATGTTTATCATTTGAGCTTCATCTTTGATGGCGTACAGATTTACATATTGAAATCTTTTCCACTGGTTACTGATTTAAATTCTATTGTGATTAAGTCGTTTTGCATTGTTATAAAAATGTAGCATTTAGCATTTTAACATTACAGGTTGATGGACAGTATCATCTGCCTGCTGAACATCTGGACAAGCCGGCGAGCACTGTGAGAATCATGTTCTTTGATTTCACCAGTGCTTTCAACACCATCCGTCCGGCTCTACTGGGTGAGAAGACGACGGCGATGCAGGTTGGTGCCCCCATCGTGTCCTGGGTTGTTGATGACCTAACGGGCAGACAACAATATGTACGCCTACAGAACTGTGTGTCTGACAGGGTGATCAGCAACACCGGGGCCCCTCAGGGGACTGTCCTCTCTCCATCCCTCTTCACCGTCTTCACCTCAGACTTCAGCTATTGCTCTGAGTCCTGCCACCTTCAGAAAATTTCTGACAACTCAGCAATAGTTGGCTGCATTGAAAGGGGTGATGAGGGTGAATATAGGACTGTGGTGGGAAACTTTGTCACTTGGAGTGAGCTGAACCATCTGCAGCTCAATGTAACAAAGACTAAGGAGATAATAGTGGATCTGAGGAGGGCTAAAACACCTGTGACCCCAGTTTCGATCCAGGGGGTCCCTGTAGACACTGTGGTAAGTACCAGGGGATGTACTTAAATAATAAACCGGACTGGACAAGAAACACCGGGGCGGTCTACAAAAAGGGCCAAAGCCGACTCTACTTCCTGAGGAGGCTGAGGTCTTTTAACATCTGTCAGACGATGCTGAGGATGTTTTATGAGTCTGTTGTGGCCAGTGCGATCTCCTTTGCTGTCACATGCTGGGGCAGTGGGCTGAGGATCGCAGACAGCAACGGACTTGGCAAACTGATCAGGAGGGCCGGTGATGTCGAAGGGGAGGAGCTGGAGACTCTGACGACCGTGGCAGAGAGGAGGATGCTCTCCAGGCTTCAGTCCATATTGGACAATGTGTCACACCCTCCCTACGACACACTGGCCCTAGCAGAGGAGCTCCTTCAGCAGAAGACTCCTCTCACCCAGATGCACCGCAGAGCGCCACCGGAAATCCTACCTGCCTGTGGTCATCAATCTGTACAACGCCTCCCTCAGAGAGTCAAACTAAACTATTGACAATATCACTACCACTTATTTTAGACCTATGTACATCCATCCATCCATCCATTATCAATACCGCTTATTCCCTGTTGGGGTTGCGGGGGGAACTGGAGCCTATCCCAGTGGTCAACGGGCGAGAGGCAGGGTACACCCTGGACAGTCCGCCAGTCCATCGCAGGGCCACACACAGGACATACAAGGACAGACAACCACTCACACTCACACTCACATTCACATTCACGCCTAAGGGCAATTTCCCCAATCTCCAATCAACCTAACATGCAGGTTTTTGGACTGTGGG
>JABUIW010000217.1:8731284-8783815 GCA_013363375.1 Menidia beryllina
AGAGAGAGAGAGAGAGAGAGAGAGAGAGATGTTTATATGTATATGCTGTTGTTTTATTTATGGAGCGAGTAAAAAAATAATTTCCCTCTGGGATAATTAAATTATTTCTGATTCTGATTCTGATGTATGAAAACAAGGGGCATCGTTTACATGTAAAGAACTGTTTATCAACCTTTGACTGTTACTAGATTACTAGAAATGAAATGCCTGTATTTGCCATTTAAAAATATATCTATCCGTTCATTAAATTAATGTTATCGTTGTTTTATGTTTGGTCAACCATAGCAGTTATTTTAAGCATCGCTCGTGTGTGGAAACGATTGTCCTCACCTGAACACTTGGGGGCGGAAAAGGCTCTGCGAGCATTTTTTTCTACATGAGAAAAAGAGCGGGCCGAGTGACGTCACGGGCCTTCTGTGGCAGCGGCTGGAGGAAGATGGCGGGGTCCAAGGTGAAGCAGGACATGCCTCCTCCGGGAGGCTACGGCCCCATTGACTATAAGAGAAATTTACCAAAACGAGGACTCTCGGGTACTTACACCACATTCACACCTCGCTTAATTTAATGACCCACGCAGCATATCTGAAATATGGGCAGGATATTTAGGACTTTCCAGCCGGCGGCTAATGCTAACTGCTCTGCGACAACTAGAAAAGATGAAAGCTCAAATTAAAGTCCTGCGTTTGTTTGAACTTTTACTATTACTGCCGAAAAGACTAATGATTGGATATTGTAAGCGCTCATGTGGAGGATTTGTTTGTTTAGTTGACCTGCTAGGCGAAATGTTATTGACAGTAATGTCACCTACTTGCTAATTAGCCAACTTGGTTGCTACTAAGCTTTATACACAAAGCTATGTGAACATTTAAACATTTGTATTAATTTGTTGATTTACAAAGTGACAGCGATATAATCATTTAGTAAAACTGATGGTGTGAAACCTGTGATGGTCAGATTTGTTGCAATAAAGAACGGATGAAATGGGGAAAGGACATACTATCTCGAAAGAAATGCAGGTAAAATACAAACGTATCTGTTACCTGTGACTAGATTTCATAGGTTTGATAGGTTCCTATCAAAGCTTTATATCTTTGTTAGGTAACTTATATAGCTGTTAAAATGCCGTGATCTAATGGAAACAGTTTACAGTGTGAGAGTTTTGGATCACAGAACATAGTGTAAGATGGGGACATGACAATGGCAAACATTAAGGGGACCTTTACAAAAAAAGCAAAATTAATGGTTTAGTATTAAAGTTGTTGACTTGCAATGCATAAATTAAATTCAACAGCTTTTTTACTTTAATCCATTTCTTTAACAATAACTGTAGACGTAACAAATTGGAAATGTGTAAGTATCATTGCTTGAATGTCAAATTTGAATAGAAAACTAAGTAATAAATATGCAAATCAACTTTAATTTTCTTTGCATCCCACTTTTAAAAAAAAACTGAATTTCCCGCTGATTTTTCTCTCTAAAGTTGTAGAAATGTGAATGGGATAGCAAAGTCTTTTGATAGATGAGTACTCGCCTAGAAAAAGCAGATGTTCAACTGTTGTTTATTTAAATACACACCAGTCAGTAGAACATGTTAAAAATATGTTTGTATTGTAAAAACTGATCAGGGACATTAACAAGAGACAAAAGAGAAAATTTCTGTTCTATTCAGACTGAAAGTGTATGTAAAAAAAAAATCATTTAAAATAAAAGCGATTACACTATATGACACTCCATCACAGTTGTGTAAAATGGGTGTGAAAGCAGATGGAAGTGAAAAGGACTTTTGGCCCATGATTAATATAATTCTCTATTTTCACACGATGATCGTGTCTGGTGAGACATGCATGATTTTACCTGTTTTCATGCAAAGTATAAAAAGATGTTTGTTTCTGTACAGTTGGGCTGCTAATCAGTGTAATGATAACCATTTAATAACCATATTAGTATATTTATGATCAATAGGCACAAGATATGTTAACTGGCATATCGCCTCAGGATGGGTCTCACGTTTGGAATACTGTGAGAAAACATATATACAAACATATGCATGTGTCCAGTGTTTCTATAAGCCATTTAGGTTTCTTGATTTAGGCTCTTTGTTCCACATTTAATGTTAGTTATTAGTTTTTTTTTTCTTTTCTAACTGTGTTACATGACAGACATAGCAATGGTTTCAGTTGTGTAGCTGTTGAGGACAAACTGTGTGCTTGGATAAGTGATTTCTTTGATCAACAGGATATAGCATGTTTGGTATTGGGATCGGCATCATGGTGTTCGGCTATTGGAGGCTTTTTAGCTGGAACAGAGAGAGGAGGTAAGCCGTGTTTGGTTTTGCCGCGTCAGCAGCCGTTTGGCCGCTGGGCTGGGCTGGCTGCTGACGCTGTGTCGGTGTCACAGGCGCTTGCAGATCGAGGAGCTGGAAGCCAGGATAGCACTGATGCCCCTGCTGCAGGCCGAGCATGACCGCAGGTGACCAGAGCTCTGTGTTTTTGTTAAAGGATAGGGTGAAAGCTCTTTTTTTTATTTTTTTTATTTTGTAACCGTCATTCCATTTTTATCAGGACTTTAAAGATGCTGAGGGAGAACTTAGAAGAGGAAGCAGTCATCATGAAGGATGTTCCAGGTTGGAAGGTAAGGAATCTTTGCTAGAAACTTTCAGTGTTTTTTTTTAATGTAATTTCCATCTACACCAACACTCCAGCTTTGTTCTTTGTAAGATCCATTAAACACCCTGGAGCAGCCTCACATGTAGGAACGAAGACTGCAGTCTGCCACACTGACTAGGGGTGACCTGATCCAGCTTTTTTCACCTCCGATCCGATCGCGACCTATCAGAGCATGTATTAAAGTTTAAAGTTATTTACCCTACTTGCTTAGTTGTCAGACTCATGTTAAACAGGGATTTACTCTCATAACAACTTAATGGTTAGGACACAGATGCTAATGCTTGTGTGGGATCGGACTTTAAAAAAACTGGGTCGGCAGTTCTCATGCTGGCTGATTTTTTAATAAATATCGGCGGTTGATCCAATCCAGATATCAGATCGGACAAGCCTAACACTGACTGTGTATAAACATTTATGTGTATTACTTGTGTATTAATTAGAATGGGTCCAAACATTATCTAAAGTTGAATTTAATTGAATATATCTGGGAAATGTACCACCAGGGCAGAGTCTGTAAACATTTCAGGGATCAGTTATATTTTTCCAGTGACAAGAAATAGCAAGAATTGATTCGGTTCCCTGCCCCAGAATGACAGTGATGACAGCTGCTTCAGTGAAAAGGAGCTCAAATGTTGAATTCTGTTCTACTCGTTCTTAAGCTTTTACTGGTTGTACATTAAAGTTTGAAAATCCATGTTAACAGCCATCCAGTTCCTGTTTATCTGAATTGTTGTAACTCGTGTAGGTTGGCGAGAGCGTCTTCCACACAGACCGCTGGGTCACCCCTCTGTCAGAGGAGCTGTTCAACCTCCGGCCCCGAGAAGAGCTTTTGCACAAGCGTTTTGGTTTCTTGTGGTACGTGTGATCACCACGGAGAAGGTGACCTGAGCTCCACCACCTTCCACAGCCATGAGGTCCTGAGCCCTCACTCACCTCAGCTTGTAAATGTTCAATATTAAAGTATCAGTTTTTTCTTTACCTAATCTTGCCTTGTTTTTCTTTTTACTTGCAATTATCAGTTGTCTGAAGAAGCTTTCTTATACAGAAAGCTGAAAAGGTAGTTCAATGGACAAATGCTTTTTAGTTCCAACCAGTAGCTGAAAACATGGCTAGAACATAATTACTAGAACCCCAGAGGGTAATTTACAGCCAGGTCCTCTTTGGATCTGTTCAGACCAAAAGCATACTGATCATACAGCTAATTTATTGAAATCTTTCTGCTTCTGGAGCTCTGCCAGTTTTAAAACTGAAATACTGGAACTGTTTGTAGGCCTTTTAAAAAGCATTGCCTTTATATCTATGAAATATTTCAACTAAAGATCAAACCGCCATGGTTGTAGTTTCCAACCAATCATAGGCCAATCTAATGTTTTACCAAGACCTGATGGTCAACCTTAACATGCAAGGGTTTCTCAATGTCAGGCCCCAGCTCAGCCACTGACTGAGGCGCTACAGAAGACTGGTCAACTAATACTTTTAACCACTGAAAAATATACATCCTTTTTTTTTATTCTAAAGAGTGGCAAAATCTACATGCAGTATTTTTCCTTCAATGTCAACCCAAGATTAAGATGTGAAATTGAGAGGCAAAAGACATTCCAGTTCCAACTCTTTATTTGAACAAACAAGCTACAATTTGTTTTAACGTTCAAAATGTCCCCCATACGTTGCCAATACTTGGGGAGAAAAACAAGCCTCTGAAGTCAACGCTTCACATGATTCAACTCGTTTGGCAGGACCTGTCAAACTCCACTTCTGCTGCAGACTGGATCTGAAACAGATAAACACTTGATATAGACATCAGAAGATCAAAAGGCCTTAAAAGTTGAGCATGAATACAAAACTTACCTGAACCAGGATGAGTGAAGGACGCTGCTGCTGCCAGTCGGCTGCTTCGCTTGCGATTGGAAACGAGACGGGATCAAGTCAAGCCGCAGCCAGTCCGCTCACCCTAAAGAGAGATCAGTGTTAAGCCTGGAAGAACATTTGTCGGAAACAAAAATGCATGCCATTCTATTAAACTCACCACACTGATAAGTTGGAAAAAAATCAAACAAAAGGGCATGTGAATACAGTCTAGGTACCAGCACATCAGTTAAGGCTGCTTTGGGGCATTACTGGAGCAAAATTGAGGAGTGATGCAGTGAACAGAAGTGGACTGAGCACAATGCTACCCATGACTTAAGAGGCAAATGCTTTTAAAGGCAGGCTTTGGGTGGAGCAATATAATCCAGAGGAGCTTCTTAGAAACCTCCCCCTTTTGAATCCCGCTTGTTTTAAGAATCTCAATGGGGGGAGGCATTTGGCTTATTTGTGGTTGACATCTGAAGCACAGAGGACTTAAGACAGCGGCTAACTTGAAGGTATTCATGGAAACAATGAGACTGAGTTTGAAGGATGTGAGCAAAGCAAAAGGAGATTTTTACCTCACGTGCATTGGCCTACTCTCCACATTTGAATTAGGCAAGAGAGCAGCTTTCATCTCTGTTGAGCACTTGTTGGAAGTCGCAACACCTCACTCCAAGGACTTGTTGGTTTTTGTAGTAGCGGAGTTCTTGAACGTACTGAAGCATTGACATGACACCAGCTGACATTTTACCACCATTCTCTTCTATTCCCGGGATTCCCTCAAACTTCACTAGAAGTTTGACTTCAAATACAATGAAGACGGAAAAAAACAAACAAAAACCAAAAAAAACAGCTACTCTTGAAAAATCTTCAGCAGTCATTAGGCTTAGAACAGTTTCAAGGTTTAATTCTGATTAACAGGTAGCAAATCATCATGTGGATTTTACAGACTGAACCCTCCTTTTTAAGAAAATGCCAATTCAATAGCCCTGCAGAGACATCCATTTCAAAGCTGAGCAGGTGACCATTCTCACACTGCAATACACGAGCCAACCGCTCCCATCTTAACTCCCACATGCGGTCATTTTGAACAGGCAACAGAATCAGGATTATTTTCCACAGTTTGTTTAATAGGCTCCATGAAGCCAAACTGACAAAGAAAAAAAATATTGGATCATACAAACATAAAGTACAAAACTGTTCCCGGTTTAAATTTACTCTGGGTAAACGACGTTACATTTTCGATCACTTTCAACAAGATTAGTCCATTTTTACAGCACATTTAAAATGCAGATGTTGAGCAGAGCACAGAAGATACCTTGGACAGACTGTAGCATGCTGCATTTTGCAACTTCATGAACAGCCGGCCACTTCGGATGTGTAGTTCACCAGTCTGAAAGGAATTCACTCTTTTGGGAAATTGAACACAAAGGAGCTTTGGCTAAACTAAGGTTCTCTTTTAATAGCTAAAGGTCTTTAGCATTAAATCCCCCAAAGGTCATTTGTATATGTCTTCACTCTTTAACACTTGGCAGGAGGTAGGGTCAGTCAGTGACTGAAGATAAAACAAAAAGCCCCAGATACTTCAGTATATAAAAAGCTATAGAATTCAATCAGGAAACAAAGTGCTGGACAAATGGTCTACAGCGATGTCGTGGCTGATCGAGGAAAAGCCATGTGAAGAGCTGTTAGATCCCAGATTGGGACTTACAGTAGTCACATTACACAAAATGACTTAAATAAAGATGCCCAATTATGCAATGTAGGATTCTTGAACTGTATTTTGTAACATGGTTTAAGGACCAAGAACTCATGGCTACATTGTTTTGAAGATGCCAAGCTACTACAACAGAACTAAAGGTCAGCAAAAAACACGAGGACATTTTTCTTGAGGGAGCATCTTTCAAATACAGCCAGCCAAGTGATGATCTTGAATCAGGGAGATGTTTACTCGTGTGTAGCTGGAGGATAAGAAGTGGGCACACAGGTAAAGACACTGAAAGTTCTGACACTGGAGTTTCATTACAACCCCCCTCAACCCACAACAGTCTAAAACCTCTCCCTTGGTTTTTGTTTAAGGGGCTCCATCAGCTGAGAAATGAGCATCTTTTGATCAGGCAACCTTCAGCATTTGCTCTAGTGCTTCAATCGATTTGCCTCTTTTTCGGAGTGGGACCGGGCCGGCAAAATTTTAGGGACGTGAGCATGAACGAGGGCTCAGGTACAAAACGGAATGTCGGGACTGTTCGGTTGAGTCTTGAAAAGGTTAGGGCTGGTATACTAAAACCAAGGTTGAGGATGCCTGGTGAAATTGTGTATCAAAGGATGTTTTTTCTTTCAAATTCATATTGTAGGAGCAGAGTCACTATAGGTAGCCATTATAGAAGCTTAACACATTCAAGTCACAGCCCCAACATTACCTTACATACATTACCAAAAAACTGAATGCTTACCATAGCTGTCATATGCATCGCGGTAGGATCCAGAGCGGTCGCCGTATCCACCCTGTCCCCTGTAAATTAATTACGTTGTAATAAGTTGTAATAAGATTCCAAGAACTACACTGCATCAGTCCAAGGATCGATGACGCACGCCACTCACCTGTTTTCTCTGTAGCCTCCTGAGGAATATCCACCTCCTCCACTTCTGTAGCCACTGCCGCCAAAACTCCTGTCGCCGCCAAAGCTTCTGTCACCATAACTCCTGTCACCGTAGCCTCGGTCGCTGTTGTAGCCACCTATCAGGGAGTCGACAGAAGTTTAAAAGGTAGAACTTTGACAAAAATAATCACATTTAGAAACAAACACAAAAATTTCAATCCACTCTAGGCAAATGAAAAGCGTACTCTCTCCCCTGGAGAAGCCACGTCCGCCTCTACCTCTGGATCCAGTGGTGAATCGGCCACCGCGCTGGCTGAATCCTCCTCTGGAGCGACCGCCCTTTCCAGCTTCATCCACTCTGATGGCACGACCGTCCAGTGTCTGCAAGTAAAGAACAGCACACCCAGCTCAATATACTTGTACAATGTAAAAATAATACATTTATATTGAATTTGTTCTTTTGAAGCTTAATTACCTTTCCATTCATGGCATCCAGGGCATCCTTTGCATCCTCAACATTGTCATATTTCACAAAGCCAAAGCCACGCGATCTGCCAGTTTCTTTGTCTCTGATTACATCAACTATTTAGAAAGAAAATACATTTTATATGTTAAACTTCAATTAAAAAAAATTAAAAAATTCAAACTCGTTGAAAATTTGTTAAAATTCAAATAAATGTTAATAACCGAAAGGTTACCTTTTTCGATGGTTCCATATTTGCCGAAGGCGGCAGCCAGAGAATCTTCGTTGGTCTCGAAGCTCAGACCCCCAATGAACAATTTTCCCTCGTCCGACATTTTAATGTTGCTAAAAAAAAAAAACATGTTTTAAAAACGTGAACGAGTTGCACAGAATAAAACTGCGGTTATTGAGCGAGCTTCAGCTGAATTGCGCAAATCATCTGAGGTGGTGAGAGAAATTAGGTCACCAGGCCACTTACATAAAATGGCGACCGCGCGTTGCGCACTTTCGCACAGCGATCTTTACGAGGATAATAAAGAACACGTTTTAACTTACTCGATTACTTTGCCAAATATAGTCGGTGACTTGACAAAATGTAACATATTAGGGACATAAAATACATAAAAAATGTGAACACGACCAAATTTCGTCGAACACCTGCATGCATTTTTTTCGGCGCCATTTTGTAGCATGGTGAGCCTTTGTCTCAACGGCCTATTTAACAAAGAGCTCCCTAATGTGGCTCGATGCCCTCGATTTCTTTTCACATACACGCGGATGTAGCTGTACCAGGAAATTTTGGGGTTAAATCATAATTCGACTAAAGTTTTGTTTTTGCACGTTTACTAGGCCCCAAAGCGTTTTTAAAACAATTTACTCTCGGACAAGTAAAGACGGTTAATTGCCTTTTTAAACCATGGAAGATTCCGTCTAACACGTCAAACAGGTCGCTTATCAGTGCATACATGTATACACAAGTACATCTTGATCAAATTTAACAAGTGTAAAACTGAATTGTAAAAGAGCGGTTACCTTTTCTCTTGCAGAGTTGAGGAGACTGTTACACCGTGTCGCAATGCAGGTCGAATGGGCAGAGAAGGAGGAGCTTTCCTGTTTTATATGTGCTGCAAACATTTCTTCTTCTAGTGTTTTGGGGGCTCATAAAGTCCATACTACTTCCGTGAAGCCCGTGACTGCCACCTATTGCCCAGTATAATATGATATGAGGAACATGATCTCGAAAATAACACAACGACAGATGGCCTCTGTTTCAACATTCTGACTCGTCGACGGAGAACGACTCGATGAGTCCTAACGAGTCATTCAGCAAAAATAGAAAATAAGAATAAACGAAAGTGATATAGAAGAAGCCACGAACTAATGTCCATAGCTTCCTCAATGGCACCTCTTTGCAAGCCACGTGATTGCCTTTCATTCCGTGCAAATATCCTGTCTCCTATTCTCCAGTCTTTGCGAATCGTGTTTTATTAGTCACTGACTTTTATTTTCATAGATCTTATGGTACAATATTAATCATGGTAATGTCTTCCGTGTGGTCATTTCCATTCTATCACATTTTTGTTGTCACTCATTCATGTTTTGTACACCATTATGACCATTTTCAGAATCTGCCATTGTGTAAATATTCCACGATTTAATATATTTTCATTGATATTCATCACTTGTATCAAGCTATGTACCTGTGGGATACAAGATTGACATTTTATGTGTGCATGGCCAGTATGTTTAGCCACCATCATAATACTCAATGCCAGATGAGTTGATGTCTTTTGACATGTAATTGTAAGTTGAGTTTACAATCACATTGCTTGGACAATAAGGAGTTGCAGGGAAAACACCTTTATATGGGCGTTCTCTTGTCTCTGTGGTTGCTGCTTGTTTTTTGGAGTAAACAGTTGAGCCAAAATCTGCCTCTCAGACAACAACTGACAAAGTCAGTTCTCAGTCAGTCTTGATTGTGTATTCCATCTCTCCCATCTGCTGCGTGAAGACAGACTGCACACAGGGCGAGACATCATTTGGGCTCGGCTCTTCTATTCACACTCTCTGTCTTGTGGGTTTCAGCTTGAACAATAGTGGTTGGAGTTTGCATGTGTCGAATCAGAATACAGGGTGAGGGGTATGCAGGGCGGGGGTTGCAGGAATAGTTGATGGTTGTCACCAAGCAGCTCGGAGTTACAATGGAGAATGACAATGGGCTGTGACATTAACATCTGTGCATTTAGCAGATGCTTGCATCTAAATTGACTAACAAGGATACAGGAGAATTAACAATCAAGTACAAGTACTTTTCAGATCGAAAATAAACAGATGAGTCATCAACAAGTTGTTGCCCTCTGAAAACCATGAATAGCTCAAGAAAAAGTATTCAGCAAGACTCTTCACATTCATGTGGGAAGTCCTGAGAGCCATTGATTAGTTGGCTTCTCTTATGTCCTTATCAGCTTTTAGTTTGAAAAAGATGTTGTCCTGTGTGCATCTTTGGTCTGACAAAGCAATCAGTCTGGTAGGAACGGAATTAACCTTCTCACTATGCCTTGCTAATATATCTGGATCAGACTAACATACATTCATCGAATGCATTTATCTTGTTTGCAAGTCTACTTCATGATAGAATCTTAATATGATGAGATAATCCAGATTCTTCCCCATAAATGTAGTGTCACGTCAGAGAGAACATTGATAGTTTGTCTTAGTTATATGAAAAAGGCTTGATTTAACAGTATCAGATCAGATTCATTAGATTTTTATTTATTCTTTGCACATTTCCTGTCTTTGTTTTAACTTCTGAATACTGGAAAAGCAGATCATTTAAAGGGAACATGGCTGCAGAGATAATACTCTACATTTTACATTCAACTACAACTACAGTTAAGGCATCTGAATGAGAGGCTAAACAAGAGACCACATTAAACATATACAAATACTTTTTTTTCAGACAGGACAAATACATACACTTATTACATGGAGGAGGCAGGAGGCCATCCACAACTGGTCCAGATATGCGAATGACATCTTTTGCCAACAAAAACAAGAGAGTAGTCTTCAAAGAACATACAGACATTTTGGACAGCAACATAATTTTCACCATAAAGAGAATGTCAGAGAAAACAAGGCATGTTTTGAGACTGGACTGCACATTGAAAACACATGTCTTGACATTGAAGACATTTAGAAGTGCCATCATTTAAATCAGAAACCAAACCTTTACATACACCAATTCCTGCTCTACTACCCTGACCGAGCTCTGGAACATTACCGCACATACAGAATAAACGTCTGGGGAACAAGTTTGAGAAAGCTAGAGGGGGCATGTCTTTGGAGGATGGTCTACAGTACCGTAAATCCGCTACATACAATGCAGTTCTTCAATGCCTCTTTGAGCCACTGCATAACACACGATTGATGCGAGTTTCGGGTGAGGAACACCCAAACACATTCTGAAAAAGTACTCAGAAACTGAGTCAGTAGTCTTATTAAGGTTCCGCCTCCTCAACGAGGTGAAACTTTCATAAAACCACAAGACACTTTGGATTACGCAAAGAAACACACACAGATTTGTTTGACCAATCACAGAAAAGTATGACACAGAAAAACAGAGCCTTTCTGTGACTTAGTGCTACACTGACTCCTGTTGTCGCTGGTGGACAGACTCAGGGTCACGCTCAGTACTTGTATACTGTATCTCTGAAATGTCCACAGTGTAAATAACTAATAAAGCATCACCTACATTTGTGATCCTGTGTTACTGCACAGGCATTTCAACATAAAGTAAGAGGTCATATGTGGTTTCAGCGGTCACCCCTGCTCGAAAAAAAAAAAAAAAGTCTCGGGGAGTGCGTGATTTTTTTCCATGAAAGCAACTATGAGCGATGGTGACGATGCCGGTTTGGACGGGTGGTGTGGTGAAGGTTTGAACTCCTGCGGATCCGTCTGCGGAGGCGCCGCTGATGCATCAGATCCTGGAGGTGCTCTAGCTTAGCGTGCAGTGTTTTGTTTTCTTCTGTGGATGTGTGCAGCACATGATGCTCATCACCTATTGGTGACACCACAAATAACATGTTAGATGTAAAAGACAAGGTTAGAAAACAGTTCTCAGCATTCTAACCCTTTACTGAAAGGATAAGGTGGTCTGGAAAGGTGGGGTGGAAACATAGCAGCTGGAAAGGAATAAAACCATAACACAAAAAGTGGAAATACAAGATCATTCATTGAGATTTAGTGAGGTAGAAGAGAGACCTGAAAAGCTCAAGTTAAATACACAGAATTTATAACTATGAAAGTACAGCTCAAGAATAAATATTTAAACTGAGCCAGCAATTATTTTCACTTTTAACTTATCTATTGATTGATCTCTGAATAAACAAAGTATTGAAATGTAACAGAAAAGCTGGAAAAACTAAAGTTTGGCCCTGAATGAGTGGTTTGAGATGAGAGTGTGTTAAAGTAATCTCAATCTGCACAGCATTATGCAAACCCACGTTCACATTTTCTATCGGTTTACAAAAAGAGCATGTTTACCACTGTGCTCTGTCCTCTGGGTTAGCAGGGGTCTGCTTCTTGCTCTGCAGGGTTCCTCTGCAGTCATTTGGCTAGCTGGAGGCTCTGAGGCAGGAGGGCAGCCCGGGAGAGGGTTTGGAGCCCTCTGGTGGTGGGATGCGGCTCTGAGGAGGTCATTCAGGATTTGAAGGATGATGGCGATGCCACGTCGACGAATGCCACTCTGCATACAAGGGGCAAGGGTCCCTATAAGGATAAAAAGACAAAAGATAAATTAGTGTAACTGTATGTCATCTAGGAGTCTGATATGAATATCCAATTACAGCAATTACAAAACAAACCTGAGCTGCTACTAACGCTTAAACACCACACCTGTACAGTTCATTCTGCTGGAATACTGAATGTAAACCTGAACTCGTCCGTGTTGCTGCAGTGACACTACACACCGACTGATCTAGGTCAGAATTATTTCAAATCTGTGAACTCTTGGTTTGTCTGAGCACTCACCAGAAAAGGTCCCTGAGAAGACACCAGGCGAGTGATTCACAAAACTTTCAATGACTGCTCCTGGCTGCTTTGCCGGCCCTGCAGCAACATCTCTCTGCGAAGAGAAAGAAGGAAAAAAAGGTTGATAAATGCCACAAGGCTTCAAATCAAAAGTGGAAATGCACGATCTAAGTGCTTTTTACATGTTGCCAGAATATAGCGATTAAAAGCTGTTTTGAATGAACCTCTGCGGTAGCGCGGCCAGCCTCTGGGAAGGTGGACGCTGCGGCTGGACTGGAGGGCCGCACGCTGGAGCCCGAGGGTCTGGACAGGCAGATCGCTGCGGCCGCTCGGGATGGACCGTCGCAGTGTGGTAAACCCGAGGGTGATGGAGGTCTGTGAGCGGGGTTCGAATGAGGCGGAGCTGAGGGGTTGAGGCAGCTCACGGGGGGGACATGGCTGGATGAGCTATGGGAGGTTTTGGGTCTGTGAGCAGTGCACTGGATGTAGGACGCAGAGGACGTGGTCTGTGAGGTAGAGGATCCCATGGAGGAGCGTGCGGGCGCAGAGTGGGACCGGTCCGCGCCGCCGGGCGTCTGCAGGCCTGTTTGAAGCTGGTAACTGCTCTGAGACTTAGAGTCCCTGCTCTGCTGCAGCTCCTTCACATCCTGTGCGGACAGCTGGAGCTGCACATACATCATGTGGGCACCAGTCCTCGTGTTGAGGGTCAGAGGAGAGCGCCCGGACAGGAAGTCATTCATCTGAAAGACAGCCCCAAAAGAGGCACAGGATGGTTAAGAGTAATTTATAGTGCTGTATAAAAGGCTTGTTTCCTATAAGAAACTGCCAGAAATACTGGAAAAAGGCACAGGGATTTATTAGAACTATTTCTTGAATGGTTCAACAGTTAAGAGTTTCACAGCTTAATCAAAAGAAGAAGAGGACACGGCTGTCTTAAAATGGCTAAGCACAAGGACTGGACAGCCTTAAAAAGCAGCAAAAACTCACATAATATTCGTGATAAACATTCAAAAAGCCTTTAGTAATAAGTCATATTTAATAATGAGAATTATTAATAAGTTATACTTTTGTAATAACATTTAAGACATTATTTTTAGGCATAATAAACGCTCAACACAGCTCTACCCACCTAACAATGACCAGTTTTAGGTGGATTTCTATCATAAATGAGGTCCAAACAGAAGAGACAGGCCAACCGGCCCGTGACGCCATTTAGAGTTGAGCTGAGCTGTATTGGTTAACTTGGTTTAGTTGGTGGAAGAGAGAAGTAGGTGATGCTGTATTGTTAAAGGGGAAACTGATCATGGATATTGCAGATCAGAAATGTGTATTCATTTCTGTGAACTGTGTTACACAGGAGTACATTTCAATAACACCCACAAACTCTTGCTTAGTTTAAAGGACATTATAACTATAAGTTAACTCAATTCTGAAATGTAACTGACCACTGATCAGCCTTAGCGTTAAAACCGCTGACAAACAGGGCCCATCCCATTACAATCCCATTACAATTAAATTTTTTGGGCAGGGAAAAGCTCATGCTGTCTTTATTTGAACTCTTCCGACTGGCAGTAACATCATTTGTGCTGACCAGTTGTGGTAAAAGCCCACCCCTACAGTAGCAGCTTCTCCCAGCAAAGACCGCAGTGGGCCACACAAAGCGTAATCTAAGGTCATTGTCCGGCCTTAAAATTCCTGAAATACCAGCCTGATGAGATCTAATAGCATCTGTGGGAAACAAGCCCAGTCCACTAAGACCCCACCCATCAACACCAAAAGATCTATTACCAGCATGTCTATTTCAGATAGGCCAGGAACAATTGTTTATTTATTATATCTCAGAGCTGACTAGCCAGAGCTGTTTGACACTATGGCACGGAGAATCTCAATATAAAGTTATGAGGGTGTGTGTGTGTGAATGTGTAGCTTTATAACTTTTATTAACCATGCTTGAAACCAATCAAAACAAAAATGCGGGGAATTTTGTTCAACAACATCACACCTCTAATTTAAACCACAAAGGATGTCCATGGGCAATATGGAATTCTTTACATAAGCTGAATTGATAGAAGGGCTGTGTAAACTCTCGAGGAAAATATAAGATTTTCAGAATCTCCGGTTAAATAAATAATGCCCTCCACTGAGCTCAGATTTGATGCACTCCCAGGAGAACTCAGAAATAAATATATGAAAGCATGGTGCCAATGAAAGACATACAAAGATTGAACAAGGTCCTGCTTAAAGACTGTGCACACATGGCAAAAATATCAAGCACAACACTTACTTGGGCTTCTGTCAAACTCTCCAGCATCTCCAACATCGTCCTCTCTCTGGTAGACGAGCACTGTGGCACGAACATAAGCTGTCAGAAGGTCTGCTTTCATATAATTTCTGGTCAATAAAAGATGCGCAGTGGCTTACTTACAGCTAAACCGGCTTCAACCACGGGCACCAGCGTCAGTTGGCTGCCATCCGAAACTCCCTGCTCAAAAAGTTTCCCCGCCGTCAGGTGCCTGTAACGTTGAGAGAAACTGTTAAAAACGGGCTCGTGGAAATGAAATAACCGCACGTGGACGCAGTGGGGACACAACTCGCCTGTCTTTGTGCAGGAGCACGATCCTGTCAGTCTGCAGGCGGAGTTTTTGGGAGATGCGCGTCCGCAGACCCTCCGCGGTCTCTCCGCGGGGGACGGAGAGCTCCACGGGGCTGCCGGTGGTCGAAGCGATGGACAAACGCATAGCGGGCTCGCCGGAGGAGACTCCGGCTCCTGCGTCAGTGGGCTGCGGAGGGCTGAGGCTACAGAACCCACGACGCTGCTGCGGCTCCATTCACAACCCCCCCTTTTTTTTCTTCTTCTTCTTCTTCTTCTCTGAAAATTAGATTCTGGTCGCAGGCATTGAGTGAGGCTAGCTGTCGAAGGGGTTTATTTTGTTAGTCCTCTCCTTTTTACATCCTAAGCGCCTAGCTGCCGAAGGATTTATTTTGTTAGTCCTCTCCTCTTTGCATCCTATACGCCTTTAAAACTCAGACACAGACCTGTTTCCAGCACAACACGGCGTGACAGTTTGTCTTTGTGGCCGTGTCAGAAGCAGCTTTACTCCAAGCGTAAGCACACCCCAACCCTGTCAGAGAAAGTCCCGCCCACCGACACACGCAGCCTATCAGCGAGAGCCACAAGACTGTTGTTTCTCGGTCGTCCAATGAGAAGGCTCCCCCTGCCACGCGGCTCCGCCCGTGTTTGTGCTGGTCTCACCATTCATAAGTGATGCAATCCACGCAGCAGAAGGTGTGCACGGGATGTCATCATGTCAGAAAGTCTATGTTATTGAAATGATAGACTAAGAAATGATCTGACTACCCTAACCCTATCTAAGAGTTTTTCTTTTTATTTCTATACATTTTCCGTGTGGATAACCAGTGAAATCAGAGGCTGGTTGGGGTATGACTAAGCTTTCTGTTCGTTGGTTTACATAACAGAATTGAAAGGTTCATTTGTGACATCTGCTTTCAGAAATGGCTGGTGATGCCTTTTAGGTAGTGTTCTTTATCCTTTATTTTACAAGCATGCACGCTCGCACATTGCAATCCAAATGAGTTAGGAACTGAATGCCTGAAAGTAAAGGCATACAAAATAAATTTGACTCTATAAATGTACTAAAATAAATAATACTCATCAATATAGATCCATGACTTTTGGGGATTAAGCTTTTTTTTAATGACTTTTTTTTAGCTTTGCATAGTACCTGAAATTGAAGTTCCTTGTGTCATCCAAGCGTTTGCCCAATTTTTTTCCTTACTGTCGTTAAATTATCAATGATAATATGTATATGAGGTTATGATAATTGCAAGCCATGTTTTGATTTAAACGTCTGAGTCAGTGGATTCTTCTTTCAGCCCATCCCTTCTCGCGTTGTGCTCTAAGACGGGATTCACCTCATGGATGCTCATTGTCACTTAAGCTTTCTGCACACATCTCAGGCTTTGCCGAGATGAAAACACCTACTCTTGTTTTTCTGCGGCCCATCATGTCCTCGGCTGTTTGGTATTCTGATCCACCTCTCGTCCACAGCAGGATCCCGTGCTGCACCTGTCACATGACGCACGGTGCAGGGGAAAGGCTTGGAGTAAACCATGACGTAGAAAGGCTGGTGAGGGCAGAGGGATGCAGCTAATATGTGTCTCCATGCTGAGGCTAAAAATAGCTGCACCAACAACACCTCAACATTGCAGCCTGCGTCACTTCACTATCACATGTCTTATGCCCCCCCGCACCCTCGTTCACCTCAGCCCAGTGTGCAGTCAGGTTGCGTCCGTCTCATTGTGTCTGCTCCATCAGAAAACCTCTGCAGTGTGGGATATTCTGCGCTATTGTTATTGTCTGTGTTACTTCTTTTAGCTGTTTCACTGGGTTCCTATTGAATCATTTCTCTGAGTGCTGACACCCCTCAAAGGTCTGTGGAGCAGAAAAATGAAGGGATCCCTTTGAATTTCTGATCACCTAAACATCAAACAATCTAAATCTAAAATCCTTTTTTTTTAAAAACCTTTGATGATCTTCACTGGACTTACCCCCACCCCCACCCATGACCTTTCCTGAGTCTTTCTTCCTCATAAATGACTCAAAGTACTGGGTGACCCGTTGTGTATATTGATGGAGAGCCTTTCCTCACAGAGTGTTTCGCTGAGATGAGCGAGGCGGGAGAGGCCGCTGCTTTGCATTCTTCGAGTCTCAGTGAGAACAATTCCACAGGATGTCCTGCTCTCCGGAGCAAGCACAGACGCAGCTCTGACGTCAACCACCCAGTGATACACAAACACTCAACGCTCACAGTCTCGTTCGCATTCCTCCCACCCCTGCACCACCTCTCCTGGCATGATTTTCCCAGATGTTTCAGTCCTGTGGTATGTGGCACCTTAGACATCCTGGAAAATTTAAGATAAAGAAATTGTATGAGTGGAATTTGGTTGTGGTTATTCAAATTTACCACCTAAATACATTTGTATTTTTCATTGCTTAGAAACAAAGAAAAATATACATATATATTTTATATCTATATAGATATTAAACATGTTTTATTAGTCTTACATTTTGGACTAAAACATTTTAAACTAGAAGACTATTATCTCAGGTAGTGCAGTAAAATGTCTGTATATTTGAACAAATATTGTAAATAATAGCAAGCACAATCACCTTGAGGAGCACCAGATTGGTTCTCTCCTAGTTATACAGCTGATCTAATTTCAAAACCTAATTCAGATCGCTGACTTTTTACATCTCAAAGAGACACAAAGGAGCTTGTGCTGTAGTTCTTCATAGATGCCCACACAGATGGATCATTCATTGTGAGAGGTTCACATAATAATTTTTGTAAAAAAGAAAAAGATCATTTAAAATTCCAGAAAATTTTGGATTATAGACTGTTTCAATGAGAACTCGCACTTTCAGCATTTGACATGTTTTCTGTTATAACAAGATAAGATTTTATGAGGTTTTGAAATTATTGCATTCTGTTTATAATATCATTTAACACAGCGACCCTTTTCGAAGTAAGATTGGAAAGAATGTACGCACACACGCACACACACAAACACACACACACACACAAACACAGTAAAGATTTCATTTTAGTCCTTGTCACTGGTTAGTCTTTGGAGAGTAGCAAACTAACATTTTTCTTGAATTTTCCTTTATCAAAGTTTGACAAAGGTCACTCACAAGTGGCGCCTCGCTTATATGGAACGTCTGTCTCTGATATCAAAGACAAGAGTTTGCCTGGTTTCATTTTTGGAAAAAGATCTTGCATGCCTGGCATGCTTTCTCCGTCTTTAGTGTTGCCACATATGGAGCATCTTGTCCTTAAGCAGTGACGCATACAGAGGAAAATGCAATACACATGTGGCTTCAGCGTGTATAAATAGTCTCTAACAACATATCCCAGAAAATCTTGGAATAGATTGATAGGTCACAACATGAGAGTCTGACAGCATCTTAATGTACCACGTGATTTAGTTTGAAACAACTCTTATAAGAAATAGAAGGCCGATGTTCTCTTATTCTGAACAAAACCACTGAACTGGGAAAAAACCTGACAAAATGAACTTTTTTTAGAGGTTACCCATCAAAGATAAATGTCACTTTAACCTTCTGAAACAGTACGTCCTCATGTGAGGAGATTGCAATTTTTCCTTTCTGTACCATGAAACTATTGTCCTCATAGCAGACATTATCAGACACTTATGCTTGAAATCTAAACTAAAATGGTTCAATGTGTGTTCAACCACATGTGTATTTATTGTGCAATAAAGATGTTCTAATTAAGTTATCCAGACCTTCACAAACAAACTGCAAAGAAAACTTCTATATACATACAGTAAATGCACAATTTGAAAACAAAGACAAACACACTGTCCCTGTATGAGGAAAATTCTTCCTGTACGATGACAGTCTAAACCCACTGTGTGCTACCAATTCCATATTTATATATATATATATATATATATATGTATATATATAAAAATGCACATCATATAAAAGCTTGGGTCTTTAGATGTTTTACGCAATCGATATCTCCCTGCCCTTCAGCTGTGTACAACCGTTGTGTATTCACAGGTAAACAAGACTAAACATGACACTCTCACATTCACCAATTGGAGGAATGCTGTTAGGACTGGGGTTACATTGTGGTCTGAAACATGGTTCTGGAAATCTCCTTTCTCCGCAGCATACATCTGAAGTTGCTGAAGACTTGAAGACAACGTGAGGCAAAGACGTGAAGAAATCCCATTTGTGGTTTCCAATAAGAAGCTTAATAATTGTCAATGACCACCCGTTGTTATAGAAGCAACATATTTACAGACTCGGCAAAAATGTCATCATCGATGGAGCAGAGTGCCTGATAGCAGGAAGTTAAATTAGATCAGAGTTTTCAAAGGAAGAAAGACAAGTGCTATTTTATTTTTGTACTTCCATCCACAATAAGTTTTTATTGCTTTCAGTTCTCTGCTCATACACATGGTAAGCAGTTTTCAAACCGTTCCCTAAAAATCCCATTGATTTAGGTGTTTGAAGAGAGCATTCTGCCTCATGGGCCTCACAGGCAAGTAGCCAGTGATCGAGAGCGTTCCTGGAATTCAGTTGCAAACGAAAGGAGATATGACGGTCAAAAGGTTTTTGGAGGAGACATCAGACAAATAAGCCCCTTCTGAGATGATACATCAGTGAATTTCACCGTTTTAAATACGCCAGTGAACAAATAAATTTAGGTCTTTTAGTTGTTGTCAATTGATTTTTCTATTTCTGTCATACAGTGAGTAACTTCCGTTATTCAGTATTTTGATAGTGTTCAGATGACATTAAGTTTTTGCACATACTGCACACATCATATATAATCTAAATGTATCTATCTAAATGTTAAATGGCATTATTTTAGGGTCTTTGTCAACAATTGCTGTGCGAATCAGCCTGGAGTTTTGTGGTGAAATGATTTCATCATAGTGCCATACACCCACCGGAATCCTTCAAGAAAAGCAGGTGAAGTGCATTTCAAATGTTCTCAAGGCAGCGTGTTGCAAGTTAGTCATCTGTGGCAATTTGCAGACTAACAGTGAAAACACTGAATAGGCTGAACGCCTTGTCCTGTCTCCAACTGGAAAACAGCAGAGCAATGGTGCCACCACGTGGGCAACTCTGAGACTACAAAAACGGACCCTTACGTCTGTCCATGCATCTTTTCTCCCCTACAAGGATAGACAAGAGAGGGAATACAGTGAGAGCAAACAGAGACTAGTCAAACGTCTTCTTCTGTGGCATGTGGGGCTCAGTTTCTAAGCCGATGACAGTGACAATTTCATAACCGACCCACCTTTCTGTAAACTGCTGCCATTCAAGAGCAACTCTTAAAGACGGCTTTTCTGCCTCATCTCACCACCATCATCATCAACATCATCATCATCATCATCCGTGCTGGTCACGTGGCTCCCTGGGAGAGGGAGGTGGGTGTGTCTTATCGCGTATAGTTCATTCATAACTACAGTCTTTATTTGAAGCCCAAATTAAAGTATGCAGACGGGGCAGGCTGCCTGCGGACCAATTCCGAGCGACTCCACGACCAGGTGAGCCTCGTTTCTGTCCCCGATCCGGCGCGCACGGGTCTCCAGGCGGGCTCAAGGCACAGCTTTCTGTGGTATAGCTACTGTTTCATTATGTAAGATGTGGGATAGGTAACAGAGCAGACTCTAAAAAAAAAAAAACATAAACACAAAAAAACATGCGATTTATTGGGAAGTGTTGGACGCTCAGGGACCTCGGCGGAGCTCCCGTACGTCCGGCACAGGAAGGCTCCCGTGTGACCAGTCGTGACTTATCCACCCCCCCCCCCCCCCCCAGCAGGCTGAAAGGCGACGCAGAGACATGGGACAGCCCTGATCGGCGGAGGATTTCGGAGGAGTCCGGGAGATGCTGGTGCTGATGCTGGTGCTGATGCTGAGGCTGCGCGCCGCCGGCTGCAGCGCGTCGTAGTGTCGCTCTGCTCAGAGCTGAGGGGAAGCTCCCTCCACACCGCCCGTATACACCGTAAGATCCAGCACATCTGGGGCTCTTCATCACCCACTCACGCGGCAGGGTGAGACTCGGCGGTGCCCCATTCCCCTCCTATACTTCCATTACCTGATGGTATTTTGTAAAGATGAAAATGGGCGTCGTTGCATGTGCCGAGAAACTTGTGCAGAAAGTACATGTCTGTCTGAGCCGCTTCATCCATTTGTCTGAGCGATCAACACGAACTGATGTGAGAATACAAGCGTTCCTTTAAACCTTGGACACCAAACAGGAGCATCCATGCACGCTTGGATTATGGTTCCACTTGTACTTTGAAATTTTACTTCGATTTATTGGGTCTAGAAACTGTGAAAAGAGAGATCAGTCAGGAAAATGTAACCTCATGCTATATTATTTCTGATGATGTTACATTAAGAGCAATGTGACAGTATCTGGAATGTCACATTGAGTAAATTAAAACAAAAGATAGGGCTCAGAATGGGAGCTTGTTCTGACCACAGAGGTGTAAAACACACTAAAACTCTGTGGTGTATATTCTTTGTCTTAAACAAATTGCATGTATCGTGCAAATCATCTGGTTGGGACATTTATTTTCAAACACTAAATGTAAGTAACTTCGTTGGTGTGTCACAATGAAGCTTAGTGATGCTGAGGTCTGTCTGATTTGGAGTAGAATTTAACTGGGCAAGAGAGCGTGCAGACAAATTAAGCCAATGATGTAAGGCAGGCTGTCAGGCCGGCAGAAATGTTGTCATATGCAAGATATATTTTCATGAAAAATCTGATGTATGGAGAGGCCCTAGGGGCACAAGCAAATGTTGGGACAAAGTGACCAACACGCAGACTGTGTCCAGCTTCACTGAAGATGATTCAATGGCACAAGGATTCACATGCATGTGTGTGGTGGTTGTGTGCGAATCGTCTTTCTATTTGGAGCTTCGTCCACAACATATTCACCTTGAGATGCTGAAATATTACATAAAAAGAGACTCTAACAGTGAGGGAACGTGCAGGAATGTTGGCAGAGAGGACCACGGCCATGGAGCAGTGTAACACAAGCTGTTTCAGTTGTGTCAGCTGAGACACAACAGGGTTTTCCGAAAAGAAAAGATTTGGACGCAGAAGAGATTGTTGCCCCCCTAAATCAACAGAGAACTGTTAGAGTGAGATTTTGGTATATGAAAGAGCGACGGGTGGCACCGTGAGTGGCTGGACTGTAGGAGGGGCTGCACAGCTACAGTTGTAAAATCTTTTCTGGTGGCAGGGAGAGCATATGACAGCCTGGAAAGAGATGCCTTAGCTTATCTCGAAGCCGTACAGGAGCATGGTTCACAAACAGGGTGGATTTGACCTTTATACGTGATTATATATGTGCAAGTCAAGACCAAGATTTGGGAAATCTTAACTATGGCAGCATAAACCACTTAGGATTTCAGATATATTAAACACTTCAGCGAAACAGGCCGCTGTCTGCTTTTTTAAAACAAAAACAACAAAAGACGGTAACATTTATATTCTTTAAATAACACCAAAGCCTTAGATCCTCACACACAGATACATCTCCCAAAATGCTTCTTTATTTAAAAGCTGAAATGTGCAAAAAAAAGCTGAGCTGTGTACTGCAATTGTAACCTAACATTGCAGACTGTCGCCTCAATGGAACTAAAACTGAAATTTTCAGACTGAAAAGGGTGAAAAGAGCTACAGTAATCTAAGAATCTGGAAGAGTGTTAGATGTTTCTTATTTTTATTATAAACAGGACAATCTATTTTTCTACACGGGATGTAGAAAGATTATGCATACATGGGAATATGAGAGGATCTGTGAAAATGCTGAGCCCTGTTTTTTGGCTAAAGAAACGGGGAATGTCACTGAATTTATGCAATGATTTCTATTTCAGGTTTGTTAAACATATGGAACACGTAACACCTTGTCTTATGGAGCTAGTTAATGAGATCAATTCAGCTCTGGTTTTGTGGTCTTTTGATTGAATTTTTCGATGAAGAGAGAAAGTGAGTGTCACGTTAGTCACCAAATTGTCTGCGCTTTGAAGTTTCTGGATCAAACACAGAAGTGCTATTGATGCTCAGCTGTATGACTCCACACTTTTGTCATCCTCTGCAGGGCTCACTCACATTGACCTGGACCATGAGCAATGATCTGCCTGTTCTGACAAGTCTGACTGAGAACTCCACTGTGAGTAACCCATGAATCCCTCCCTCTCTTTTAACACCATCCACACGTACCGTCCACACCTTGTAGTCTGGTTTATGACGGCTGTGCTGGAAGACTCTCCGACAAAAATGGGAACCGGGATTGTTCAGATAAGAGCACAATGTTCCAGTTATAAGAGTCAGTGACAAAGAGGTGACGGAAAACAACGTGATCAGGCTGATGTGATGAGAAAAGGAGCAAACATTTGTGCACCGCGAATCCTCTGGAGGATAAGGAGCTGGATGAGATGATCGGTCCGTTACATCTGTCTCTGTAGAGGGAGGAATGCGTTGGAAACATGGCCTGCGGATCAGCGTGAGGCTCCGCTGCTCGGGCTGATTGATGGTGCTGCTCTTCTTGTTTGGCTGAGCTTGTAAAAACAGCAGATTTCTTAAAGTCACAAACGCTCCGATGCTCATGCACATGTCAGAGGGTCTGCATCAGACAAATGCATAAATACAGCCTCCCAGATCTACTCCGTGTGTCAAAAGGCTCCAGCTGACTGTAGGTTCCTAAAAACATCTCCGAATAGGAAAGATATTTTGTCTGTGTTTGACAAGGTGTTCAATTTAACACGTCCAGGTCTGAAGCGTGTTTGAAGCTGTCTGAAATATTGTTTTTCTTATTTGTGTGAAAACACTTATTGTCAGACTTATCTGGCTTTATAAGAAGAAAATGACACCCCGTTCTACTCAGCAGATCCCATCCTCTGGTTAGTTTAAGCGTGCGATTGGAGCTGACACAGATTGATTGATGTTACTAAGTTGGTGGCAGTACGGATGATGCTTTTGATGAGCTACCATGAGTCACCATCCTAGCTCACTGGCCTTGCTACAGTCGCAAGACAGGCAGTAAAAGCTCCAGCATTCGTTCTGGTCTTTGTAGCTCCAATTAAAATCATTATCAAAAAGTTGGTTTGCGCTCTCGGGAGTGCCTCTGCACTTTGACTCCAGCTTTGAAGCCTTTTGTGGAGATCCTCATTAACATCTTCACAACATTAAACCCAGCTGACGAATATTCCATTTGTGGCGGTGTAAAGAGCCCAATTATTTTCCCACTCTGTTCTGACACGGGCATGGGAAGAGGAGCCAGGAAAGTCTTGTGTGGGGACTGCTCGTGTGCGTCGGTATCCTCCTCCTCCTCCTCCTCCCTTTTCCATTTTTAGCCTGCGGAGGCCTCATTTCCCTCTCATTGAGAAGAGCTGGGAAATTGAATTAGGAGTCTCGATGACGTTTCGATTAGCATCCCCAGCCTCACTCAGCCAAGACTGAGACTATTTATCAGGAGAGAGCAGTCGTACTCGTCAATGCGGCCGTGTGAGTGAGCAGACAGGACGCAAATGAGTGCGCATCTGGGTGAAAATCACCGCGGGGATGAAGGGACTTTAGAAAGTGTTTGAGTGTTAATTCCGCTCATTAAATATTACAGCGCTTAGCTATCAGTGTAATGCCACAAAGAGATTCCTTACAGTTCATTGCAAAGCTCAGAGAGATAGAGACAGAGAGGGGGTGGAAATCAGTCCTAGCAGAATTAAATGCAGCCACAATGATCATGGCAGAAAAACAAAAAACCTGAGATGCGCACATTTTTGGACCATGTGAAAAGAAGCAATGGAAAAACTAATGCTCCGCTCTCACCATCTTGTCTTTACTCCATCAGCCAGTGGTTGAGTGTACATTTTCTTTGACTTGATGCTGGGAATAAAGGGTTGGCAGCCTGTTCGGTTGTTTAACGTCACTGTTTTCTAAAAAAAAAAAAAAAAAACTGGTCAGAAAAAGGAAACCAGGGCTCCGTCCCATCCCACGCACAGCTGGTAACAGGATTACAATGTGTCATTTGGTAAAAGCTCTACTCTGAGAGACACGAGCGCTTATTGTGCAGATGGACCAGAAGTCCAGTCGCTCCAGCGATCAGTTAACCTGCATTTAAAGATTTTAACCTATGACAGCAGCGCCTTCGGGCATTTAAAAAAAAGTGATATAATGATGACATGAACAGACCATCCCAGAGAGGACGTGTAAAAGAAGAGGATTTCTTACCTTAGAGAGGACAATCAGTACAATTGGGAGCAATTTCTGAATTTGTCCTCAACAGTTAATAATGTTATAGTCTTCAGAGAACCTGGAGATATTTTTAATACAAAATATTAGGTCCTGACTCTGATTAGACCTGATCTAATGAATCACAATTGGGAATTCCTTGGGAAATTTATAGGTAACTTATCCTTCAAACCAAGGATGAGAGGATCCACTAATCTGTTTATCAGTACGTGGCTGAAAAGAGCAAACAGAACTAACATGAAGACACCGTCATGCTGAATTGTGTCATGCATATTGCTTTTTTTGAGCATTAAATGCAGCTTTCCAGATAGGCTGAGCTTTACCGGTGTGGCTGGTGCAGCAACACAAAGATCACATCGCTCACTAAGATGCGAGAGCTCCAACCGAATTTTCTCTCACACCCCCAGGATGTGCCCGTGTCAGCTGGCCAGGTGGAGAACTATGTGCTGCTTTTGGTGCTCCTGAGTGTTTTTGCCGGGGGGACGCTGGTCCTGCTCTCCCTGCTGCTGCTCTTCTGCCACCGCTGCTGTTTAGGTGGACGCCGGTATTCCAGGTGTGTGTGCTTGCCGAGGTTTGAATAGAGAAACCTAGGGGATAGCAGGGGACAGTGGAATTCCGACTGAGGGGAAATGGGAAACCCCCACGACCCCCGTTGGGAATAAGCGGTACAGGAAATGGAAGGATGGAAATCGGATTTGGAAAGGTGTTATGAGCAGAAAGAGCATAAATGATGTCTTATTTTCAGAGCAAGCGATGACCCTGAGAAGACAAACACAACTTATGCCGAGGATTCTCAGCCCACACAAGGTCAGAACAGTTTTTCACAAGTTCACGTACTTATTCTGGTTCAGTATAATTTATATCTCTATTTTTTTTCCCTCTGTTCGTTTGTCCATGTCATCTTTGTGGCTCAGAAATCACAATTCGTCTGGATGAATCAGACGCGCTCTCAGCTTCTAGCTGCCATGACGGCGAGTCGGAACGATTCGTTTCCACCGGGTCCACAGGACGAAGAGTCTCCTTCAACGAATCTGCACTTTACGAACAGGAGAAAATGACTCAAGACAAAGGCCGAAGGTGCAATTTCAAAAGTCTCGTGGTGATTTTTTTCATCTTTTGTCTGTCAAATTTGAAGGATTCTGATGAGGAGGTTTTGGTCTCAGGTACACTCTGACTGAAGGAGACTTCCACCACCTGAAAAAGGCCCGGCTGACCCACCTTCACCTGCCTCCAGCACCATGTGACCTGAAAATACTCACCATTATGGAGTGCGATTCAACAGAGAGCAGCACCATCAACATCAGTGAGACTGTAGCATCCAAGCTGCCTCTCACCATCTACCAGGTAGCATGACAATTTGAAATTCAAATCAGAAATATGGTGCTTAAGCCTGAAAAATAAAAAGGCTCAATTTCCATCTCCAGCCTGCTGAGAGAAGAGTCCCTGAATGGATGGGACAGAGTCTGAGTGGCGGGCTTCCAGGAGACCCACATCACTCCATTGTCCAAGAGCATGGATGCAGGCAGTCCTCATCAGCTTTAAAAACACAGCACACACGGTCCCAGACAGTAAGTCTGGCCTTCTTTTATCCTTGAATTGTGATGTACATACATTCTATCTTCATGTCATTTTCATTTACAAACCATACAAGATAGCTTTGAATTATATGCTACATTATCATCCCTTGTTCTTGAGGTGAAAATGGCACAAAAGTGGAAAAAACACAAGAAAATAAGTAAAACCACAATAAAAAAGCTAAAGAGAGACACGTGATAAAATGCAACACCATTAGAGGAAATAAAGATGAAAAATGTTTTTTAACAATCCAGGAAGTTGAGGCAGCATCAACCTCCAGTTTTCCAGACCTTTGTCAAATAACATTGCAGGATGAATTGCGTTAAAAGAATCGGGGATGTCAGAGAACGTGATCTTCGCAGCACAGGGAACTTTTTCCAGATGAGAGAAGGCTCACTGAAGCAGCTAGATGTTGGACCCATCAACACTGACCTCTAGATGAGCTAACTGCAGTAACTCCGAAAGGTGTTGATCACTTCCTGAATCTTTAACAATCAGTACTTTAACGACATAGGATGCGAGGATAACTGGCCTGTGAATGGTACGGACACACAGATTTCTCATAGCTAATATTTTCCCTCCATGGCTCATGTTAAAAGACTCCTGAATGCTTGATTAACTGCAGAAAGTGCTCCCACCTGCTAATCAATTAATAATGTTTAACTGATAAGCAACATGGCAAGATGACGATGGTTGCTAAACTCTTAGAACAAAGACAGTGTGCTCTCTTTTGTGTGAGCGTTTTTGGGCTTTTCAAAAAAACATTTTCTTTTGCTTGTTTGGAGGTTTCGTTTCCAAATACCACCTAATGTTTCTGCAGAAATTGAAATAGTCATTTTGATAAAATGTTGGTACTGTACTTTCTCAAAAATGAGCAGTTTGTCTAGATTTATGCCATTTAGCCAGCAAAGCATTTGCACAGGTACCTTCTGTTGTGCAGATGAATCCTTTTGGATCATTCGGGAGCGGTGAGCAGCAGCTACCACCAGCTGCGACATCACTCATTGCTGGAACTGAGTGATAAAATGACAAACGGCTGTCCCCCTGGGGGCTCTGCCTCTGCTCGTCACGATTCATCTCAGCGTGTCTCCTTCCTTAATGTGCCATCACGTCCTTCCATCCATCCATCCTTTCTCCCCCTCCATCTCTTTCTGTCAGGTGGAGGCTCTCGGGGACAGGGGGGAGGCTGAGAGTGAAAGGGGACTCAGAGGAGAACCCGTACAGGCTCAGGCCCAAACTTCGGTCCTGCATTTCTTCTCTAAACTGCGACGGCATGCCAGCCTAGAGGGGGCCGGGCCTTACTTCAAAAGGTGGAAGTTTGATACGAGTCACCGCGCGGCTAGCCTGGACGCAAAAGGTTTGTGCACATCCCGTGAGTCAGCGAGTGTGTGTAATGCTTAGCTTGGAAAATAACGAGTAGGTCCGTATGAATTCCCGTCAGGGTCCCCGAGGAGGAGGCCCTTTCAGAGACAGAGAGCAGCGAGTGAAACCACAGACCACACTGAAGACGACTCCTCTCCTCTCCCAGATGATGCCTTTGAGTCTTTCCCGCATACTCCCATCCTGACCGGTGGCCTTCAGTCCCTCTCGGCGGAGTCTCTCTCTCGCCCTGCAGCTGCAGCCACATCTTCAGTCTTCCTCAGGAGGTAGTTTCTCCGACCTTAACACCACAACTTACAACATCTCACTTTCAGAACCACTCAGGTGAATTGCCCCCGTAGTGGGACAGTAAAGAAAATTGTATCTTGACCAAATGCTCTCCATCTGTGTAGGCCAACATTACAGGCTATGGTGGAGATGGGTTGTAGCATCAATTCCAAGAAGGAGGAAGTCTGTGTGCCGTCGGATTCCACTCGAGGGCAGGACGAGGCTACGGTCAACGGCACAGGAGGGGAGACGGAGACGATGTTCGGATCGGCGTTAAAAACAGAGGTGGCGGGGGACGGGCCAGAACGGGCTCACGACCCGTTTGGGGCAGACCAAGAAGCCGCCGCTCAGGAAAGGTTTGAGGACATGTTGAACGAGACCACAGGCACAAAAACTGACGGAGGAACGACAGCGGCAAGGAAAACCAACGATGCAGAGGAGGATGATGGAGACGAATCGGAGCTGGGGTTCGAAGCCAGGAAAAGGGCGGACTCGGGTTCCTCTCTGTCCTTCATGACGCGCCAGGAGAGCTCGGAGGCCCCTCCCTCCCTGTACAGAGACATCTGGAGCCTGCGGGCCTCCCTGGAGCAGTACGCCTCCTCGGACCAGAGCAGCACGGACAGGGAGTCCATCCGCAGCGACGCCGACAGCGTCTCGTCCGTGGGCGGCGGAGGGGCTCGCTCCGCCCTGGACAGCTGCCTGTCACAAGACCTGGACGACGAGCCCGAGGGAGAGGCGGGCGGGGACGGGTCGGAGGCCGGGGCGAGGGGGGCCTCGGGCGTGGACAGCGAGGCGGGAGGTGGAGCCGGAGGAGAGGGGGAGGGAGGAAACAGGAAGCTTCTCCAAATGGACAGCGGCTACGCCTCCATCGAAGCGCCGACCAGGGCCCCCGAGGACATGCGGCTCTTCGGGACCCCCGGGGCGCCTCGGGGAAAGACGGCCTCGGAAAGGAGGCTGTTCTTCACCAGCTCCGGAAGGAAAGGCTCAGTGTGCGAGAGCGTCGATGCCCGGCTGTTTCAGGAAGAACTGGAGGACCAGATGGCGGACGGCGCCGAGACGGCCGACAAACTGAAGCAGAAGCCTCGGGGCGGCGGCCTGTTTCACACCCTTCAAGAACCGCATCAGCTCCTGAAGTCCCTCAGCCCTCAGAAAGCGCTGGAGTCCCAGCCTCTGTCGTCTCCGCTGATGAAACCGGGCACCCAGCCCCCCAGTCCTAACCGGCCTCGTCTCCGCCGCCGCGACTACAGCATCGACGAAAAGACGGACGCTCTCTTTAACGAGTTCCTCCGCCACGACCCGCGCTTCGACCAGCAGGACTCTCCACTGCGCTCCAGGCACAGATCCAGGATCCACCTCCGGAAACAGTGGCAGAGACACAAGCAATACAGCGACCCCGGGTCAGCCTCCGGGGGGAGGTACTCTCCGTCTTTGGAGAGGCAGAGGTTTAGTCCACTGAAGAGGGGGGACAGCGCCGGATACCCCCTGGACACCAGGTATCACAGCACCCTCTCGCGCATAGCGAGCGCTGCGGATGAAGAGGCCAGCGAGGTCGCGGCCTCTGAGGAGGCGGCCAAAGAGAGAGCGGAGGGAGAGGGCCGATCTGGAGAAGGAGCTGCGGGGAACGCCACGGCGAGGGCCACAGTCGAAACCTGCGAGGGAGGCGATCTAACGGCGAACGCCGGTAACACGGACAGCTGCCCGGAAGACCCACAAAGCACAACCGGTCAGTCTGCCGGCACCGCGACGGCGCGAGCGGGCCACATGGATCCGAGGGTGGACAACAGGAACAACAACAGCAGCCAGGCCATCCTGTCCGAGGTTTCTCTGCGTGCCGAGAGCAGCCTGACCGACAAGCTGGCGGCGTCGGTGGAGGAGAGGCTTTACGCCGGCCTGAGGAGCGCAGAGAAGCCGGAACGGGGACGATCAGACTGTGCGGTGACCGTGTCTCGCACGGCCTCACCAGGGTTCAGTCCCATATAACCCCCCCCCCCCCATTTAGATCCTCCCTCTACAGACCGAACTGGACCAGAAGGCCCGCGGCAGTTCAGCATGTCACGTGTTCAATACTGCATCCAAAGTCCAGTCCATTCCCACATACCCCCTCAGACCCGAGCTGCCACTGTGACGCCATGTGGCACTTGATGCCCCTTTCTATCAGTACTCCTTAAAACTCAAAATGCACTCCTCGCATAGTTTTGAAGATGTGGACCGTTATTAAAAACGAAAAAAAACAAAAACATTTTTAGCATGTCAGTGTAGGTCATAACAATGTGTATGTGAATTGTGTACAGTTTGAACTTGAAAACAAAAAGCACTTTGATGGGAAGAAAGATAATGGTGGTGTTTTGTCATCCATTTCTCTCATTCTACGTCCCTGCCTTCCTCAAGTGTCCTTGTCTCAGTCATTTTGAGAATACAATGTGTTTGGGAGCTGTTGTCTTTCATTTAGCAATATAAAGAGCAATGCTTAAGTGTATAGCCCTGTCCTTCATTCGCACTGTATCAGCTGGTCGGGATTCGGCGCGCTTTTGTTGGGAACAGCAAAATGGCTGTAGAAATGTGGATATTTTGGGTTTGTGTGCAGCTATTTCAACCATACGTATCAGGATTAAGGTGGTGGTTTCCAGGAGCTTCCGTGAACTTCAGTGGAGTGCCGCTGGGACTCAGCTGACGCAGATAGATGATGCTTAAAGCGACCAACAAATGATCCTCAGGCGCACACCGTTGGCCCAATGACAAAGAGTTGATGCTCCGACATGGTGGAGATGAAACTTACTGGAGACGACAACAGTCTTTTTCCAGCAGAAACGGATAAATCATGTCTTACCAAATAGAAGAACAAAGATTTTTTATTTTTTTTCTTGTCCACAAATCCCCTGAAAATACTAAAAACAACACTGAACTGTCCCTGGTGAGACGTGTAGCCAAAGTGCGATAAAGCAAACACTTTATAGTCTAAGGCTTTTTGTTCGGCTGCAGACAAGTGAGGCCAATTTTCTTGGAGGGTGCAAGTCATTTCATTTTAACTGCGACATTTACTTCTGTTTAATCCTGCACATATCTCCATAAATATCAACTTGAGCATCAAATGTGTGTTAAATCTTTTCTAATGCGTTTCTCACACTGAATCACAAAAGCCTGGTTTTATATTTTCAGAAATGAAATCAATTTTCACAGCCTTTCACAAGAGGTTTTCACTCCAATTTGTTAAAAACATCTATCTGTACTTAAATAGTCTGATGGGTTCTTTTTACCCTCTTTATTAAATTCGAATTCATTCCAAGAGGTGACTAACTGCACAGCAAAAAGCTATAAATAAGTCAAGGGTTTAAAATCACCCATGGGTCTCAAATCAAACTAAAATTACGAGAATAGACAAATATAAAGAAAAAAAAAAGGTCTGACTGGCTAAAATGATGTAGTCATTTGAAAAACAGAGGCACTGGGACTTCTGAACAAAGGATTAAAAAGGGGCAAAAGAACAGCTGACCTCACCATTTTGTTCCCTTCAGGTTACATTTTGGCAAGGAGCTTGCTTAGATTGTTTTCTTTCCTCTCCACAGAAGTAATACGAAGTTATTAAGAGAAACCGTGGTCTGAGAACAAAAGATACCAACTATTGCCAGTACAGCTCTAAAAGGCAGAAGATCCATTTGCTTTTCAAGTTTTGCTTCCTAATGTTTAAATCCATGAGGGGGTTTTCATCAGGGATGACCCTGTAGACTTGGCAATCCACCTTTATTTAATACTCAGATACTTTTATGTTGAGCTACTGTGTGTTTAAGGATTTTGTACCCTTGTTCTAATTGTGTAGCACCAACTGTTTCATCTTAAAGAGCACAGAGATTATGGATTTATTGCAACCTTGACTGAAGCCAGCTCTTGTGGAACCAACTTTTTTTTTTCTTTCTTACTGCCGTAGTGTGACTCATGTAAGCTGATGTACTGTGAAAATGTTGAAACGGCGTCATCACTGCAACGAGAACCGGAACCTGAAGCGTGTCCTCGCATACTAACGATAATGCCGAAATGTTCCTCGGCCTGTCAAATGGATGCATCAGTCCATCCTCTCCACACCGTTCTTTGTGTGAACAGAAGGATTCTGTGTCGACCTCGCTGACGTGGAGAGCTTCTCTCCCCCCCACCCCCGTCCGTCTCTCCCTCCCTCACAGCTGTGACTCACCTGCTCTCTGATCTGTTCCCAGCGAGGAGCCGATGAGTGGCCTGGCTGTGTAAGAGCAGGGCAGGGCTTTCGCTGATGTGATCGGCGCAACAAAGCATCATTAGGAAAGGAAAAAAAAAAGGGGGAAAGTGGGCAATTTGCAGGGCTCGCTGCCTGCCACTGCGTGACGCTGGGGCCGAGGACAAAATGGTTGCAGAGAGGAACAGAAAATATACTTCAATCAGTAAAATCTCAAAGTGTGAGTAAAATAATAAAAAGAACAAAAAAATGGACATAAACCATTGTGCTGTATTGTGAAAATATGCTCAACTAAAATGAAACAAAGGATAATCCAACAAATAGCCTGTTTGGGACAAATTTTATATAAATAATAATTTAAAAAAATATTCTTTGGAAAAATAAAGATAAGACCTAGATGAAAAAAAAAGAAAAAAAAAGAGATCACATCCTAAAAAGGTCAGTGGTGGACATCAGGGCTTCAGTTTGACCACACCAAGCAATTTCCCCTACTTCATTCTCTGTACAGCATGCAGTAGTAGTACTAAAATAATAGCCCATAAAAGATTTAAATATAGAATTATTCCAAAGTGTTGTTTTTTTTCCTCTTTAATTTTTTACACATCACAATGTGTATTAAAAACTGCCATTAGGATTCTGTAAAAACAAATGTAATCAAAGAAACAGAAGTTGGTGGGGAGGGGGTGGATGGGCAGGAACTGGGAGATGGTGCCTGTAATGTCCATAGCAACACTTGACCCTCTGATGGATGACAGAATTGGGGGGGGGGGGTTACTGGATGACAAGCTGAAAGGAGCCAAAATATTGGTGAAAAGAAACAGCATCTTCGTGGCAAGTGCCTCAGTCTCAGAGCTAAAAGAACATTTCATGCTGTCCTCCTCCCGATCACTTGCACCTCATCTTCGAATATTCTGCAGGCCAGTGGTCTAAGGAGGTGTGGGGACATTAATGTCAGCAGGTTTCTCTCGCAACCGTGACGATTCCAGACACAGAGGGACAAGGGCAGATCAACCTAAAAGGGACAGAGTAAACAGAATAAAAACACATGTCTGGAGGAACCTACATTGTGTTTCTATCTAGACATGGCCACAAGCCTGTCTGCCAGAGATATAAAAACCCCAAACTGTTCAGGATGACAGCATCTTCTGACAGCACTAGCTCCTGCTGCTAGAACAGATAGTCAACCCACAGAATGGGAGAGAGAGAGATAAACATCCCACAACCTACTTTTTATTTAAGCCGAGGGGTGAGTCATCCCCTGAGCAAGTGAATACCGAGCATCTCTTCTGCACTGCACCCATGACAAACAGCCGTGTTGCGAGTGCTGCGTACGCGTGCACGGCAGAAAGAGCAGCTGTGGGTGGTAACTCGGGGAAGAGGACCGTTTAATTTCTGCGCATTCTTGCAAGAAATATCTTCAACCCCTCATCTGAACAAAGACCAGTGAAAGATTGAAAAGATCACATTTGGATGGATCTTGATTTAGAGAAAAAAAAAAGTTCATCCAGGCTCATCCAGGGCCGTTCTTTCTGAGTGTGTAAGAATACGCCTCGGTTTTCTTGTGTAGAGGATGTGAGTCAGAGCACTGCACCCTGCATATCAACAGAGTTTTACTCTCTTTTCTACTCTACCTCCTCCTTCTCCTCCTCTCCAGACCTAGCTCTGTTCTAAAACATTCTCATCCAATTCTTTTTCTCCAACCTGAAACTGCGTCCCCCCCCCCCCCCCACACTGCTTCACAGTGTGTTCATCTGCCGACTATTTAAAATGCATCCTTCTTTAATGCACATTCCGTTCCAGCTTTTGAAGCGTCGACACACTCACCAGGTACGTTGTTGCTGTGGGAGACAGAGGGGGAGAAGGACGTCATTGCTGTTTGCAGGTGGAGAGCTTTCGGATTTTGCTGGCTGTGGAGACTCCTTTGCGTGAGGGGTTGGACGAGGAGGAGGATCTGCGTTCTGCCTTGGCCTTGCTGTTCAGAGACCCCCCTTCCGTCCCGTTCACGCAAACTGGCTTAGCTACGGCTGGACTGTGGTCTGCGTTCCCCTGATCGTAATCCTCTTCGGCCACTTGCCCTAAAGACACACACACACTTTACATTCAAGACATATTTGTGTTGCTTTTCTGGCCCAGTGTATTAACATCTTGAACTGGCATATTGAGTGGGTGGAAGTCAGCAGAAACTGTAAACATGCTTTTTTTCCCCAGACCACTAAAAGGGTAATCAGCTTGCAGTACCAGGAGAATTGTCAGGTCATATAACTGCACTGTTCAGGTGAGAAACAGTAACCCACAACAACTGGATATACATCAGGGGAAACATAAGGTCTTACCCGACAGATGTGCGTGTGTGCGTGTGTCTGACGTTAGCAGCAGTGACATGTGGGTACTGCTGAAGCGAAACACCAGGTCATCTGCCTTTGGAACTATTTTTTCCATTCATATGTAATGTCTTATGAAGACAATGCCCTGCGTGTGGGAGTGAAGATTGGAAAACCATTCATACTCCCACACCCAAACCCTTTCAACTGGATTATTTTTAGACGGCTTCATTCACATTCTGCAGCCCTGTTTGGTTTTTATGTGGGGCACCACTTCTAGATACCCAACACTGACTGCCGCATGTATTATTACTGGCTGTTGCCTAGCAACAGATAAAGGATCTGAATTCTAGTGAGAAATATGATAAAAGGAGAGTTGGCAAACATGTTAAATAAAATAGAGAAGACTATGTTAACATCTATTCATCCCAGCATCTTGATACGGTAACATGTTTGCTTTACATATCTGAAATCCCCCAGCCCACATCCCAGTTTGGTTTGACAAACCATTTCACCTTATGACTCTCAGATGAAATCACAATTAGTTTGCTTGTCACTCAAAACTGAGAGATACCTCCCAAGGTCAAACTTTCTTTCTTCTAGTACTACAAACCTGTATTTGACTGGCATTCAACAAATGTAGATTACCTTTCAATGGAAACTAGAAAATCAATAAAATAAAGAGGGAGAGAGAGACTGCACCTTTAACATGTTCTTAATACATAGCCAACCCCATCCTTTTTGTCTGAGGTGTATTGTCTTCTGAAGTCTACTGACAGCTGCAGTGCAGCGTTTTCACAGCCTGGACCGGTCCAACATATGACTTGCAGATGTTGCAGCAAAATGAGTTGTGTCAGTGCCAGCACTTCACTGAGAGGTAATTCTACTAAGCCGTTTTGGAGGTGCTGGTTTTTTACCCTGCCACTCCTGTGGTGTTGTGATGGGGAGCCTTTCCCCGTTTTCTTACCCACACTGCACTATAACTGCGAGACATATCAGAGAACTTGGTGGGACACTGGTTTTGATTCCCATCGCTTATTTTTTCTGAATTTGCACCATGTTTGGTCTTTTAATCTTTTCCCTTGAGGGATTAATAGACAGAGGGATAGATAAGTGCTGTTATACAAGATCCGGAAACAACTTGCACAGTTAAAGACAACGTTTTCTTAGAGACACCAGATAAATGAGAATATTTGTTGAAAGTAATCTTAAAATGTGTAGTCCAAGTCTAATTTACGTTCCTTAAGATTAAATAAAACCAATAATTGGACTTTCAATTAAGAGGAGCCATTTAAATTCTGACAGAGCTGCAGTCCATCTCACACTCCTACCTGGCACTGTGAAGTCCTGAGTGTATATGATTTCATCCTCTCCATCATAGAGGTCGTCATCATCATCCTCTGCATAGCCGTGCAAATCTTCCAGGTAGGGCACCACTGTCATACTCCGCCAAGGGTCCCTGTTTTCTGCGTTGGCAGGGATGGGTACAGGGGGCTCTGAAGGAGGGTGTTTCTTCCTCACCCAGCTGGCAAAGTTTGGCAAAGTTGGTGTAGGGAAGAGATGAATTACAGATCAATACTTTGTAAGCAGATGTTTCCTAAAGTTTCTAACAGACATGCATATCAAGTTTCTTACTTGTGTTGCCTTATGTTTTGTATGGAAAACCTCTTTGCAGGATCATACTCAAGCATTCCTGAAAAAACAAACAAAAAAAAAAAACATCACAAAGCCTGATTTGACAACACTATCCTGAAGATTTTCCACTGAGAGTTTCGCAAAGCGGTTAGGGGCAGCGCATTGAGGAGAAGGCTACAGGAAGACGGATGACAAAGCTTTCCAAGGAACATCCATTAACACTAATAATAATCTCATTCATCACTGTGTCAACGCACCAGGCGTATCTTTATGGAGTTATTCATTTTCCATAAGAAAGCATCAATAGGAGCGGTGGAACAGCTGTACCAATGTAATGAGGATTTCGTGGCTTAATTATAATAATGTAGGATGTGTCTCTGGGAAAAGCAGAAAGTCAGTGTGTCAGGGCAGAAGTGATGTGGTGCCCATCACAATTATGTAATTGTCCCCTACCAGGCAGAAAAGGGCAGAAGGCAGAGAGCTGATAGTAGTGCAGCGCCTACTGAAGGACACCTTTTGTAGCACCAGGTTTATTTTAGACCATGTAATTATGGACTGACTATCTCTCAGGTGCTGCGTCATCACAGACAGACGTCACACACTCAGAAAATAAGGGACAGAGGCCCAATGTGTGCCTGTGGATGATTTTTTACCCAACAAAACTAGCATTTACATCTAAGCATTTATCTTACAAAGACAAAGAAGCCATCTGGTGTCAATGAAAAATTTAACCTAACATCCCCAGAATTCAGAATTCATATGTGGTGGAATTACCGCCCTTAAAAAAGGAGAGAAAAAGAGTACTTGGAATGCAGGATTCATGGAAACGTTTCATTCTTTGGTTCATGGATCTTCTTAATACTCTTATTGGAATGTAACTTTCAGCCGGGTTGCTTAAAAACCCAACATTTACTACACAGCATGTCTCTTCACTTGTCCCTGTTTTATAAGAGGAGCAGCATTGCAGCATTCAATTCATAAGAAGCACTCCGACTATGAAGTCTTAAGCATTCTGCTGCTGGCTCTAGATCAATGGAAACCACGTCAACAGCAGAAGGGATTTCTACATGTTGGAGACGGCTTGAATGCTGAGAAGCCGGAGTGACTCTCAATGCCGCAGCACCCCCTTCTGGATCCAGAGAAGACAGCCAGCATTTGTGTCTTACTACATTTACTGAATGCCAAATGAGTTGTTTCATCAAACATTCCATTTCTGTGCCATCACATGAATTAGATTTTTTTAAAATAAGTCAACAGAAAGAGTAAATGGGTTACTTAAATAATATATACATAACCTAATTTTTACTATTATGTTCAAAAGCGAAAAGCATCAGACTTTTTATGCCTTTCAATGAAGCAGTGACATGCACACATGCACAGAGAAAACAGGTAAAACAGTGATTTGAAGTGACTGCCTTGTTTCTATAGTTTTCACACCCACATGCTGATTTTACTGCTTGGTATCTACACCATCTGTCCCTAATCTTCCTGAGCACAGTAAAATTACACAAAATAAGCTAAAATACAAACAGCAAAAAGCCTTACTCTAAAGACACGCACCACCACACATTGTTTATGGGAAGATGAGGAATATTCAGAATAAGTCTCTTAAGCTCTTTTTAATACATTTTCTGCTCAATCTGCAAGAATATACTGAGTCCTTACCTCGCAGCAGGTCCGACAGAAGAGGCCCACATTCCTCAGGAATCGTGTAGTCTCCTTTTCCAATGTTCTCAAATAGCTTATAGATATTATCTCCCTCAAACGGATAAAGACTTGTTGTAATGTTGTATCTGTTCAGAAAAACTGAAGGTCAATAAAAGCAGGGGAGGCTGCAAGGGGAGTACAGTGTAGAGGTTGAGATTGTAACTCACAGTGTTACTCCAGCAGACCAAATGTCCACTTTAAACCCTGAAAAGGTGTCCAGTCCATTAGCAATCTCTGGGGGCTGGAAGGCCGGCGAGCCCTGACTGGTGCGACATGTGTCATCCTCTGCAAATGGATGAAGGGCCTGCAAAATGTATTATATAGACAAGAAAAATAGTTTTTACACAAAAGAGATTTGGGAATATTTTACCTTAAAAGCAGTTTGGTACATGTGAGCCACAAGATATACAACTAAAATCAGAACCACTACTTCAAATTAGCAGAAATGAATAGAAGTTGGATTTGTTGAAATCCAATGATAACAGTAGCATTCAGTCTGTGTTCACCTCTGCTACTCCCAGGTCCGAGATTTTCAGTGCCCCGTTTGTGGTCAGCAGCAGATTCCCTGGTTTAATGTCTTTGTGAACAATTCCCTGGCTGTGCAAATATTCAAGGCCATCAATGAGTTGGCAAAAGTACCTGCAAAGAGCAACGTCATAGAAATAGAGGGCAATTTACACAAACCATTAACAATTAGCACATCACAGAATTCATGCCTGCGGTCAGAAAGAGCCTTATCACTCATTACTTCGACTTCTTCCCAGCAGGACCCAAACATTCACACTTTCTCTGCTCAGTTATTTTAACACTAGAGGCTCTGCAGTTTCAGATCTAAACTTAGGTCTGGAGAGACGACTGCAGAAAGGGTCAGACTAATTATAACACAGGGGCTCAGAGAAAGAGAGACTGTAGTGAGGAGGGGAGGGAGGGAAACTTACCCGTGAGCTTGAAATACTGGAAACCTTTTCTCTGGGACACTGTCCAGCATTTCTTGCATCCCACAAACGCAATACTCCATCACCATATACGTAACTCAGGAGTCAAAGAATTTGTCAACTCAAACAAACATACTTTGATAAATAGAACCTGTTATAATCAATGTAAATACACAAAAACATGACCATCCCTCAACAACAACAGCACTTAAACCTCCATCCTTATGGTTTATTCTGCTGCGAAAGGATATATTTTCTGCTTCTCTTCATTATAGAGCACATCCACTAACTGAATCACATTCTTGTGTTGGAGTCTTCTTAGCAGCTGAATCTCCCTATAGATGGAAGAAAGGCGACAAAACATGGAAAATATTATAAAACTGTTCTGCAGTGAATGTATACAACAGACTTACAATACAATGGCCCTCAGGCGACATACCCCTTTATAATAATAATCAAGTGCATTATTGGTTTTAGATCTCCAAATTTAAGAACGGCCTTTGAGCCATGAAGAGAGCACTTTACAGAAGTCATTTGTGAATGTCGAAGTTCTGCGTTATTTTGTTATGGGGTTGTTTTTTGGGTGGGGTGGGGGTTAATATAGCCAAGTGGTCAAGCATGGTAGAAGTCAATTACATGAGTTTCATTATAAAGACAGATAGCCTGACACATCACTTTGCTACCCCAGGAGACAAAGTTTAAATCACCAGCATGGAAAAACCCCTTGAGACTCAACATTCATCAGAGAGCTGTGAGTGGTGAAGCTAATGAATCTAGAAGGGAAGAGCAGCTAGTACGAACTACACCCTCCAAGCTTACTGCCAACATTATATCACAAAAATATATGACCATTTTGTTTGATAATAAGGCCATACAGAAACTTTTCACTACTCCTAATTATCGAGATGACACAACTGTGAATCTTTTATCTCTGCGTGCCAGGCAGACTACTGCGTGCCAAACTGCGGCACAAGAATCAGAGCATCAATGTGAAGTGGATAATTAAAAGGAACAAGATTTTTTAGATCTCATACACATTATAACAGTATATTTCAAAAACATTTTTAGCTAAATGTTTATGAATTATACTACACTATTTGAGCTTTGTTCTTCTTTGCATTACCATGGCTCCAAATGCTCACAGCCTAGTTACGTTTTTAACTTGTCATAGACATTGCGCATCTAGCAAGAACAAAGCTAGAGGTGTCAATAACAAGCTCAGCTCTTTGTAGGGAAGTTTCCATCACCTGCTCCTTCCACCAGAGCAATAAGGGAGATGTCTATGCCCAAAATAAAGGATAAGACCATGTGTATTTATCACCGTGCCACTGAGTCCTTTGCCTTTAACACATTCCGCATCACATCAGAAAGCCGTCTCATGCACTTGTGAAATAAATATGAAAAATAAAGACATTAAGTTGCAATGGAAAACCACACCCGCTTTCCTTCTCACAAAATCATGAAACAGATGCTATGTCGACGCAGAAAGCACGATGACTGCTGCAGTCCTTCTGCAGTCTGACTTCGACAGTGTACTGAAGGACATTGTGAGCTGGCGGCCCGCAGGCTGCAGAGCCGAGACGATTTCAACACTCAGCGATATGGAAGCAACTGTGGCCGTCGGCCTGCAACGTAAATAACCGATTCCACTCTGAAAGCTGCGCGGGTGTGCACCGCAGCCATTCCAGACAGGTGTTGTTGGGTCCTTACCATGAACATGCTCATCCTAACCGAAACGCTGCAGAAGCAGGAGGTGTTTGGCAGACAGGAATGTTAACTCGCCATGGAATAGATGGGGTTGATGGAACTACTTTGGCACCCACTGAGATTCAAGCATTTCCAAAGGCTGTTTGCAAAACTGTTCAGAATCTTTCAAGTCATCCAGGAATTATTGAGCAAATGCGATTCTTGGTGGAACAGTTATAGTCCTGTAGTCATGTATGCTTTTGTCTTTCATTAAATGAACAACTTTGGTACAAAGTGCCCTTTCTGAAGGATTCCCCTGTATAATTTCTTAATTCTTTTACATTTTTAATATCTTGATTATACAAGACATTTAAAGAAAATAAATACAATGACCCTTCTCACAAGTTGCATGTTTCTTATCTACATCTCAATCTTAGTGTACTACACAATAATGCTCTTAGTGAATTGCTGTAATGTTTGCAGATAGCATTAGCCAAACAAAGGTAGTCAGAGTAACATCAAGACTCGTTTAAGTCATGTCCCCTCAATCTCAAATCTACAGGGTTCGTAGAAGCACGGCAACCCTTGGATTTATTTGACCTTTTCTGGTAGGTTAACCCCCAACAATGTCTGAATGAGCCTGAGGGTAAACCGTGAAAGCACCTGACAGGAAGAGTCAGTGCAAGCCAGTTTGCTTAGCTTATCTGGATGTTTGCCTTCCACTCAATGTTGTGAACTCATCCATGCCCATGAAATGTTAACAACAACAGAAAACCGCAAAGCATTATGAACAGGTGAGGATCCTCACCTGTGAAGCAACATGTACTGTATACAAAACATTTAAATTTCTTCCTGTTTTCCTTTTGCATAACCTATTGCCTCCTGTGCCTGAAACCTGGTACCACTCTGAAGTACCTCTGGTTGTCAGAATACATCTTATGTCAAGAATCTGTTGCCATGTAGCTTGTAAAGACAGTTCAGCTACTTTGGTAACCATGCATATAAACAGCACATAATGTGCCAAATGACTGTTCAGTTCTCCATCTTAAGAAACAAATATCCAAGTCAGAGCAGAAAAAGTACAACTGCTGCCAGGGCATTTTAGTCCCATCTTCCAGAGGAGATTTAGTATTTATTAACGTATAATATGCTTCTCTTTGGCAAAAAAAAATGTAATGAAAGGCTAATATAGAAATCTAATGAGCCTTTTTTATTTTGGCAGAAAAACATCTTGCAGCTCCCTTTTTCCCTCTGAGTGAACCAACTGTGACAGTTTTCAGAGCTAAGTCTGTAATTAGCACAGGCCCACAGTGAAATGCTGGGCTGATATTTAACAAAACTACTGTGATTAAAGCTTCTGATGCTCATCAGGAAACGGATGGTGTAGAAAACTGTGCATTCTGTATATGACAGACAGGTTAAAGTTGTTGTAAGCCATAAAAATAATTGTGGTAGAAGATTCCTTTCTTTTCTAAGGTGACTGATATTATTAACACAGCAGCCGTAAAGACATTTCTGTATATGGAATTGTATTGTAGACCAAAGGCAGAGGTTATTTCTTGTAATCTCTCAGTCTTATGCGGTGAAAGAATATTAGGCAAGCATTGACAACAAAAAAGTTAAAAAAAGAAAACAACTATATTCAAGTTATTAACAGAGATCTGAAGAGTCATTTTTACTGCTATGGCTATTTAAAAGAAAATGATGTCCCGCTCTAAGAAAATATTTGCTTTTTTAAAATCTAAATACTTTATTTGTCCTGACTAACTTACCAAGAACTGATTAAACATGAAAATATGTGAGGAGGGTTCCTAGAATCTTGATGGTTAAGGACAGGTCAGACTTCTTGGAAGTATTCATAGCATGTCTGAAGCAATCTGACATCTCTGCTGGGTGTGAAGTTCAAGAATTATGCGTTTAATATCAAACTCAAAGAGTGAAACTTGCTTATTCATTCAAACTCTGTGGGACTTTTGATAGACAGATTGCAGTATTAATTACATTTTCAGTGTGGTGACTCAAATTAATCACCTCTAATGACCTTAAATTTTCAGGCAAATACTCAGGCAGTTCTACCACACCACAGTGCAGCTTCCCCTCTCCAGCTAATGACTGAGGAATTTAATGTCGGTTTAAATGACTAGAACTGAAACAGGACTAAAAACTCAAACACAACTCACTTTTTCACATTGGCCTCTCCATTGGGAATTCTCCGAAGCTTCTTCTTCTTCAGTATCTTGACAGCCCTGCGACAAAGAGTCTCTGAGTCCAGCATTTCTTTCACTTTTCCATAGGATCCTTCCCCAAGCAGATCACCCATAAGGTACTTTCCTATCAGCTTTGCTCTCTTTCTCCGTGGCTGGTAGATCACCTCAGTAGAGTCAATGCGGTGAATAAAAGTGTCCATCTCCATCAGTTCATTTTCATTCAGGTAGCCAAGATGATGCAGATCCCTGGCACTCATGACTGATTGCACTAAAATGACAGCTTAAGCCTTTTGTGCAAGAGAAAAAAAACGTTTTGCCAGCTATGATTGCTTCTGGGGTTTAATCCACTGCTCGTCTTTCAGCATGGAACCAAGTGCTACAATTTGACAAGATGAATTATAAAATACTGAAATTGGGACAGGGAGTAATGAAGCCTGAGAGTTGAGGGAGAAGGTTGGTGATAAATCTGAAATTTGTAAACATCAGGGCTCTTTTTGCTCAGGAGGAAAGAAAATAGCTGCAGAACTTGTTGGCCTCAGTGCTAATTTAGTGCTTTTTACTTTGCATTATGAACTCAGTAAATGAGTGCAGGCAAACAAAAATGTCAAGAATTGCTATTCTATAAAGTTATTTAGCTTTGTGTCAGCTTCAATTACTTATTTATAACTTCAATACCATATGACTTTGGGTAAAGGCAACCAGTCTCGCTTCATGGCCTTGCAGCACTGCATTTCTATCAAAGGTCCATGCTGCATGACATAGTTTCCATGGGACACATAGGTGTGTGTATAGAGGGACTAGATCCAAGCATAGATCAACAGCCAAATCATGCAGTGTGACTCCAGTCTTTGGTGTAAGTCAGGCTCCAGGAGTTTGACTTAACCATCTGATGTGACGAACCGTCCTCAGGTGTCCTCCATGTCACTAAAGTTTCATTACCCCGAGACCTGGAAAAAAAAAAGGCCATAATGACATGAACAATTATACACAGATTTTATCCCAGTTCATCCTCTTTGGTCCACACATCACACTTGACCAGTTTACTTTCCTTTCTGATCTGACTTATTCACCGGACACAGAGAGATAAATTCAATAGATCAAACAACAAATAGAAAAAAAACTTTGAAGAAAACAGTTGTCTTTTTATTGTGGGATAATACGCAAAACTGCCTTTGTGGGTTTTACATGTCATATATATATATAGCTCACATCCAAACTGAACGAAAGGTTAAGAATGTACAGCTCTTTGACAAGTAGAATTCTCTTTCACAGGGGCTCAAATATAATTGTACAATTGATTAAATGCCTTATTCACACACTGTTGTGATGTTTTCCTTACTAAAACATAACTAAAAGGCCATGCTGGAGGTTAGTGCAAAACTAATATTGCAAAGTGCTCGAGGTCTAAATGCATTTTAAACCTAACAATACACATTTTTAAAAGTATTAAGAGTTGGCTAGCTGCTATGCTACTGTAGCAACTCTGGTTGAATGAATTAGCTTCCTAAATATGAGCCATTACTTTGCGGTTCCTCGGTGTGCATCCCCAACAACCACGGTAATTTCTTGATTTTAAAGAACTGTAACTTCACTGCTTTCAACAGAAGCTGACAATGTAAAGCAGAGAGGGCAACTGAAACGTCGTCACACAACTCTAGCTAACCGAGGATGTGCAACTGCACCACTTGCTAGCCAACTTCGTCTGACGTGAAGATTGGCAAACTTTACCTCGTTTGCCGGTAAATCGGTAACATAGTCTGTAAAGCGCACTTTTGTCTGACTGTACAGCCTTATGGTCACCTAACAGCAAAAACAACAACGGCTGTGGCATATAGCCCACTCCAACACAAAAAGCACCAGATAATTAAAGCTAACGCAAGCTAACCGACAGTTAGCAAGACGCTCAGTTGGCAATGTACATTGCTAGCTGTTCAGTTAACAAGCTAACAAGCTCTCGGTGAAAGACGCTCACCTAGATCCATAGGAACGTTTCTCTGTTGCAGGGCTTTTTATCCTCTCTATGTCCGTCCTTGATTAAGCAAACGATTCCTTTAAGTCTGACACTGCAGCGGTGAAATTCACTGACTCTTCATGTTACTCTTTGCCTCTCCGGTTGTCGCCATCTTGTTTACCTCCCCCCCGAACTCAAGTATATGAGCCCAACACGTTAATGCGTCAAATCAAAGTTTTACCCCACACACCGGAGGAACTAGCAGACCGTCAGGAACTGTCCGTTCTGTCTGACAATGACTTCTTTTAGCCTTTTAAATTTAGTTAGATATTTTTGTAGATATTTCAGGTAAGATTAACAAATATTAAAGAGAAAAACTTTCTTCCAAACGATTAAATACATTTTTATAATGATCATTATTATAGTAAATAATATATTCTTTATTCTTTCAGAAAATAAGAATAGTCCACGGAAGTATCGAATCGGCTCTTTTTCAAGTGTATTTTTCAATGTGAAAAATAAACTATAAAATGTCATCAGGAAAAACGTAAGTACTAAACAAAACCAAAAGGACCAGTCAAGAAATATGAACAAATAGAAGAAAAAACTGATGATTTTTCAAGAAAATTAGACTCCAAGAAGGTTCCATTATAAGTATTTCAGTCATTAACTGGCTCCACATAAAAAAAGCTACATTTGACAGAAAATGTTAAATGAGAGAAACTGTAATAACACAGAAAATACATATAAAGATATGAAAACCAAAACAAACCAATCAACATGATTAATTTAAATGTCTATTGGATGTTATATATTTTTTCCTACAGTTTCTGTTAAATCTGCTTCACCAATGACAGTTTATTCTGTTGGAATGATATCTAAATCCTCTTACAAATGACTTTCTATACCTGCTTACTCCAATAAGCAGCTGCTGCTGAAGGAAAGGTCACCAATCCATCACCAGGTCCTAATGATGTGTGTAATGTTTGTCCTTTACATCAATGTCGCTGATAACTCATTTGAATGACTTTAAATCCCGACTTCTGTTGGCTCTGTTTGATGTTGTACTCAACAAGAGGGTCTTGCTTTGCTGGGTTCTCTTGAGTTATATTTGTCCCATGTCCACCTCTTTAGGGAAATGGCAACCTGAAGGTCTGATTTCACAGTGGTTCAGAGCCATGCAGAAAGTAAGTGATATAACTGTCAACACGGTTACATGAGTACCTATACTTCGTTCATAGGTGTGCTTTTAAACTGGAGTGGGTTTGTCTGAGTTTCCCCTTGTTTTCCAATAAACAGTTGATAAACAGGAGCCTCTGCTGCTGTTCAGCTCTTTGCAAAGACTGGTGAGACTGTATTTCAGTGAGTGGTCATTTTTATTGCAATATAGCGTTGTTGAACGGAGGTAACCATTATGAAACAGTGAAGACCTCAGTTATTACAAAAAAACATACAGAAGAATGTATCTATACAGGACTGATAATTAAATGAATTAAAATGATAACAAAAACTAAAGTGAAATTTTGCAGAGGTCAGGTGATGATAACCTTTCTGTATAAATATTTTTTTGTTTAAATCAAAATACAAGTAACAATGATGTCAGTTGATATTTCAAGAAAGCAGTCATGTCCCCGAATAAAACATACAAGGTGTACCATTTTTTTTGCAAACTTTATCACCTTCTCTCACATTTGGACCTAAAACTGTAAAATTTCTACTGCCAGAGTGTCCATTTCACGACAACACAGAGCAGAGGCAGCTGCAGAGACATGCTTCAACCGTATCATAAACAACGTGTATGAATGGGGATATTCCTCTATCAGTAATACGGTCTCCGTGGATTGTTCTGCAAAAATAAAACAGAAAAGATTCAGGTTACAGGATACTTGACCATAATGTGTACCACAGTAACGCACTAAAGGTTTAAGAAATGTCTATATTATGGATTTTTTAACACATAACTATTCATAGAATCTGCATAAAAGGTTATAAAGTCCAGATTACTTTTGGAATATGAGAAAACATAAAGCAAGGTACCAGTGGGTTCGGCCTGAAGCGGTAAGCAAGCATCATTCTCTTTCTAAAAGCATCATATTCGTCATCACTTTTAGAAAGCTCAGCTGGACGGTCGACTCCAAACCCTGCTCCATTCATGGCTGTAGTTCCCCTGGAGATGGAAGAAGAGTGGTTTTAAAATGTGTTTCCCTTTTTTTTTGTCTGGTATGTGTAAAGCTATCAGCATTTCATTTAGTGTCTGTTGGGAAAAATACAAGCCCAAATCTTGATAAAATATCAGTGTATTCTTATACTTTTCTTACAATGTCAATGTACATTTAGACACAGATGCTAACACAACAAGTTTTTTTGTCAGTGAAGCAAAACCAGAGTGAAGGCTCACTTGTTAACAGGAGCTTTAATTCCCTGTCCTTCACTGCCAAGGCCTTCCCCTTCCTTCCAGCCCATTTTCATGAGCATTCGGAAACCAAGATTCTCCACCGTCAGCTTAAACTCTTTGTACTCCGAGTAGTCTGGGTCCCGACCTTCCTAATAAAAAAAAATCCACAAAATCAAATGTACAGACTTACACATGAAAGTATTACGAGGCAGATATAGCTATTTGTCTTCTAAAAGTGTGTTTGCACTGCTTAAAATATTCCACATAAACTAGGTTTTCCTTTACTGCTGCTTTACTGCAGCCAATTTAAATCTGATATGATGACATAACTAAATGTTCACCCTGTCTTGCACACCACACGACTTTTAATAATATAAACATGCAAACACAAGTCAAGGTTTTTTTCTGTAGATTTTGGAGAGAAGATTGTACTCCTGCTTAGACTCCCTTAATTTCAGACAATAGGCTGTGTGGCATCTTAATAGTTACATCCTGTTCTGAATTACTCCAAAATAACTTCTCACGCCCCTGGCAGTAACATTTCATTATTTAAATCATCCGAGCTGACATCCTATCTGCAGTTTTCTATTTGTAACTGTAAATGGAGTGACAAGTGGGGTTTCCAAAGTAAGCCTAAAAATAGCCCTTTTTTTAGATAAACAAAGGCCAATTATAGCCACTGTCAGGAGGAGCTTAGACAATCTGTAGAGAAAGATCTCTATGACTAATGTGTACCTGACCTGGAGGGACAGCTTATGAATCCCGTTTAGAGACACCTCCCTGTTTTACTGTACTCGGCTTTGAAATGTTCATCTTAAAATGAATTAAGAGAGGCGCTGTACTAACTTTGAGTGCCTTAAAAGTCTCCATGAACTTCTCCAATTCCTCAGGGGGCAGAAAGTCACCAATAAAGTGTTTCCCTTTCCCCATTTCTGTAAGAGATTCGGCCCATTCTGGAAATGCAGAAAAAGAAAGTCTTACAAAAAGGATCAAAGCATGTGACTTTAGAACAACTGATAACAAGTCCTCAATGTCTGCCTGCGATTGCTGAAGCTTACCTCGTGTCTTCTCCATTTCCATCTTTCTCAGCTGATGCTCCCAGGTGCCTGCCTCCTGGTCCACATCTTCGTCACTGTCATATTCATGTTGGTGATCTCTGATGGCTTTCTCCCACATCGTCTGCATCTCTGCCATTGCACGCTTGTGCTTCATGATCATGTCATACATTTCTTGCATCTGTGAGAAATTAATGTAGAAAAATAATGTAAACAGAATTTAATCTGGCTACATATACATAGATTCTGTAATGTTCTATAAAAAGATATCCAAGTAAAATATTTTTGGCTGAAATGAAAGGAAACAGAAATGCAGCGGTGTTACTATTATCACTTTGTACCTCTTGTTGTTCTTTTAGCTGTCTCTTCTGATCCTCAGATAGTTCGGTGACTCCAACCAGCCCAAGCGGCTTCCCCTTCTTATACCCAAGGCCGCTCAGCTCCTGGGCTGAAACAGACGTCATTGCAAGTGTGCAAATTAGCACACCTCTAACTGCTTTTGCTAATAAAGTCTTTACGAGAGTAAGTTAAAGATGACAATGGTATCAGCCACAAAACAACCTTCTGGATGTCGGCACAAAGATGATGGTTTTGGGTTAAGAACCATTCATGCCTCACAGGAACCCACAGATGTTTCTGGGCGCATACAAACACTAGAGGAGATCACAACTTTATGTACCAGAGAGGGAAGGTGTGTCGGAGTCTTGAGCGTTTATCTCCACAGGAACAACAATCTGAGGAATTGGCAGTTGCACTTTGTCGTCTTCTGAGCCCCATCTACTCTTTCTCTTCCGTTTGATGGGTGGTGTTTCGGATTCCTGTTTGGGAGGCACAGATGTGTTGCTCAGCACTGAGGGGATTCCTGGCACTGGGGAAGCAGATGGCCGCTGAACATCGGCTGCTGCTGGAGGGGACGAGCTCCGACAGGGTCCATCACGATACTCTTTTAGCTTCTCTTTGTAGAGATAGTAGGCTGGACTTCGCTTGTCATACAAAAAACTGAAATAGGGAAGGCAAAAGATTTTGTGTGAGATATAAACAATAGCTCAGGCTTATGGAACACAGTCATAGATGGTGAATGACCTGAAAGCAGGGTTGTCTCGGTTGCGCTCAATAGCAATGGCTTCCACCTCAGGGCCACCTTCTGCCACAAAATGGGCCATATTTTCAACCATTTGCCGGGTTTCCGCATCCACTGGGGGGGAGACTTTAAGCAGCCTATTAGTACTGGGACTCAATTCACACTCTACTACTGTACCGTACTCAACTGGCCCTCACACACCACCAGTCTAGAGCCAATAAGGGATAAGAAGAGGAAAGGGGAGGAGGAGCAAGGGGAAGATGGGGAGGTGAATGGAGACTGTATGGATGTGAGGCTTTTACTGCAACAAATGAAGTACTGTGATTGGTCAAAGCAAGGAAAGAGTAGTATGAATCAATCAACAGAGTCTAAGTATTTTGCCAAGCGTCTGCAGCATTTAAAGGACAATGCAAAAACAGAGTTTTAACAAAAGAACTAGGGCTGACTTTAACCAACAATAAACTTAGCTGTAGAGTAATGACATGTTGCTAGGTCTTGGCTTAGATTTGTGCAAATAAATTCATCACTAGCTGCAGTAAATTAACAGTCACAAAAATAATATTAGCAACTTTTGTCATACTTAAATTATCTGGAAACTGTACACAAATCTAAAAATGTTCAGGAAAAAAGATGTGTGAAATGATGAGTGCAATGTTACCATTATCTGTCGTCTTATAAGGTCTCTGGATATCCCTCCTAAGTACTGCGACTCGTCTTTTGTAGTATAGATACTCCAGGCTACTCTTATCACTTAAAAAACTAAAAAGGAAAAAATAGAAGGTTAAAATCAGACTAGGTTGAAATCAATTCAAGATTAAAATACATTTGATTAAGCCACAATGTCCTTAAATCTTACGAGAAAACAGGATTATCCTTGTAGTCCTCTTTTGCTTTCTTCTCCAACTCAGGTCCTCCTTCTGCCACAAAAGAAGCCATCTTGTCGATAATGAGTCTGGTGTCTGAATCCTCTGGGGGAGAGACTTTAAGCAGGCTATGAGTACATTTACTCAAAGGGCACCAATGACAAAATGCCAGTCACAAGGCAACAGTGCCACTGGAGTATGCAGAAGCGCCAACAGAATGTCCGAGTTATGGAGTTCTCCCATCATACACTGAAAAATGCAGGCCAGGAATTACCTTTCATCTCTAAGAATTTGGAGTAATCAGTCTCCTCTTCCTCATCTTCATCATCTGGAGAACAAAATACACTTGGCCTCTGGCCGAGAACAGGAGCCTTCTTGAACTGTGAGTAACTCTTGAACTGACTAAGCATTTTACTAACTCCAAGGCCAGTCCGCTGGCCAACAAAAATGGCCTTTTTCTGCAAAGTGTTTCCTCCTGGAGATGAAGTTGAGGCTGAGGGAGACTTGGAATCAGCGCCTGAACCTAATGGGAATGAAAAAACAACGTATTACACCAGAAAACAGGGGAAATCAGTAGAACATAATGGCACATACTAACCAGATATATTGTTGTCTTTCTCCTTCTGCATCTTCATGAACTGCTGTAAGAAGCTTCCGTCATTTGCAAATTTATTGGAAGAATCTCCCTGCAAACTGAGAGAAATGATTGGATCGGCAGTTCTTTCATTCATCAGTTTAGATCAATGTTGGCAACATATGACATTCTGACTCCTATAACAGAGTTATTCCTGTGATGGATTATAGTGTATCTGCAGCCTACTCCTTGGTGAGGAAGTACCTTGGCGGCAGGGGTTTGCTAGCGGTCTGTGCATTCAGCTTTGCTTGTTGTGCCATTCTTTCTTCGATCTCTTTCTTCTTTTGAGCAATCAGTTGTTCTTGACGGAGAATGTTCAAGTTCATTTTGTTTTTCTGTGGCAGCGTTGGTTTCGTTGCGTTGGACCTCCATCCTCCTCGCCCTTTAGCAGTTTTTTAAAAGCACAACCAGGTTTTAACACAGTTTATTACTCTTTACGATATACCATTCCCGCGAACCTTTCAGGAATAAGCAGCATAGACAATAAAAGGATATATACTTTAAATGACCTGTCACACTTATTTGTTTTTGGGATGGGTAAACTGTAACTGTCTTGGCATTTTATTCATTTCTGAGAAACGCTTTACACAAAAAGAACCAGTTCTATCAGCCATTGGTCTGACTAACAGAGACCCCCAGAAAACGACTCGATAGATAATTTGGCTGCTGAAGTTAATGTTTTGAAAATGCCATTCGCTGAGGCTAAAGCACTTTATTTAAAACTATCTTACTGTAGGTTACCTACACTCTGGTAACGACAGTAAGCAAATGATTTAGTTGCTACATATGCTAGTATACGGTTACGCAGACTCACTGAGCCGCTAAGCGCAGTTTAGATATATTTAGCTTAGTTTTAAGAAACGTGTAAACATTTACCCGCATCGCTAGACTCCATGGTCGTAGCAATTAAAAAATAAATTATATCAAAACAACGTACGAATCCAACAATAGGCCTTTAAATTGCTACTGCTGAAGCTAAATTACAAGGTACGAATCATTAACATTACTAAGCACAAGTTCTTCCGGACGGAAATATTCAAAATAAAAGCTCAACTAAACAAAGAAATACGTCTGAGGCAAAGAGGTTCCTGTCTTTCTTACTTTCTTCCTTCCTTCCTTCCTTCCTTCCTTCCTTCCTTCCTTCCTTCCTTCCCATCTATCTATCTATCTATCTATCTATCTATCTATCTATCTATCTATC